>CM053583.1:361869812-361965247 GCA_028627135.1 Pseudochirops cupreus
TGTGGCCTGGCTGACCCTTGAGTTCCAGGCAAGAGAAGTGGTGAAGAGTTTGAGATGTGCTGGACCCTGTGAACTTCAGTGTGTGCCAGGTACTGCCTGAGGACCAGAGAAGGACCTGGGAGCTGTCTACCTCTGAGGACTGGACGAGGACCTAGAAGCTGTCTGTCCCTGAATCCAGGTGACTGTTTGGTGGATTCAGGAGGGAGCTGGGACCATGGTAGGGGATCCAGGGAATCTGAGAAACCACCCTGAATCAAGATGAAGAAAAGGTCTCCCCTTGGATGAAACTGGGATGAAATTGAGGTTTGCTGGACACTGAGGGGTGGAGAGTTCATGTGGTTTTCTAATGACTGTATTTGTGATCAATGATATTTAGTAATTGTGAATCTAGAATAGTGACTGATGAAATTAATGGTTGCTCCATGAGTGGAAATTTGATTATTCTATTGTGAATTGATTAAGTATTGAGTTGCCCCATGAGTGGAAGTTTGATTATTCTATTGTCTCTTGTTCTAAATATTGTGGCCACTGTAGTGAAAACTGTGTGGACATTTTCTGTGATAAGATGTAATGTTGTGAATATTATATTGTGATATATTGTGAATGTTTGTCTTTGATTTGTAATAGAATAAACAGAGTGTTCACTCTATTGTGTAATCCGAACTCTAAAAGCTGTTCACAGTAGCATTCTTTTGGGAATCTGCTGGTGTGTGGTGATACAGAGGTACAAAAATACCTTTACATTGGAGGGGAAGATGGGGCTTGGTAGAAGCAGTCAGTGTTTGAACCTTACTCTCATTAGAATTGGCTCAAAGAGGGAATGATAAACATGCTCATTTGAGTATAGAAATTTATCTTACCCTACAGGGAAGTAGAAGGGGAGAAGTATAAGAGGAGGATGGGTGCAAGGTGTGGGGTATGGGGGGTAGAGGTAAGGGAGAGGGTAGAAGGAAGGGCCGATTGGGGGAGGAGATGATCAGAAGTAAACACTTGAGGAGGGACAGTGTAAAATGAGAAAAAAGAATAAATGAGTAGAATGGAAGGAAATACATAGTGATGATAACTGTGTATGTGAATAGGATGAGCTCACTGATAAAAAGGAAGAAGATAGTAGAATGGATCACATTATTTAGATATAAAGCATGCTACCATTAGCAAATTAGGTGACAGTGGGATAGTTACTTCTCAGATCTATGAATAAAGAAAGAATTTATGACCAAAGAAGACATAAAGAGCTTTATGGAATATAAAATGAGTGATTTTAATCACATAAAGTTAAAGAGATTTTGGACAAACAAGACCAATGCAACTAAAATTAGAAGAAAATCAGAAAACTCAGAAAATGTTGTCTCATAAAGGCCTCATTTCTCAAATATATAGAGAATCGAATCAAATTTATAAGAATAAAATCATCCCCAAACTGATTAATGGTCAAAGCATATGAATAGGCAATTTTCAGAAGAAATCAAAGCTATCTATAACCATATGAAAAATTCTGTAAAGCATTATTGATCAGATAAATGCAATTTAAAATAACTCTATGCTATGACCTCACACCTGTCAGATTGATAAATGTTGGAGGGGGTGTGGGAAATTGTAGGAAACCAATGCTCTGTTGGTGGAATTGTGAACTGATCTAATTATTCTGCAAAGCAATTTGGATCTGTAGCTAATGGGCTATAAAACTGTGCATACCTTACCCTTTGAGAGACTTTTTTTTTCTCTTTAAGGGATAAGAGGTATTTTTAACAAACTATGTCACTTTACTTTATTGTTGTTGTTTAGTCATTTTTCAGTCATGTCATACTCTTTTTGACCCCATTTGAGTTTTTCTTGGCAAAGATACTAAAGCTATTTCTTTCTTCTGATGATTTTACAGATGAGGAAACTGAGGCAAACAGAAACTGAGGGTTAAATGACTTGCCAAGGGTCACATAGCTAATAAGTCTCTGAGGTTGGATTTGAACGGAGGGAAATGAGTCTTCCTGACTCCAGGCTAGGCACTCTATCCATTGTGCCACCTAGCTCTTCTTCCCTTCCTTGCCCCCACTCACTCTTTTATCTATGAATAGCTTAGTATCTCATTGTTTTCAGAATAAACAAGAGCAAAAAAGATGAATCTGTTGAAATGTAGGCAGTCTCTGGGTCAAATAGGTGGCAAAGGGCAGTAGGCCCTGGCATCAGGAGCATCATAATCCAGGCTTTCTTGTCTAACCCAGAAAAAAAATCTAAAAACATTAAAAAAAAAAAGAAAGAAATAGGAATGCCAGCTTCTAAAATATTTGTCCAAAAAGTAAGGCATCCACTTTACAACCCCCCCTGCCCCAAATAATAATACCGGTAAAGAAAGGTTGAGAGAGATGAGAAAGGAAGACCAAAAGGAAGGGAGTGACCCACTCCTCTGCATCTTGGCTTCTTGCTCTTATGAAAACCTGGGCCTTGATTAATTAATCATTTGAGGCATTGGGGCAGAGATGGGAATCTAACCCAGACTATATGATAAAGGTGAGAATGGGGTGGGGGATGGAGCTGTCTCTGGAATTCCCTGCTCCTAGAGTGAACTGAGGGGATTGAAAAAGAATATCTTGATGTTTTTTTTTTTATCTTTTGTCTTCAATATGTGCATAACTTTCATGTTTCTTTTTATAACCACAATCATTTCACTAAGCACCAGCCTCACATTTCCAACTACAGCACACCCTGAATCCTTTTCTATTCTTTATGTGTTTATTATATTTTAGGTCCTCATTGTTTCTCGCTTGGATTATTGCTATAGACTTCAAAGGATTCATTGCATCCAGCCACTCTTTACCCCTATGTACCCAGGATATTATATCCAGATTAATCTTTCTAAAGTCCAAGGCTGACATTTCATTGCTCAAAATCTCAACCATTTCCCATGCCTCCTAACTAAAGTCCAAGTCCTAGCTCAGTAGTCAGGTTTCTAGCTAAAATCCAATTTTTTTGGGTAGCATCTCACAATATTTTCCTTGAAATTGATCTATATGTCATCCCTCAACACATCTGATACTTTGCCACCTCTGCACTTTTGCTCACAGTGTTCTTTAAGACTACAATGGCCTCTCTCCATTCATTTTGATGAAAATAATGATTACTAAGTACTATGTATAAGGGACTGAGCAAAGCTCAGAGAATACAAAGCTAAATAATAAAACCATATTCTAGAGGCAGTATGATTAAGTAGAGAGACCTCTTTACTTGGAGTAAAAAGTGACCTAAAGTTTAGATTTTAATTTGATACCTACTAGTCTGTAAACTAGGGCAAGTTATTCTATGAGCTTGAGGTCTCCCTTTTATAAAATGGGGAAAATAATACTTGCACTGTTAAAACCAAAACATTGCGAGCATTAAAGAGCTATAGAAAATATTTTTGTAATTATTAATTTTGCAAGATTCTTAAATGCCTGCTTATGAAGAAAGTATTGAACAGTCCAAAGGAAGATGGAGAGAAAAAAATTAAGGTAATTGTAATACAAAGACAAGTGAGTTAAGCACATAGGAGAGATGCAGGTGAATTACTAGGAAATTTGTTCTGGGAATGATGACTTGTACGTAAGGTTATCAGAGACGGGTTCATAGAGAAGTTGATTTCTGACATATGCCTTTAAGGAAGGGAGAAACTTCTACAACTTGGAATGATTTGAATGTGGGAATGGAGTCCATTTTGAGCATGAAATTGGAATGATCAAAATATGGAGTCAGGATGGAATAAAAAATAGTTTAGTATGGATAGAAGAGTAGCTGTACAAAACAGAATAAGTAAATTGGTGCCAAATTATGGAGGGCCTTAAATGAGTGGGTCAGGCACTTGTATTTTATTTGATAGAAAAAGGACACCCATTAAAGTTTGTGAATAGAGGGATGAATAGCAAACTCAGAGCAAATACATTATGAAGAAGTGTGTATGCGGCTGATGAACTGGAAGAGGGATAAAAGTGCCAAAAGGTAAACTACTTGGTGGCAATGATAATACGTAAACAAGAAGCGATTAAGTCCTGAACAAGAGTGGTTACAGTTGTAATGAAATAGGGGTCTATATATATGACACTCAGTTTTAGATGTTAGGGCTATAACCTCCATTTGAGGTAAAGGAGAAATAAAATTAAAAACTAATTCCATGGTTTGAAACTTGAGAGATTAGGAAAATGATGGTATCATAAACAGAACCAGGGTATTTGGGAGTTTGGGGAAAAGATAATGAGTATGCTTTCTGAATTATGATTCCTGACTGATGTCTAATTTGTGATATATAACAAATATTTAGAAATATATGATCGTAGCTCCTCATTGGGTTTGGATGTAATGATGAGATGTAGAAGCCATATTTATAAGATTTTCATTATAATTTACACCAAAAGAAATTTTAAAGAGAGAAGAGAAAAGGTACTAGTGAAGAACCTTGGGGGCAAGAAGAGAATGAAGAGCCAAAGGAGGAGTGACCAGCAGGATAGGAAAAGAATTATCAGAGTTATTTTTCACAGAAGACAAGGGAAATGTGAATAAAGGTAAGGAAAGAGTGTTCTGCATTCTATACCATGAAACAGGACACACACACACACACACACACACACACACACACAATATAAACACGTGTGTGTGTGTGTGTGTGTGTGTGTGTGTGTGTGTGTAAAACAAGAGGATGATGAGGAAAATTGAGACTAATTTGAGTTGGTGATAAGGTGGTCATTAAAGAACTTGGAGGAAATTGATTCATTGAAGTGACAGTTTCAGGAGCCTGGCTGAAATGAATGAAAAGTGGATGAGTGATAGACTAGAGAAATAAAGATTATGAATTATTCTTGCCCAATGTTTCTAAGTGAACAAGAGAAAGGAGGATGAGAAAAAAAGATGATAGTTTCAAGGAGCAGCAAGAACAAGGTGAGGGTTTTTTCATTTTTTTTTTATTGCTATCAAAAATCCCAACCATGCCTGTAGCTGCATAGGATCATAAGATTTTAGATGAAAAAAGCCTTTGAGGTTGTGTATTCAAGCCTCTCCTTTCACAGATGATGAACCTGAAGCCTGGAGAGGGAAGGAGTTTTGCCTTGATCACACATGAAAAAAGTAGCAGAGTAAGAATTTGAATACTACTCATCTGACTTCAAATCCTGTGCTCCCTCTACCACAGTGTGTATGCCCAAGAGAGTCCAGGCTTGAGAACAAATGAAATCTTTGGTCAAAGAAGTAGATGGCTTTTTTTTTAGCTAGGCAGGAATATTAAATAGTCAAGGGATAGAGCCCCCAAATTTAGTCCATACTTGTCCTAAAGGTGAGATGAAAGAATAGGACAGACTGAATGACCTGATTTTAAATCTAATAAAAGCAAATCACTGTCCTCAGGTTGGCCCTAAAGCCTAGCAAAGATAACAAATTTGAGTGGCAGTTATCTACCCAAGACTTCTCATGAAGACAATGGGCCAAGATGTAGGCACATCTAAGTTATTATAAATTCATATGGATTACTCATACTAACCATGTTAGGAAAAATAGGCTTCTGATCTGAGATCTGTCATGAACTGAGAGTCATTCATCTACTGAAGAATAAGATCATTTGCATCTTTGAAAAAGCTTGGAAGAATTATAGAAAAATTATAGACCTTGGATTTGAAATCTGAGGAAGATGAGGAGTAGAGCCCCACGCAGGCTAATGGACAGATAAAGGAGTAAATAGAAAGTGACATATTGATGAAGCATCAGAAAGGATGAGCATGTTGATGGAGGAGACAGAAATGGCTGAGGTTAAGTGTATAAATAAAGATGAAGTTCTCTTCCAAATGGCATCCTACTCAGCCTTCTAAACATGGCTCACGTGTCACCATTTCCATGATTAGCAAAACATTTCTTTAGTACTCATATATGCCAGACTCTGTGCTGAGCGTTCATGACTGCAAATGCTAACAAAAATGTAGGGAGTCCTTACTTTCAAGGAGTTTTTGTTCTAGTCGGAAAGATATTTCAAATGAAGCGGAAAGATGGAGTAGAAAAGGGAAGGGGAGGAAGTAGGTCAAAAGGAATGTGGGAAATCGGAAAAATCAAAAGCAGAGGCTGAAAAGGGAGAGTGTTTGACCTCAGCACTTTCTTAAATGGAGATTTGGAGCAAGAACTTACCAATCAGAGGAGGAAGCTGCTAGAGCAGGGGTACCTAAATGATGAGAAGGAAGATGGGGCCAAGATATAAAATTCAAGAGAATTGTGAGCCTTCTTGAATCCTTACAATTCAATGACTTCCCTTTCCCTCTCCCACTGTCTCTTCTTCTCCTCTCTTCTTCCTCTTCTCCTTCTCTCTCCCTCTGTGTCTCCATCTCTCTCTCTCTCTGTGTCTCTGTCTCCCACCATGGATGTATATAAAGTCTACCTACCTACATCTACAGCTATATCTAGATAGAAATCTGTTAGATATAGATGTTAATAGGTATAGACATCCCATATAAACATATCAAATATATATGGTGATACAATTTATTGGGTGATATATTCATAAATATGTAAAAATAAACTGTTAAATAAAGGAAAGCATTAAGATAGTGAAAAGCATTATAAGCCTTAATTTCTTTAAAAATAAGTGAGCTCAAACAACTGACATGATCAGGAAAGAACTTATGTGAGATAGGGAACCTGAGTAATAAATTGAAGGACAATACTGTTCTCAGAAAACGGAGTAAGGAGGAAATGTTTGAAGATACATTATTGTATGTCAAATTATCTCAATCTGAGTAGACCATACTTGTCCAGCCACAATGGCATCTTGTTTGCTTGAATTTTCTATGCCATTACAAAACCAGTATTCTATTAATAAATTCATGTTTTATAGAAATATTAAGATACACAATGTGGAATATAAAGCATATTATTCAAGGAATTTGTTGGAGTTTTTGTTTTTCAAATATATTTGAAATAATAATAAAAATTTAAATTTGATTTGCATAAAATTGTTAAAATGACCTATGAAACAATATTGCTTGACTTCTAACAGGTATTATATATGCATTAATATATGGTGTGTGTGTGTGTGTGTGTGTGTGTGTGTGTGTGTGTGTGTGTGTGTGTGTGTGTACCCTTTAGGTACATTGATGTTTCAGTTGTGGACAAATGACTTCTCTTGGTTCGCTACCTGTATCTGATACATTCATTCTATTCACACAGTTGTCTGGGAAAAGCTGAAATATCATTAGTAGTCTTGTGATGCTTGTGGGTTGTCTTAGCTTGAAAAATGAAATTTTGTCTCACATTTGATGTCAAGCATAGCAATTCACTTATAAAATCTGCCTGGGATGGTAAATTAATAATTGTCCCAGTATGACAGCTGTGTAGCTTGAAAATATACTCATTGAATAATACTTAGACATTGTATTTGATACTTCACTAAGATCTTTCTTATGCCATTCTCTAAAAATGAGCAAAGAAAATCTCTTCCATAGTCCTTATATACATTGACAAAAATCATAGCCTTAGTCAAGTATATAGTCAGCTTGGAACAGAACTGTTGTCTTTGAGTGTGTGTGTGTGTGTGTGGCGTCTGGGTTCTATCATTTCCCTTCCAGCACTCAGAAATGTAGAATGAAATGACATCAGGAAAAATGACATGTCATCATTCAGCCTTTCAGAAAATTCTTATAGTCCTCAGAAGGTAGGAACAATGAAGCCATCTGGAGAACCAGTCTGATAATGTGCAAAAGATAAAGTATGTTTCAAAATCATCCTCTAGAATGTCATAGAATGAAAGATCTCCACAATTTATATAATCTCTGATTCTGAACAACAGCAAACCACTACCTATAATATCTAACAGATAGAATTTATTTCTTATCAGTATGGATATTCCTTTCATTGGTGAAGCTTCAAGGCTCTCCACAGCTTCCCATCCTGTGTAATGCTCATCCGTGTTTAAAAACCTTCTGTATATCACTTTTTGAATATTTCTTTTTTCCCCCAATTTTGCAATAGTTCAAACAGAACTTTTGAGTACACATCTGTTGACAATTAGTCTTACTACACAATCAGTCCTCCTTTTAGCTTAGTCATGTATGTGTCCTTGATGAATGTCTTTCATTTTTTTGAGAGCTTTGCCAATCTCCATTGATAAAATTATGTGATTTTAATTGTCATCACTATGATCTTTTATGTTTGTAATTTCACAAATGTTGAACAAATCCTATATTCTAAGTATAAATTCAACTTGACCATTGTTTTTGTTATTGTTCAGTGATTTAATCATTTCTAACTCTTTGTGATACTGAGAACCACATCACACCAATACTTTCCATGGTCTCTCTTGACAAAAAAATACCAGAATGGTTTGTCATTTCCTTTTTCCAGTGGACTAAGTCAAAGTGACTTGCCTAAGGTCACATGCCTAGTAAGCATTTGAGCCCAGATTTGAACTCAGGCCTTCCTAACTTCAGGCCTTGTGTTCTATCCACTGAGCCACTTAGGTGCCTCAAAAAAAGTGGCTCAATTGGAGACTGAATCTGTGACTTTCATATTATCAGCATCAACTTAACCATATTGTATTTCAGTAAATTGTTACAGTACCTTGGCTAGTATTTTACTCACCATTTTTGTTTTAATAGTCACTAAAAGTGAGGGAATAGAACTAACTGTTCATTAATGAGGCAACTTGGCATAATGGCTAAATAGAACAATCAAACTTCCACTCATGGGTCAATTCAATACTTAATCATTCAATCAATTCACAATAGAATAATCAAGCTTCCACTCATGGGGCAACCAATAACTTAATCAGTCACTATTCTAGATTCACAATTACTAAATATCGTTGATCACAAATACAGTCATTAGAAAACCACACAAACTCTGCACCCCTTGGTGTCCAGCAAACCTCAATTTCATCAAAGGGGAGGCCTTTTCTTCATCTTGACTCTGAGTGGTCTCTCTGATCCCCTGGATCCCCTTCCATGGTCCCAGCTCCTACTTGAATCCACCAAACAGTCACCTGGATTCAGAAGCAGCCAGTTCCCAACTCCTTGTCCAGTCTTCCAAGCAGTTCTTGTTACACACTGAAGTCCAGCACATCTCAAACGCTTCACCACTTCTCTTGCCTGGAACTCAAGGATCAGCCAGACCACGAACAAACAAAGTCTTATCCTGGTCATGCTTCTTTAGTCCTCCAGCAGTTCAGCTGGCCCTAGGACCCAGAAGGAATATCAGCCTTCCAGGCAGCCTTCCAGGCAAGGCCTCTCAGCCTTCCAGGCAAGGCCTCTCAGCCTTCCAGGCAGCCTTCACCAGATTCTGGTCTCAGGAAAACTCCATCTCAGTTCTTAGTCAGTTCTCAGCTTCCAGATGCTGGGAAAGAAACTTTCTCTCTCTCTCTCTCTCTCTCTCTCTCTCTCTCTCTCTCTCTCTCTCTCTCTCTCAGCCAGATTCAGTCTCCAAGATTCTTCCTTCACCGGGAGCAGGTTCCTATTCTCTCTCTGTCTCTGGAATTCTTGCTTATCCTCCTGTCTCAGCCAATCCCCTTCTTCCACATCAACAGTGGCATTCATGCCTTCTCAATGGTGGGACAGAGTCTGCACCTTCCACACTTAGTCCCAAGGTGCTAAGTGTTAAGTATCTGCTAAACTTATTACTATTACACTTACATTGGATTTGGCTTAGGGAAGGAATGACATAAATTCTAAACTGGGTATCTTGCCACACAGGAGAGTAGGGGGGATGGGGATGAGAAGGGGGATGACAGGGCAGGGTAGAGGAGTAGGGTTGCTGGAAGTACACACTTCTCTAAAGGGACAGGGACAGAGTAGAGAATAGAACAAGGCAGGGTGGGATAGGAAGGAGGGACATATAATCAGTCTCTCACAATATGCCCACTGTGGAGATGTTCTGAGTAATTACACATGTACAGCCTGTATTTAATTGCTTGTCCTTCCAGTGGGGGTGGGTGATGATGGAGGAAGGGAAAGAATCTAGAATTTAAAGTTCTATAATCAAATGTTAAAAATATATATGTACATATATATATTATTAACTTTATCCAACTGGGAATTAAGATACATAGGCACTGTGGTAGGAAGATCCATCCTGCCCTACCGGAAAGTCAGAGGGGTGAGTGGGAGGACATAGGAGATAGCAGATTGGGGGAGGGGTTATTCAGTGGGAATGCTATTTTGAGGTATTGGGTAGAGGAAAGGGGAGAAAAATTGTAACTCAGATGCTGATCTATAGTTTTGGTTCTTTGCAAATGGTATGATGGCAAAAGTTTAACAACTGGCTCTCCAAAAAAATGTATATATGACACGCTTTTATGTTTAAACTGCATAATTAAAATTTTCTCCATCACTTTCTTCAGACTAGAAAATCTGCAATAATACATAAATCTCATAATTTTTGAGGTATAAAGGTTCACATTGAAAACTTATCAAACAGCTCTCATGAGCCAGTTAGAACTGGCTGTAGCAAGACCCTGAATATGTTTTATACCTATTTTTTCCAGTATGCATAGCCATGTATCACATACAGTATGATTCCAATGGATTTTACTGAGTAATCTTTATAGTACCTTTTGGAAGGATACGATTAGTTCAATATGATATGTGTACTTCATCAAACATTAGTTCCTTTTAAAACAAATTATGCTTATCAATGAAGTTGTGATCTCAGATATGCTCCCTAAGCTTGAGCTCATTCTCCACAAGTATCTTGTAGGTACAAAGGTAAAATGTATTCCTGCCATTTGGTGGGAAATTTCTCTATGAAGTGTTCTTTTTATACCAAGTTATCAGATGCCTGTTTCTAAAAGCTGATTAACTCTGGGTGAGAAAGTGGAGAGTACAATACAATAAGGGTCACATTACATGGGTACTTATATAAATCCTTCTAGAGAGACCCAAAACCCAGCTAGTTCTGGGAGTTTGGAAATTTTCAGTGCTTCCAAGTTGGTGTGATCCTGGGAGAGGCATGGTCACTGCTCTCCTGGTCTGTACTCTGGTCTTTTACCCAAGAAGGGCCACTGATTCTCTGTACCTGCAAGTGCTAGGACTCTTCTTTGCTTTGAAACTGTGACCAGTGCTCTTAACCCTTTTGACCAGACACTATTGCTTTGAAACTGTGACCAGTGCTCTTAACCCTTTTGACCAGACACTATTGCTTCTCTCTGACCTAGAACTGTAATTCAAAACTGTTAATGGGAAATAGAGTTGTCAATCAGTGCCAGTTGTACCTAGCACCAGAAAAGGGTCCCCTAAAATTTATTTCTGACCAGTTGTCTGATCCCCTTACAGTCTCTGGGCTAAGAGCTCTCAAAGTTTTCCTGTGGTCACTGTTGACACTTCCAGAATTCTCTTGCTAACCTTTTGAGTTTACTTAGTCTAAACAATGTCTCATCCCAACCTTTTGTTGACTCTGCTACTACAAAATTTGTTTTGAGACATTATGTTCATGTTATTTGGAGGGGAATATTGGGAGAATTCAGCTGGGTGTCTACTGTTAATCTGCCATCCTGGCTCCCTCTTCTGTTTAATAATTATTGTTGATTTGATTTTACATGATTCAGTAGCTTTAGAAGGACTATTTTTATGAAATTATTTCATCATACTATCCTACCTTATTCATTATTGCATCTATTATGAACTAACAATTCTAGAATGTAAAAATTGGGAAATATTTAAATATTATTGAACTGTGAGAAATGCAGAACATGAAAGAATCCATGGAAACTTGGATGAGATGTTTTAGAAATGAAATGATGAAATACAGAAAATAATTCATAACATGATCACAAAAAAGTCAGTAAGCATCAACTTATTTGAAGGCAAAATCTACCTCATTGCCATCCTGATATCGGCAGAGAAAGCAACCTAGCAGATGTGCAAATAGTTAAACTTTCCCAACACAACTGTGTTGTGCTTCCATGATAAACTTATGTTATTTTTCCCAAACTTCTCCTCTATTTCCTTTTTCTGTCCCAGTTCTATTTTTGCTTCCAAAATGCTTGAAACAAAACTTTCTTCCCCATCCTGATTACTAGATTTCTTTAAAGGAATGCAATTTCTTTTTACAAATAAACTTCTATTGTTACATTGTGTTTTAAACACTGCCAAAATTTCTCCCACTAAGCCCTCCCTTTCTCCTCACAGAGAGCAATCTCCTACAACAAAGAATATTAAAAAAAAGCGACCCAGAAATGAAAAGGAAGAGAAAAAAATCAGTAAAACTGAGCATTACAATGAAAATGTCAGAAAACCTTGTGCACTATTCCACTCCAGTCAAGCTCCTATCTCTGTAAAGGAGGTTTAGAAGGTGTGTTTTTGTGTCTCTTCTTTGCGGGCAAAGCTCGTTCTTTGTGATTCTGAATCATTTAGTCTAAATTTTTTGTGGTTATTGTTCTTTCTGTTTTCCTTATTGTCAGAAATAAAACAGGAAATAATTATTTATTAGGCACATTTTATGTGTCATGCACTGTGCTGAGCCCTCTAGATACAATTTCATTTAATCTTCATAACAACTGTAGGAAGCAGGGATAATTATTATTCCCTTCTTACAGTTTGGAATATTGAGACATATGGAATTTAAGTGATTTATTCAGAACCACATAGCAAGTATCTGAGGTCAGAATTGAACTCAGTCTTCCTGATTCAACTCAGGTCTTCCTGAATCCAAATTCAGTGCTCTATCAACTTCTTCATTTAGCTGCCCTAGTAGCCACTTATAGTGAATTCTTAACTGCTGAATTCATTCTCATCATTTCATATCTTTCCATGCTTTTCTATATTTATCATATTTTAAATTTACAACCCAGCAATATTCTATTACATTCATCTGCTGCAATTTGTTGAGTCATTCTTCAAAGCAATGTGGATCTACTTTATTTTAAGGTTTATTTTTTTTTAATAAAGAAAAGGAATAAGCATTTATTAAGCATCTATTTTCTACTATGGTTTTGTACTATGCACTGCAGTAGGCACTTTATAAATATTAGGATACAGACCAAATAGTTGCATTGCAGGTTCAAATGCTATGCAGTTTCATTTCCCTTTAGGCATAGTTACAAATTGCTCTCCAGAATTATTGGATTAGTTCCCAACTGCACCAACAATACAATAGTGTTCCAAAATTTCCCCATACCCTCTCCAATATTCATTATTTTTCCTTTTTTGTCATATTAGTCAATCCGATAGATATGAGGTGGTTCCTCAGAGCTGTTTTAATTTGCATTTCTCTAATCAAAAGTGATTTAGAACACTTCTTCATATGCCTATAGATAACTTTGATTTCTACTTCTGAAGACTGCCTGTTCATAGTCTTTTACCATTTACCAATTGAAGAATGGATTATATTCTTGTAAATTTTACTTAGCTCTCTATATATTTGAGAAATCAGGTCTTTATCAGAGATATATGCTCTAAAGTTTGTTTCCTATCTTTCTGCTTTCCTTCTATTTTTTTTTTTGCATTGGTTTTGTTTATACAAAATATTTTTATTTTAATAAAATCAAAATTATCTGTTTTATATTTTGAAATGATCTCAATCTTTTGCTTGGTCATGAATTTTTCCCTTCCCCATAGCTTTGACACATAGACTATTCCTTGCTCTTCTAATTTGCTTATGGTATTACCTTTTATGTATAAACCATGCCAAACATCTTTCATATCTAACTTTTCTAACATTCTATTTACCTCCTTAGTGTCTTTCTTGTTTATTTTTCAGTTGGATTTATAGAGTTATGAGAGGAGACAGTTGAGTTTCCCCATTAGTATGGTCTTGCTGTCTATTTAATACTTTAGCTCACTTAACTTCTTTCAGAATTTGGATGCTATAGCACTTGGTGTTTATATATGCTTAGTATTGATATTGCTTCATATCAATATATATCTATATCTATATCTATCTATCTATCTGTCTATCTATCTATCTATCTATCTATCTATCTATCTATCTATTTATCTATCTATCTATCTATCTATCTATCTATCTATCTATCTATCTATTTACCAATATATAGTTTCCTTCCTTATCTCATTTAATTAGGTCTCCTTTTGCTGTTACTTTGTCTGGGATCCAGACTGCTTGCCCTGCTTTTTTTTCTCTCTCTCTTTTTTTTTTTAACTTCAGCTGAAGCATAATAGAGTTTGTTCCAGTCCCTTACCTTTACCTGTGTGTGTCTATTTGCTTCAAATTTATTACCTGTAAGCAATGTATTGTAGGATTCTGTTTTTTGATCCACTCTGCTATCTGCTTCTATTTTATGGAAAAGGTCATCCCATTCACATTATAGGTATGATTACTCCCTGTGTATTTCCCCCCCATACTATTCTTCCACCTGTTTGTTTTATCTCTCCTTTCACCCTTACCCTCCTCACCAGTGTTTTACTTCTATACACTACCTCCTCTGTCAGTCTCTACCCCTCCACCTTTAATTGATCTCCTCCCTTCCTACTTTCCTGTTGTATAGGATAGTATTCTATGTTAAAATGATTGTGTACATGATTCTCTCTTTGACCAAATACTGATGAAAGATTCAAGTGATGCTTATTCCCCACCCTCCCATCTTCCCCTTCCACTGTAATAGGTCTTTCTAACTTCTTCACATGAAATAATTTACCCCTTTCTACCTCTCCTTTCCTTCTATACCCATTATACACCCTTTTCTCATCCCTTAATTTTTTGGTGTCATTCTCTCAAAATCACCTGATACCCAAACCCTCTGTCTATGTATATTCCTTCTAGCTGTGCTATTAGTGACACAATTTTAAGAATTACAATTATAATTTTCCCATGTAGGGATGTAAATAGTTTAGCTCTATTGAATTACTGATGTTTTCTTTTCCCCTTTTACCTGTTTTTGCTTTTTGTGGGTCTTTATCTTGGTGGTTAAATTTTTGGTTTAGCTTTGATCTCCTTATGAAAACTTGAGATCCTTCTATTTTGTTGAATGACCATTTCCCCCCTTGATGTATTCTACTCAATTTTGCTGAGCAACTGATTCTTGGTTGTAGTTCTAGCTCCTTTGCCTCCCAGAATATCATATTCCCATGAGGTATTTTACATTTTATTCCATTTTTTCATTCTTTCGAATTTGTTTAATATATTCTTGATGTCTCATAAAGTCATTAGCTTCCACTTGCCCCATTCTAACTTTTAAGGTGTTGTTTTCCTCAGATAATTTTTGTACTTTCTTTTCCATTTGTCTAATTGTCCTCTTTTTTTTGGTAAAAGAACTTTTATTTATCCACATTTTACAAAATCAGAAGTGTACAATCATTTTTATATATTAAAATATTAAGCACTTTTTGTTAAAACATAGGACCCTTAAACTCTATAACAGTAGCAGAAGTTACCTAATTGTCAAAAGATTTGTTTGTATAAAGAGACAAGTAGAAGAATCCATGGAAGCTAAGACAACTTAGGCTAATACAAATAGATAGATAGATAGATAGATAGATAGATAGACAGATAAATAGATAGATGGGACAAATATAAACAAATACCAGATCTTCAAAAAGCTAATAAAGTTAGCCACTTAAATGTTTTTTCCTCATGCAAAATAATGAAACAGATCCTTTCTTGTTAAATTGGAGGACACGAAACTAGTAAGACTATTTTTTTTTTTAGTCTTAAATGAGGCTGATCCATATTTCTGAATGAGGCAACCCATTGTTGGCAACTTAAGTGCTCTTAAAAAAGAAAGATTTGCTGGCTAGTCATTTTTGAGTGTTTTAATTAACTTCATCTACTCCTGAGTTTTGTAAGTTATCATCTATACTTGTAGTACGGACAGCACTGTCAGAGATTTCTAGATTTTCTTCATTTAATTTATTTAAGTTCTCTTCTTGAGCTTCTTCTGTACTATTCTTTTCAGATGCATGTGTCCTGGGCACAATAACTAACAAATCATTTTCTTGGCACTGGCTGATATTTAGCAGTTTTGCCAATCTCCTTTCCAAGGCTAGTTGTCGTTCTTCTCAATTCTTTGCTTTTGTTTCTCTGTTAAGCTTGAGTTTGACTGAGAAACAAATATTTCTCTATCAACTGGATTTGCAAATAAAGAATCAAAATCTGTGGTAGTTGTATCTAGTATATTACTTTCTGCTTTATCACCATCATTACTAATAGAACTCTCACGTATAATTGGAAGATCAAGTTGAATTCATTTTAAGCAGGTCTGAACTACCTTCTTATTTCCCAAATATTCTACTCTACCAAAAACAAACAAACAAACAAAACCCTCAAACAGCCTATGTGCCCAGTGCACCATGTGTTTGATTAATGCGTTCAAATCTTCAGTCTCATGACCTTTACCTTTGAATTTTACCTTATCAAACCTTAATGCTGGAAGTCTTCTTTCTGAATTTAATCTGTAGCAGCTCCTTTTCTTTAACATCATCCCTTCCTGGAGAGGCTAAAGGTGGAAAAGGTTGAAAAGTTTCATCTTCTACCACTTTAAAATCAGGAAGGTCCAGTAAATTGTTCTCTTCTGATTCTATCAGTCTTGGGCTCTGCTGGACTGTAACCAATGAGGGCAACAGAGCTACCCCATGTCCTGTGCCTAAATTCTTCTTGTCTCCAATCGTATTCTTTAAGGACTTGTTTTCTTCGGTGGATTTTTGTATCTACTTTCCATTTGGCCAATTCTACTTATTAAACAGTTTTCAAAACTGTCATCTCTTTTTTGATGATTCTCTTATCCCACTCATTTCTTTTCTCATTTTTTTTCCTTCTACATTTCTTATATGATTTTTAGCTCGTTTCTGAGCTCTTCCATCAGCTCTTTATGGTTTGAGACTACTTCCCATTTTTCTTCGGGGTTTTGCCCATAAGCGTATTTTATATTGTTGTCCTCTTCTGAGTTTGTATCTTGGTCTTCCCTGTTACCATAATATCTTTTTATGGTCATATTCTTTTTTTTTGTTGTTTTTTGCTCATCTTTTTTTTTTTTGCCCTTTTCTTGTCTTTTAAATGTGAAGTCTGTACCCAGGGTGGAAGGGACACTGTCTCAAGCTTCTTGGTTGTAGTCCCTGCCCGTTTTTTCTTTTTTTGTTTTTTGTTTTTGCTTTTTTGTAGGGGCAGTTGACCGTTTACCTGGGGCTATGCTGAAGCATGCAGTAGTTCTCAGAGATGAAGTCTGCCAGTTCCTCTGGCTATGGTAAGGCACGTGGGGGTCCTAGTGTTGCTGTCTGCCTGCTTCACCACACTGGGGCTCATGATCTTTCCCTGTTTTGCTGACATGGGGCTTGTTGCTGGTTTACTGGGATGCTTCTTCTCCTGGAATGTGTTTCCCTTTTATCTGAGTAAGACAGACCTTTCTTGCTAATCTTCAAAGGTTCTTGGCCTAAAACATTCTTTCAACCGACACTTTTGCTGGTTCTGCTACTCCAGGATTTGCTTTTGAGCATAGTTTTGTGGTTGTTAGGAGGTAAATATGGGAGACTTACAGTGATTTACTGCTTGCTCTGCCATATTAGTTCCCAGAGGTCCATCCTTTTCCTCTTTTCAAAAGTTATAATTCATTTTCTTGATTCTTGAGGGATAAGGAGAATAAAGTACAAAGGCTTAGGAGGAGGGTGGGTATAAAGTACAAAGGAAGAATTCTAAAGTAGCTACTTTGCCAGCAATCATTTCTAGTGCATCTTGTGCTGAATGCTACCTTAATTGACCTCATATTAAGGAAAGAGAAACATGGATTAGTTTCATCTGGGAGATTTTTTGAAAAATGGCTAATGTCCTTTGTTTCCTTTGAGAGAATCTCCCAGTAGGAGATCAAAATGTGTCATTTCTTTCCCTCTTTTTCTCTTTTTTTTGGAGTGGTGGTGATGAGGTATAGGCTCTGGGAGCCCCCTTGAGCTCTCCTTGAATCTTTGGGAATGTCTGGGAAACCCCTTGAAGTCTGATTGAATCTTCCCACTTGATGAGGCATTTGCAGAGGCCATAAGTATTTCATAGTGGCTGGGCCCAAACCTCTGTTGCTAGCCTGGCCCTCCATTGTCCATCTGCTTCCCACCCTTGACTCTATCAAAATATCAATCTGCTCTTGCATTGACCTCATTAACTCTTCCTGAAGACCCTCCCCAAACTCTTCCTCTAGACCACCCCTAGATTCCTCTGTATATAAGACCCCATCTTCCCTCCATGTAGTGTGAGAGCACCACAGAAGACCCTAGCACAGACTTATTCTGTTACAGACTTACTCTGTCCTGCTTGCCCAATGCAAGCATCACAGATATCTAGGCTTCTTAAGAGTCTACCCAATATGGTGAACTATTAATAAACTTTACTTTTCTTTGGCTAAGAAGACTTGAGGGGAATTCTTTCTGCAGGACCCGGCATGTTGGTATTTTGGGGTCTCAGACAACCCTAACCCTCTTTGGGTAAACCTCTTCAGTGGGAGTAATCTGGATTTTTCTCTAAAAACTTTGGCACTGAGCATAAAAACCAAACTGAAGGAGACATTTTTCTCTTTGCAACTTATCTGTTTTAATGAGTGGAGAGTAGACAATAGTATTCATGACTCATGATACACAACACAGTAATGAAGTTTCTCAATAAATACAAATTGCAACCTGCTTTTGGTTCCCTATGACCAAAGGAAACAAGGGTACCATGGATTACTGGAACGTAAAACCACTACTATCCCCATTCATCGTAAAGAAAACTAGATTACATTTTTCTCCTATTCACAGCTCCCTAATGATGTGTTTGGCTGCATATGCTCACTGATTTTATTCTTGGATTGCTTGATCTGTATCTTTCCATTTCTACTACCCTTCTAGCTATTCTAAACAAGAGTCCTGCCCATTTCTTATGTCTACACCCAAGCTGCCCAGAAGCAAATAATCCATTCTAACCAACCAAATTAGTACCAAATGAGATGTTATATGAAGCATTTTTCAAATATTTAATTACTATATAGATGTTGATTACATTACGGCTAGTACTACTGGTACTACTAGTACTAGTACTGGTACTACTACTACTAGTAGTAGTAGTAGTAGTACTACTACTACATAGTAGCAGTGACAGCAATGATCATTATAACAATAATAATAATAATAATAAGAAATGATCCAATTTATTTCAACGGAAGCATAATATTTGAGTTCATTAAAATAGTCCTGGATTTTGACTATCAAAATTTATACTATAGAAATATTTATTTTTTTGTTTTAGTTATTAAAAATTGATTCAATACCTTGCTATCCTGGGGAAAAGGAGAAAAAAAGGCTTGTTCCTGTTGAATGATGTCTCCTAGGGTTACTGTAATCAGATGGGGATTCTAGGTACTCAATCCAGTTTCCCCTCCTTAGAGGAATCTGAATTTACATCAATCCCAACTCCAACATATCTATCATTTATTGGTCAGAGAAAGTGATTATGCAGAATGAGACATAATTAGATTATAAATCACTAAAATATTTAGTTGTTTTACCAAAAGCAACTTCCTTCTCAGTCTAAACCCACCAAACATACATGAACATATAAGAAAAATGACTTTAATACATGACAAATGTGTTGTAATAATTATAATTTAAGCAACACGTTTAATTTAGTAAATATCACAATAAAGTGCAGAACTTTTATTCCTTTACTACTAAATTTTAATGTATTTTTTACATGTGTGAGAATGAAATGCTTTTCACCCATAACATTAGAGTCTGAGAGATAAGAAAGTTTTCCTCTATATTTTCCTCTAAAATCTTTTTGAAACATCAAAATTCATGAGCTCCAACCCCTCCATTTTATTTATGCCTTTATTTCATTTTTCCCACTAGCTCACTATATTTATTCATAATTATAGTTAGCACAGTTAAAATGCTAGACCACACTCTTGGTTAAGTGCAGCACTATATGCAAAGGAGCACATGCTCCCAAATTAGATGATTTGGAATTCTTTCCCAGCTGAGTCGCCAGCATGAGATTTAATTTTTTGTTAGTTGTTAACCTTCTTTTGCTTTAGGAACAAAATAATCTTTTAAAAATTATGTATTAAAGCATTTGAAATCATGACATTGAAGGTGTACATAAGATTACCAAAATCAAAATTACATTGAATTTTCCAGGGATCAAAGAGAAGTAAAATTATGTTTATGAAAATTATCTTACAACATTCTCATGACTACCAACTAACCAATATATAATTGACTACTTAACTCTAAAATTGGCTTTTTGCTTTCTTAATGGTGATACATAATTCATGGGAAGAACTTTAGATCACACCATTGAGTGTTGGAGGGGACTTTATAAATCTACTTGTACCTCCTCATTCTACAACTGAGAAATATGGGATCCAAAGAGGTTAAATGATTTTCCCAAGGTTGCATGTGTAAACATAAAAGTACAGAGTTGGAAGAGACCTGAAAGGTCAACTAGGACATTGTGTAACTTAAAAGAAATATTTCTATGATATACCCAATGAGTGGAAATCTAGTCCCTGCTTGGAGACCTCCCATGAGGTGGAATGCAATAACCTTCTTAATAGTTAATCCCACTTTTGGAGGACCCTAATTGATCTATTAGTGCTTGCATCTTTCCTCTGTTAATTATCTCCAATTTATTTCTCTTGTCTCATATATGTGCCCATGTAGTCTCCCTTTTCTACTGTGAGAGTAGTAGGATATTCTTGAGACCAGAGACTGTATTTTGCCTTTCTTTGTATTCCCAGAATTTAGCACATGGACTAACACATAATAAGTACTTAATAAATACTTGTTGACTTGATTTGATTTCCATTGAGTCTAAATTTGTGTCTCTACAAATTCCACACATTGCTCCTACTTTCAGCAATTGGAGACAAACATGTCTGTTCTAAGGTAAGAATAAACAGATCTGGGATGTGAACCCTAGTCCTCTGACTTTGCATCTAATACAAACAGAATACTAATTCTTAAAACTGGAGAAAAATACAAAAGCAAAAAGTCATTGTGTGAAGGTAATCTCCCAGTTAATGGGTTATCTTTATAGTGAAGTGTTCCATCTCTTCACTTTTTTCTTCATTATTTCCTCTGAAATTAATAGAAAGGCCAGGCAATTCCGGCTATAAAAAAATAAAATGAATTTACATCTATAATTGAGGCAGACATGGACCAGAATCTATGAAGCAATATATGAAAATTTCCAATCATAAAAAATGTGAAACAAAATTCTAAAATACTCTTCTGAACCTTATACTGACAGCCCTCATGGTGTATATGTATTCTTTATCTGTTGGAACATTGTTTGTGTCATAAGAAGTCATCATAATTAAATCATCTTCTGTCCGTGCACAGCCTGCCATATTTAATTACCAACACAATTCATTTTGAATACATTCATCAAGTCTTGCTTCTTTATCCCAAACCAAGACAATTTATGTAAGCTTATCTAGAGATTTAGAAACACTAACTACATTCTCTCTCTCTCTCTCTGTCTCTCTCTCTCTCTCCCTCCCTTTCTCTTTCTCTCTCAGATTTTTTATGTAATTCTCATTTGTGCTTCAAAGAAGCTATATCATGTGCAGCAGCCACATCCCAGTAAACCAACTTGACAGGTAGGCTAACCTATTAACCTACAGGCCTCAAGCCTATTGGGTGAATTAGGGGAATATCTACCCCAAACACCCAAGCATGTGAAATCTTCTGCCTTAGAAGGGGCAGATGAGAATAATTTGTTCCAATGGCCATGAAGGCAATTAAAGATGATGTTGTGGAGTGCTTAGATCTGGTCAGACATAGAAGACATCAATGTCATCTACTGCATCCCAGATCATCACCAGTCATCTTGATTTTTGTCTTGCTATTGCACTTCAATGATTCTGGAAGAGAAAGTGAGAGTCAGGACTTTGTGCAACTCTGTCTTACTAAAATTCAATTCACTCAGGAATCAAGACATTACCACTTGTTCTTATTAGTCCTTCCTGAAATGGAGGACAAGCAATAGATGTTTATAAGTGACATGGAAAGAATTAAAGGTATACTTCCTTATCATTCTTTCGAATTCAGAATAATTATCTCTAGTAAAAGGTAGTGAGATTGTAATGGAAAGGATACAGATAATAAGGTTTTATTATCTGCTATTAATGTAGCCATGTGTAATTTACCTAACATCTTAATCTCAGTTTCTTTCATTGTAAAGTGGGGATAGTAAAACCTATAATACTTTATTTACAGAATTATTGCAATAGAAGTGATCTTTGATCTAGAATTTCACATTATGTAGTCCAATTTCCTTATCAATGACCTGTTTTACACTGTACTTTTCTGCAACAATATCTGAAATATGCTTTTAAGACCCTCACTAGTAGGGTCCTTAAATATTAAGGAAAAATAGGTGCATAGCTATAAGGTGGAGATATGTATCCTTCATCTTTGGAATATATGTGAAATTAATAAATGAAGAAATTCAGTAGACCTACATAGGCAAATAAAGACATTTTCCCTTATTGTCCCTTGTCCTACTTTGATCCATCACATTCAGTATTGTTTCTTGAACTGAATTGTTCCTGCCAAACTTTTGCACCATCTTTCTCCTCTTTTTGCCAGCACTAGGTACTTAATTTCTGTAGCCATACCTCACAGTCAATAAGAACTATTGCAAACTTGACCTGGATTACTAAGGCAGGTACCACATTAGCAAAACCCCATTGGATCTCACTGGCAATTGGCATGGACAGGAAAGGAAGTGTTTCATTCATTCAATTGCCTGTCAATAATAACAATAAGTAATTAAAAATCACTCACTATGTATCAGGCACTATGCCACATGAAACCAAAAAACATAGTTAATGAAATAATAATAATAATAATAAATCACTGCTTTCACAGAGCTCAGAGTTTAATTAGAAAAACAACATGGAAAATAATTATATACAAATAAGATACATATCATAGAAAATGGACATAATTAGCAAAGGAAAGAGTTATACCTAAGGGGAATTAGGAAAGCCATTTTATCAAAGGTGAGATGCTTACCTGGGACTTGTAAAAAGGCAAGGAAGTCAGGAGACAGAAATGAAGAGGAAGAGAATTCAGGAATGTTAAACAGTCACTGCAAATGACTGACTTGGGAGGTGAAGTTCCCAAACAGCAAAGAGGCCCATGTCACCAGATTCCCAAGTATCTTTAAATCAACAAGGTATAAGAAAATCAGAAAGTTAAGAGAAGATCAGGTGGAATGACCAAGTACCCTAAAATTGAATTTGATATTTTGTTACATCATAAAATGAATTGCTAAGAATTTTAGATCTTTGTCATTTTTTTAGCACTAGAAACTATAATAAACTTTCAGGATTGTGTTTAAGTAGTATGTGGTTCCTACAGGCCTACAGGTTAATAAAGGGAAATTTACTACTGAGAAAAATGTCCCCCCCCCCCATCCTCTCCATGTCTCACAGACTAAATCCCATACATCTCTGATAGAAGAACAACATTTCCCAGGGATAGAATTTGCAGACTTTAAAAATTATAAATATATATATTAAACATGAAATACTATATATATTAAATTATTTTAAATTGGGATATGGACTTTGAAGATCTCTAAAGAATTGAATACACATGTGTATATCATATGCTTTCATAGTCACATATATGGTATTTTGTAAAAGAACAAATAAGAATAACTGCAAAATGATAGGATATTTGACTAGTGATTACACATGACAATAAATTAAATTTTATCTTTGGTAATTTCACAATGTTCAAAAATACTCAGAAAAGTATGGCCAAAATGCAGGGCGTCTAAAGAATTAATTCCTATTTTAAAACTGTGTAATCATTTTGGCAAATAATTGTACAATTTTTCTTCTTGATCCCATTTAGTTCAGCTCTTCCCTTAACTCACACAAGTTGAATAGAATTTAAGCTCCGTGAGGGCAAAGTTTAACGTGTTTCATTGGATAGCAGATTTGGAGAAAATGTGTTACATGAGTGAGAGAGAAAGGCCCCTGATGGGATTTTAGGAATGCCCCCTCTAACAGAGGGGTTGATCAACAGGCAAGCTCTGGAATCAATTGACATGAAGGTCTCGTGTGCATGGATATATGTGAATATTGATGGAATATAAATCAGTAAAAAGGTGTATGTTAAGCTAGGGTCAAGTAATTTACATGCAAATGATGTGTCATGATTAGTGTTTGAGACCATGGGGGAATTGTAGCCATTCTTATGTATTTACTTATTTTATTAATGAAAACATACACTCATTTTTCTTGTTCTTATCATCTGCATTCATTAGTTTAAAATATTTAACAGTGTTTAATGTGTCCAAAATCCTGCAAATTTTTGTTTTTACGTTTCTTTGTATCATCTATGTTTAGCAGAGTGACTGAAATATAGTAATTGCTTAGTAGATGTTGCTTTTTGGATCAATTAATTACAGCATTGTGGTAGGCATTGGGGGAAATATAAAACTTTTATAAAATACATAATTTCTGTCCTCATGAAATTCAAAGCACTTAGAGTGAAAAACTTGGAAGGATTTGTATGAATACATCTAAAATGAAGTGAGCAGAACCAGGAGATTATACCTAGCAACAGTAACATTGTAAAGTGATTAACAGCAAAAGAATTAGCTAGTCTGATTGAGAAATAATCCAAGACAGTTCCAAAGGACCAAAGATGAAAAATTATATCCAACTCCCAAGAGAGAACTGATTAACTCAGAATGCAGATTGAAGCATAAATTTTATTTACTTTGCTTATTTTTATTATTGTCTTTTTTTTTGCAAAAAATGACTAATACAGAAATATATTTTCTACAACTTCACATATATAATCAATATCAAATTGTTGACCTTCTAAAGGAGGGGAAAGAAGCAGTAGGGACAAAGATAATTTGTAGCTCAAATTTTTTAAAAAAGGAATACTAATTTTGTACATGTAATTGGGAAATATTCAATGAAATAAATTATATTAACAATTAAATAAAATAATAAAACAAAGTCAACAAAATGAAAAATAGGATATATGAAATATATCATCAGAAAAACACCTGATATGAAAATAGTTCCAAGAGAAGCAATTTCAGAATTAAAGAACTACCTGAAAATTGTGATCAAAGAAAGCACCTAAATGTGAGATTTCAAAAAATTATCAAGAAAAATTAGTCCAATATCCTAGAAATAGAGGTTAAAATAGAATTTGAAAGAGTCCACAGATTGATTCCTGAAAGGGATCCTAAAATTAAAACTCCCCAAAATATTATAGCCCAATTTCAGAACTCACATGCAATCAAATGTAGGTTCTGCAAATACCTTCACATTAAACATCAGTCAAGTTGTAAAGAAGGGTTATAGCCAATGGAGTGAACAATGTGAAAGAAAGGACAAAATAAAATAAGACACAAAAGAGAGAGGGAGAACAAGTAGGTTGCTTCAATCTGCATTCAGACTCTGTAGTTCTTTCTCTGGATGTGGCTAGCCCTTTCCATTGTGAGGTTTTTGAAGTCATCTTCTAACCTGGTATTGCTCAGAGGAGCCCAGTCTATCAAAGTTTGTCATCACACCTATGATGTGTATGTTATTGGGTACAAACTTCTCCTGGTTCTGTTCTCCTCATTCAGCATCAGTTTATATGTCTTTCTAGCCTATTGTGAAGTCTGTCTACTCCTCCTTTCTTATAGCACAATAGTATTCCATTACATAATACAACTTGTTTAGCCATTCCCCAATTGATGGGCATCCCCTTGATTTCCAATTCTTTGCCTCCACAAGAAGAGCTGCTATAAATATTTTTGTGCATATGGATCTTCCTCCCACTTGTATGATCTCTTTGGGATACAGACCTAGAAGTGGTATTGCTGGGTCAAAAGATATGCACATTTTTATGGCCTTTTGGGCATAGTTCCAGATTGATCTTCAGAATGGTTGGATGAGTTCACAACCTCACCAACAATGTATTAGTGTTCCATTTTTTCTGCTTCCTCTCCAGCATTTATCATTTTCTTGTTTTGTCATCTATGATAATCTGAATGGTGAGATGTGGTACCTCAGAGTGTTTTGATTTGCATTTCTCTAATCAATACTGATTTAGAGCATATTTTTATATGCTTAAAGATATCTTTAATTTCTTCAATTGATAATATAAATCTATCTTTACAGGTAAGTAGGAAGTGAAGAAGATAAGGGAAGTGGGTGACATAAAAGGGAGAGCAGATAAAAAAAAGTGTTCAGAAGTGAAATAGATTTTAGGAGAGGGACAGGATAAAAAGAGAGAGAAGGTTAAACAGAAGAAAATAGGATGTAGGGAAAGACATAGTTCATAATCTTAACTATAAATGTGAATGGGATGAACTACCCATAAAAGATAAGTAGGTAGCAGATTCTAATATAAATCAATTTCATATGGGGTGGGATGGGGAGAGAAGATAAGGTAATAGGGATGGGGCAAAAACAGATTGAGAAAGAAAACAGTGAATAAAAATAAGATAGAGGGAAATTCACAAATAGTATTTATAACTTTGAATGTGGGTGGGATGTTTATATCAGACCTCTGTGGTGGCAAAAACTGGAAATTGCAGGGATGCCCAAAAAATTGAGGAATGGTTGGATAAGTTGTGGCATATGGTTGTAAAGGAATACTACTGTGCTAAGAGACATGAGCTCAATTATCTAAAAGGCAAAATTAAATGAATGACAAGGAAATAGTCAAGTCAAACTATTTTATTGGATGACCTCAACTTTCTCCTCTCAGAGATGGATAAGAAGTTAAGGGGATCAATAGAGTCTCAGGAAAGTAAGATAAACTGTTTGGAGAAAAATGAACAGGAATAGAAAGAACTATGCCTGGGTCTCAACTGTACATGGCACCTTCACAAAAATTGAGTACATGTTAAGGCATAAACACCTCACAAACAAATGCCAAAAAGCAGATAATAGTAAATGTATCCTTTTCAGAGTATAATTCATGAAAATTATATTCAATAAAAGGCTGTAGAAACATACATAAAATTAATTGTAAATGAAATATACTCCTAGAGAATTATTTGGTCAAATAATAAATCATGTAAAAACCAATAATTTCTTTGAGGAAAATGATAACAATGAGACAGCAAGTCAAAAGCTGTGACATACAGCCAAAGGAGTACTTAGAGAAAAATTATATGTCTAAACATTTACATAAATAAAAACAAGAAAGAGCAGATCAATGATTTGGATATGAAACAACAGCAAAAGCACCAAACTAGAAAAAGGAACAAATTAAATTCCCAAAATAAACACCAAAATAGAAATCCTGAAAATCAAAGAAAGAATTAATAAAATTGAAAATAAAAAAGAACTAATGAATAAAAGTAGGATCTGGCTTTATGAAAAACAATAAAATAGATAAACATTTGTTTAATGTGACTTAAAAAGAAAAAACTAAATGACCAGTAAAAAAAATGATAAAGATAAATATACCACCAATGAAGATTTAATTGAAGCTATTAATGGGAGTTCCTTTTGCCCAATTATATGCCAATAAATTTAATGAACTAAGTGAAATGGATGGATATTAACAAAGTACATAAATTGATCAAATGAACAGAAGAACAAATATAATATTTAAATGACCCTATCTTAGGAAAAGGTATTGACCAAGATATCAATGATTCCCCTAAGGAAAAATCTTCAGGATCAGCTGGATTTACAAGCAAACTGTACCAAATATTTAAGGAACAATTAATCCCAATACTATATAATCATTTTGAAAAAAGTAGGTAAAGAAGGAGTCTTACCAAATTCCTTTTATGACCCAAATATTGTTTGATACTTAAGCCAAGGAGGATCAAAACATAGAAAGAAAATTGTAGACCAATTTTCTTAATGAATATCAATATAATTTTTAAAATAAAATATTAGCAAGGAGAATGCAGCTATATATATCACAAAGATCATACACTATTACCAAGTAGGATTTATGCTAAAAATACAATGCTGTATTTTTATATAATTTTATGTTTTATATAATTGGGAAAATTATAAACAGGATTGTTCATATCAATAAGAAAAATAACAAAAATTAAAGGATTACCACAACAGATGCAGGAAAACTCTTTGACAAAATGAAACAGTCGTTCCACTTAATAACATTAGAAAGTATAAGAATCAAAGGAACCTTTTAAAAGAAATCATAACTGTTATCTGTCTAGAATGAAGAACAAGCATTATCAATAATGGAGATATACTTAAAGCATTCAAAAGTGAAATACAAGATTAGGGATGAAGAAAGGATGACTACTATTATTGAATATTGTACTACAAATGCTAGGTATAAAAAATAAGAGATGAGCCATAATTAAAGGAAAGTTGTAGGATATAAGATAAACTCAAATAAAATATCAGCTTTTCTACATATTACCAACAAAACCTAACAGGGAAAGAGAGAAAGAGAAATTCAATTTAATATAATTATAAACAATATATATAAAATGCTTGACAGCCTACCTGGCAAGACAAAGCCAGGGACTATCTAAACACAATTATAAAACAGTTTTCACACAAGATAAATATGATTGGAGAAATATCAATTTCTACTGGGAAGTCTGAACCAGTATAATAAAATGGCATTTCTCCCTTAATTAATTTATGTGTTAAGTCCTATGTCAATCAAATTACCAAGGAATTATTACATAGAACCAAAAAATAATAGCAAAATTCATCTCAAAGAACAAAAAGTAAAGAACATCAATAGAATCAATTTAAAAAAAGTGAAGGAAGGTGGCCAAACAGTAAAGGATTTCAAATTATATTACAAAGCAGTAATCATCAAAACAATCTGGTACCAAGAAATATAGTGGGAGATCAATGGAAAAAATGGGTACAGATTAAACAGTGGCGAATGAGCATAGTAATCTAGTATTTTGTAAATCTAAATCACCAATTGGGGAATGGCTGATCATGTTGTGGCATATGATTGTGATGCAATACTGTCATTATGCCATAAGAAATAACGAACAGAAATAATCAGGGAAACTTATATGAACTCATGCCAAATGGAGTGAGCAAAAATAGGAGAAAATTGTATGCAGTAACAGCACTATTGTAAGGATAATCAACTGTGAAAGACTTAGCAACCCTGATTTAGACAATGATTCATGACAGTTCCATAGAACCCATCATGAAATATACTTTTCACCTTCAGAGAGAGAACTAATGAATTCAAAATGCATATTGAAGCAGACATTTTATATTTTAATTATTTTTTTGGTTTCATTTTTCTGTGTTTTCTTTTACAACATGGCTTATATAGGAATATGTTTTGCATGACTTCATGTGTATATTCAATATCAATTGGCTTGTCTTCTCAAGGAGGGTAAGGGATGAGGTAGAGGGAAAGGAATAAAACTTAAAATTAGAAAAAAGAATATTAAACTTTTAAACATGTAATTGGGAAATATTTAATGAAATAAAATATAGTAAAATTGTTAAAAGAATTAGGAAAAAATATAGTATAGTTATAATACCTGGTAAAAACCACAAATTGTTTAAATACTATTTAAATGTTGAGTGTAAAAGAAAATGTATTTGTCCAAGGCAAAGTGGGGATTAGGGAAGAAGAGGTGAAAAGGAAAAAGCACCTTGACCCAAAATATGCCACAGCAAAACAAAACAATAAAAAACAAAACCAACACCAGAAAATGCCTTGGAAATATTGTTTGCTAGAATTATTTCATAATACACACGCCAAGTTAAAATTAGAGGTAAAGAGTTCATAGAGGCTTATTTTTTTATCATTTCCATTTTTATTCATTTATTTTTAGTTTTCAACATTCACTTCCACAAGATTTTGTGTTCCAAATTTTCTCCCCATCTCTCCCCTCCCCACCCCAAAATGGCATGCACTGTGAATGCTCCTTCCCCCAATATGTCCTCCCTTCTCTCACCACCCCCTCCTTTGCTTAACCCCTTCTTTTGTATTTTCCTGTAGGTCAAGATAGATTTCTATACCCCATTGCTGGCTTTACCTTGCCTAATTCTGATTTTCAAGGTGTTATTTTATTCCTGAAGATTCTGAATCTCCTTTTCTAATTTGTTGACTTTCCTTTCATAATCTTCTTGTTTTTTCCTGAATTATTGTTATTTTTTATTTTTCCCTCTATCTCTGTCATTTGATTTTTAAAGTCTTTTTAAAGATCTTGTCTGAATTGTTTTAGGGCAGTTGACCATTTGATGTTACTCAAAATCTTACTCTGAATATGAACCCTATTCTTGTCTATTTCCATAATAGCTTTGTATGGTTGGATTCTTTCTCCTTTGGCAAAGCAATTTTTGTGGTAATTTTGTGGTAATACCTTAATTTTTGTAATCACCTCTAGCTCTGGTGTATGGAGAATGGTGCCTCTTGCCCTAGATCTTCAGTTCTCCACATTGTAATGGCAAGCAAAGAAGTATTTAGTATCTTCCTTAAGTTCACGTGTCATTGAGCCTTGCTCAGATTATATCAAGTATTTGTTAAGAAACAGAACTTGTGGACATATATAAGGAGAAGCCCAGGCTGGGATAGAGCAGAACTTAGAGAGCACTTGTGGTGGCAGATTTTAAGAAGGGAACATTTGTGGTGATGGCACTCTGTCTCTTCTGTCTGTGTTGATATTTTATTTGTGATGTGTGTTGAGTTCTCAGATCTTCTTGGTGGGTCCCTGTTGATTTCACAGGCAGATAGGAATTGATGATGGTGCCAGCAATGTGTATGAATGTTATTGTGATTCTGTTAAGCTTTGTCTTCACAGAAACAGGAACTATGAAGGACTTGAGGTGGACTAGACACTGTGAACTTCAGTGTGGAACAGAAACTGGACAAGGAACTAGACAAGGAGCTAGATAAGGAGCTAAGAGCTGCTTGCCTTTGAAGCCAAGTGACAGTTGGATAGATTCAGGCAGGAGCTGGGCCCATGGAAGAGGAACCATGGAAGCTGAGAGAATGCCTGGAGTCAAGGTGAAAGGATCTCTTCTTGGGTACCTAAGGCTGACTGAGAAGATTATGATTTACTGTGACCTGCGAGTGGAGAACTTTGACCTTTTTACTTTGTCTACCTTAGAAGGTCTTCTCCTTAAGGATGATTGAGTTAAGGACTTATTGAATGACAGTACTTTGTGTCCCTTAAGGAAGCCTACTCCTTAAGGATGATTGAGTTAGGGACTTACTGAATGATATCTTTTGCTTAAAACTAAGTGACCATTTTGGTGAAAACTATGTGGCCACCTTAGTGATAACTTGTTATGTTATAACATTGTGAATGTGGTACTTTGGTTTCTGTCAATATTTTGCCTTAGTTTATTACTGAATAAACAAAGAGTTCACTATACTATGGGATCAGAACCTTGAAGCTGTTCACAGCAGCAGTCCTCTGGAAAGCTGCGCATACTTGGCTTTACACCTTTGTAGCCTGGAAGAGGAGCCAAACCTCCAACCTCCTGTAAGTGCTCATAGCCAGGGGCTTTCTGCCCCACTGGTTATGCATTCTGCAGATGTGTGCTGGCTCTTTCACACCCTTGCAGCTCTCTGTAGCACAGCTGAGTCTGGCATTCCTTGTCAGCAGAAGTCCCCCTGATCTACATTTCAAATGTCCAACTATCCTCATTAGCCTAGGGATAAAAGTTCCTGTGACTGTGGCCCATGAAGTCTCTCAAACCAACTAAACCAAAGGCCTGTCATTTGTTAAAGTGAACTCTAGCCTGGAGGTGTTTATTCTTCATGGGGACCAAACTTCATCCTGAGATTTTTCTCCTAATCTTCTCAAATTATCCCAGGAAGACCCCTGCTGTTCTCCTATTCTCATTTATTTTTATCTGTACTTTTTTCACCCTAAAGTGCTATTTTATCTCCATTGTGGGGGATAATAATGAGAGTTTGGAATTTTGTGACTTACTCTGCAATCTTCCCAGAATCCTAGTCCAACAATTTAAAAATTATTTCTCCTGGATCTTTCATCCAGCTCAGTTGTTTTTCTAGTGAGATATTGCATGTTGTCTTCTATTTTTTTATTCTTTTGATTTTGTTTTATAATTTCTTGATTTCACATAGAGCCATTAGTCTCCATTTGCTCCATTCTAATTTTTAAGGAATTATTTTCCCTAGTGAGCTTTTGGACCTCCTTTTTCATTTGATCACTTCTGCTTTTTTAGGCATTTTTCTCCTCCTTGGCTTTTTGGACTTCTTTTGCTATTTGGTCTAGTCTATATTTAGTGTTCTTTTGAGTCTCCTTTAGCAAGCTATTGACTCATTTTTCATGATTTTCTTGCATCACTCTCTTTTCTCTTCCCAGTTTTCCCTCTACTTCTCTTGCTTGATTATCAATATCTTTTTTGAGCTCTTCCATGACTTGAGATCAATCCATGTTTTTCTTGGAGGTTTTGGATGTAGGAGCTTTGATTTTGTTGTCTTCTTTTGGTTGTATATTTTTGATCTTCTTTGTCATCAAAGTAAGGTTCTATAGTCTGAGTTTTCCCAGTATTTGCTCATTTCCCTGCCAATTACTGGAGTTTTTTTAAACTCTTCGTTAAGGTGGGACTCTGCTTCCAGTCTGGAGGGTGTTCTGTCCTAAGCTTCAGGAGTTTTGTCCAGCTGTTTTCAGAGATACTTCTAGGGACCTATAAATTTTCAGTTCTTCCAAGTTGATATGGTCAGAAGAGAAATTTTTACTCCTCTACTGGCTTGTACTCTGATCTGTGAGTGATTACAAGCATATTTTTCTGCCTTGGAAGTATGAGGAGGATTCCCTCTTTGCCACCCCCTAAATATCCACCACACTAGCACTCCTTCTCATCCCACAACCTCCACCCAGATCCAAGCGCAGGAAAAGCAAAAGAATCCTGCCTAAGCACCAGCAAAGAGATCCCTGCAATCCCCCTCTGATCAGCTGCTCAATCCCTACCTGCTGTCTGTGGGCCAAGATCTCTGGAAGCAGACACAATCCCAGCTGTCACTGTCCCAGCACTATAGCCAGACCATATTCCTATTTCACCCACATCAAACAGACTTTTCCTATTGATCTTCAAAATTGTCTTTGGCGTTTATGAATTGAGAAGTCTGGAAATCACCATAGCTCCCAATGATTCAGTCTCCTGAGTCCTGCTCTAGGTTTGCTGGGGCCCAGTCTGTGCTGGTGCAGCCAGCATTAGTCTTCTCTCCCTCCCTGGTACAACAAACCCTTCCTGTCAAATTTCCAGATTGTCTTGGGCAGGGAATTCATTTCACTCTGTAATTTTGTGAGTTCTGCTGCTCTAGGATTTGTTTATAGCAATTTTTATAGGTATTTGGAAAGGTTTAGGGGAGATCTCAAGCAAGTCCATGCTTTTACTCTGCCCTCTATATTGCCTTATTAAAAGAAATGATAAGAGAAGGAAAAAAAAGTGTCCTCGGAGATGAAAATAATCTGAGAGCAGAAATGCTAAAAACTATAAATTGTCTGAGTGTCAGTAGAACAGACTAGAAAATTAAAACATATTTTTGAAAAGAGGAGATTTGAACAAGTAAAGGAAAAACAGTGTGTGAGAATATTGCATTTATAAGAAATTAATATGTTGTGCTTGTGATAAAGTGGTTGGTGATTGGTTTGTTGATAGGAGAATTATGTGAATAATATGTAAATGTTTTTCGTAATAAATCTGAGATGATCTAATGGGATAATGTATATGAGAGCTCTTTGAAAGCTATAAAAAGTGCAGTCCAAATGAGAGGTGGGATTTTTATTGTTAATTTAATGTTTAATTAATGTTTATTATAGCTAGCTTATTAGATTTAAGTCAATTTTATGATACCATAGACTTGTGTTTTTACATACTTTATGTACATTTTATTGTTCATTGGGACCCTAAGCTCCTTTCCAGCTCTAAAATTCTATGTCTTGGATCATAATTTTACTGCTTAAAGTGATTATAGAGGTTCATAGTTAGTGGTTTTTTTTCTCCTATAGAATACTGTTAGTCCAAAAACATCCCGCTCCTCACTAATCTTGCAATATACCCTTCTGCCCAGATACATTTTCATAGATTGTAATTATATTCATTCTCCAACAAAGGCAGGTACATGTTTATCATTTCTGGAAACTTAAACCCTACTCTTCCTTTAAAGTCTTGCTTATGTCCCCTCTGTATTCACCTTGATTCCCCACTTATTTTAAATAAATAAATAAATATAAAATTGGCATAATTTCATTCCATTGCATTTATATTTTAATTTCTGTTTTGGTAACGTGTGTATGTATCTCAGCCCTTTTCTAGATTCCTTGAGGGCAAGAGTGGCACAACTTTAAATACTTTCATACCAACAAGACATTGTACATTTCACATAGTAGAACCTTAATAAATACATTTTGAATTGAGGTTGTTATTCTCTTGATCAAGAATCCTTGCTGAGGTTTGGTATCAGAATAATGAATCTATTTCTATGGGAAGATAAAATGCTTTACATTGTAACTTCTAGATGTACATTAGTGTCAAACACCTTAACTATCTATTATGTTGTCGTAAGTATTTGTAAGTAGGATAGAGTTGGATCCTTCCAAAATAAATTCTCTTGGTTTCTAAGGATGGGGATAGGGAGGAAAGATCATGGCAGTGGAAGTATCAGACTGATAAAAGATATCATTTACCTTTATGGTATTGGCATCAATATTACAAGAGTTACTAGTGGTTTTGCTAAATGTTATAAACGACTGCAGTAAACTAATCTATGTACATAGACTTCAAATTGATCTTAAGTCCCCAAGTTTCCATTCCCTAGTGTAACGCCATGCACTAGCAGCTTCCCAAAAGAATGCTACTGTGAACAGCTTTTAAGGTTCAGATTACACGTATAGTGAACACTCCTTTATTCCATTACAAATCAAGGTAATCATTCAAACAATTCACAATACAATACTCAATACTTAATCATTCAATCAATTCACAATACAATAATCAATACTTAATCATTCAATCATTTCACAATACAATAATCAATAATTAAACATTCAATCAATTTGCAATGCAATATTCAATCTTCCACTCATAGGGCAATTATAGATTAATTAATCAGTCACTTATCTAACAATCAGTCTCTAAATACAATCATTAGAAAATTACATAAACCCTCCACCCCTCAGTGTCCAACAAACTTTAATTTCATCACACATCCAAAGGGAGGCCTTTTCTTCATCTTGACTGGGGGTGGTCTATCTGATTCCCTGGATCCTCTTCCATGGTCCTAGCTCCTACTTGAATCTAACAAATAGTCACCTGGATTCAGAGGCAGACAGCCCCCAGGTTCTCATCCAGTCCTCTGGGCAGTTCTTGGTACACATTCAAGTTCACAGGGTCCAACACTTCTCAAACCCTTCACCACTTCTGTTGCTGGGAACTCAAGGATCCACCAAGCCACAAACAAACAAAGCCTTGTCCTGGGCATGCTTCTTCAGTCCTCATGCAGTTCAGCTGGCCATAGGACCCAATGGACATCTCAGCCTTCCAGGCAGCAGCCACTTTGACCTTCACTAGATTCTGGTCTCAAGAAAACTCCAACTCAGTTTTCAGTCAACTTCCAGATGCTGATAGAGAAACATTCTTTCTCTCTTTCTCTCTCTCTCTCTCTCTCTCTCTCTCTCTCTCTCTTTCTCTCTCTCTCTCTCTCTCTCTCTCTTTCTCAAGAAAACTCCAACTCAATTCTTAGTGCAGCAGCCCAGCTCCCAGATGCTGGGACAATTCTGCTCCCTCCACCAGGAACCACCAGGAACATTCTTGACTCTGTCTGTCTTCTGAAGCTCTCCTTAAATATACACACTGGCCTCCTGTCTCAGCCAACCCCCTCCTGCCACATCAGCGACAGGAGTCAGAGTTCATGCCCTCTGTTCACACAGGAGACAGAGCTCACACCTGTCTGTACTTAGCCCTTAATAAATAAGGGCTAAGTACCTGCTAAATTAATTACTGTTACATTTAGCTAGTAAGGTGAGTTTTTAAAAATCATAAGTCTGATTATGCTAAGTTCCTTCTCACTAAACCCCAATGATTTCCTAATACATTCAGCAACAAAAATAAAACAATATATATTTGGCATTTAAAGGCTTCAGAGCCTCACCCCTTCCCATTTGTAACTACCAGGTTTTTAAGCTAAGTTACTCTTGTAATTGATGAAAGAATTCTAGCCTCAGGTTGCATGCCTGTTGGAGGTACATATTTGGATTGAGAATTCTGGAGAATAGAGATATTTGTAATGCTTCCTTTTAAAGGTGGTGTGCAGTGGCAGGCTTTCTTTGGAATCAACTTGACAAATGTGAAGAGATAGAAAATGGAAGTGTAAGACATGTATTGGAAGTCAGCTCCTCCACATATCCCTGAGATTTGGGGTAATTTTCCCTTGAATGATACTGGAGCATCTTTCTCTTTCTTTGAACTAAAGTATGTCACTCACAATGGGAGTATTGTTTGGTATATTCTAAACTATATAACTTCTCTAATTTCTGTTTGCTATTCACTTTTAAAAAATGATTTTTTTCTGTATATAGTACTTGGTGGAAAGGAGTCAAACTGGAAAGTGTAAAGCAATGTTTACCCTCTTTGCCTTAATGAAAAATGACCATGGAAACTAATGGCATTGTTTTTTAACATAAAAAATACCTCTAGACTAGTGATATTTAACAGGATACACACACACATATTTCTAATCTGATACCTTTCTCTCAGAGAAAAATAGAACAGCAAACCTTTTACTCTTTTCTCCATCTCTCCTTGATCCACTTTTCCATATTATTTTAATTATACCATGTGGATATGAACATTTTACATGTGCACATTCACATTGTATACTATCTTTCCAGTCTTGTAATTGTTTTAAACTTTTATATGACCAATGTTTGGCACAGTGCCTTTCATATAGTAGGCAATTAATAAGTGTGTTGAGTTGAAACATTTTAGAAGGGTACATTTTACTCCAGCACTGGCTACTTCCCTCTGATTCCCCTTCATTTTTCAATGTTATTGTCAGTAAATGTGTAAAGAACTTGGAAATTTGCTAAAATTAGAGCTGTTGCCAACTGATGAAGAGTGTAGCTTTAAGACATTTATTATGAGTTGGAAAATGAATATGGTCAGCATCATGAGAAAAAGAAAAAGAAAATTAGATTGTTTCACAACTATTTATCTTAATGCCAATAGATCTCCTTTTATCCATTCCCTTCCTTCTTGAAAATGTTTTTGTACAGGGTTTTCTAAAAGCATCCATACCTCTTCTTATGAAATCTTTCAGTGTAAGTACCGACATATGTGAATATTTTTCTTTTGGCCAAGGATTATTTCCGAACAAAAATAGAAGCACAAGAAGGACAACAAACACACACAAAAATGGAAAAGATCTGTTAAGATTTTTATAACACTCTTTTCTCTTTCAATGACGGTTACCATATATGTACTCGAATATATTTTCCTGTGTGTTGCATTAAGAATCAATAATGTCAGTAAGGAAAAGAAAGCTGGGAAGAGGACCTGGATTCAGGAAATAAATGTGCAAAGGATGAGATGATAAAATTACTCACTCAGCAATCAAAAAAGGGGAAAATTTCTATCAACCAAAATATTTTGGACAATATTATTAATGTGGATAACTAAACCAATTTACAGTTTGGGGTAACTGGAAAAAATCAAAGTAATTAACAAACATATTGATAGCTCTAAAATAAAAACATAAGAAGGGATTGGGAGAGCTTTCATAAACTATATTATATAGCAGAACCTTTTTTATACTATCAAATTGACTAAAAGGCAAAGAGCATAAAACATACCCATATAACATGCCCGTTGTTCTTTCACTATTGAAAGTACTATGTTTGGGAGGACAAATGTAGTTTTATAAGGTTCTCCTTCAACAAGGTATTTCCCAAGTATATACTGAGATCATATAATCCTCTTTAGAACCGTCGGTAATACAGATAATTTTATTTGGAAATTATCTGATTACTAGCATGAATTGAGAAGTAAAATAGGCATTTGCTTGCTGAAGGTATTTGCCTCTGTCATGGAAAATGCCCACGGCAGAGTTTCAAAGAAGATGAATTAATTTTAAATGGTGATGTTTTCCAGTTGCTCCTGTTTGGAGATATTATGATAATTATATGCTCTGTAATATTACAAAGTCTCTTAAATGAGGTATATATTAATTTAAAGCAATTCAGACTATGCACGTGGAAAAAAATAAATGAATGTAGAACTTCTATTTTTTGGCCTAAGACATCCAGTATGGGAATGCCCACTATGCCAATTCATCATAATATAGATTTTGGACAGGCACAGTGAACAGATAATTAATTGGAACTCATATTCAATAGAGGAAATAGAATGGGCTTCTTTGTATTAAGCAGCTAGATGGCACAGTGGATAGAGTGCCGGGCCTGAAATTTGGAAGACTTGTCTTCCTCAGTTCAAATCTGACCTCAAACACTTACAAGCCGTGTGACCCTGGGTGAGTCACATGACCCTGGGTGAGTCACTTAACCCTGTTTGCTTCAAATTAGCTGAAGAAGTAAATGGCAAACTACTCTTGTATCTTTTTCAAGAAAACCATAAATGAGGTCACAAGGAGTTGAATATGACTGAAACAACTGAATAATAACAACAACATTTAGGGCAGCTAGGTGACCCAGTGGATAGAGCACTGGTCCTGGAGTCAGGAAGACCTGAGTTCAAATACGGCCTCAGACTCTTTGTAGTTATGCGACTGTATGCAAGTCACTTAATCCTGTTTTTTTTTTTCAGTTTTCTCATCTGTAAAAATAACCAAATCATTCCAGTATCTTTGCCAAGAGAAACTCAAATGAAGTTATAAAGAGTTAAATGTGACTAAAATAACTCAACAATAATGTTTTATTTATTAGAGGACCTTTTCAGGGCTGTCAATGACCCCAAGTTTCTTTCAAAAATAAACACTCATGTTCAACATGAAGATCCCCTTGATATTATTATAGAACTATGATTCATATAATGTACAGTGCAACCAATCTGTGCCCTCCTGTCTTAGGCATCTTTTATAAATGTCCCTTGAGGTTATCACTACAGGGATCTATCCAGATACTAATTTTTCTTTTGTTTTATCCTGATAACAGCAATAGAAAGTACTACACTCTGGTGTTTCATTTGTCATTCTTCTAATTTGTTATGTGACAGTTCATCTTCTATTTCTATCACAAAATTCCTTCAGAATTCATTTTACACCTTTTCTTTTTCAGAGTTCCTTGTAGTTCACATGTTGCAACCTACACAGACCCACCATGCTTATTTCTATTTCCTTCTCTATTATGTTTACTTTTAATTCTTCAAAGACTTTTGTTTTCTTGTTTCACTTCAATACAGCAAACCTAGCAGGATGTTGTTATTGAAGAGATGGACCTTTGGTTTCATGGGCAGCATGGTTACATTGAAGAAGTCTTACAATTTCCTGAAGGCAATACAGCATATTATCATTCTCTTGTTCAACTCTGGGACCATTTTTTTGTGCACATGTATTCTCTGATCCAAGTGTACTGCCTGATGGGTAAGAGCTAAAGTTTGTCTGTCTAAATGTATGTTGTAATCTAGGTAATAGAACTAATTTTTCAACTTGCTCTTCCTCTGCACATGGACAAACTCTTTTGGGTGTTTGAAATTCTCATCTTAGAGTCTTAACAGCGTTTTGTGGTTGGTAAAATGAATAGTTATCCAGAAGCAGGAGCATTTGGAGAACCTCATAATCTACAAGAAAACTTTCTTCAATTTGAACACAGTGGTGGACTCTGTTATAGTGGAGAACATGCAGTCTATGACTTGACTGAAGTTTATGATATGAGTGTTCTTGAACAAGACTATTTTCAATAATACTTACAATGATAAATTAATAACAATAATCTTGATAACCATAATAGCTAAGATTTCCATAGTGCCTATTATATGCCAGACATTGTGCTAAACACTTGAGAAATATTTCAGTTTATCTTCACATTGATCCTAGGAGGTAGGTGCTATTTTCACCCCCATTTTATAGTTGAGGAAACTGAGGCAAGCAGAGGTTGTTACTTGTCTCAAAAATTGTGAGGCCAGATTTTAATTCAGGTCTTTCTGACCCTATGTCCTCCTGTTCTCTCTTCACTGTTATTTCTTTCAAAGAAACTTGAATGAATTTTGGTTTAGATCCAGCTGTGAGATTCTGTCATTATATGGTTTTCTGAAGGTCAAAGTGGTGTCAACAAGCAGGCTGGCTCATTTTCAATCCATCAAGCTATATATCCCTCTATTTCTCATAGTTTTGACTTAGGACTAAGTCTATAGATATAGCTTAAGATGTACTGGTTGTGTTGGAGTACTATATGGGTTGCTAGCTTAATACATGACCCAAGCATACAGTATGCAATTAAACTTTGGGTTTTCAAGAAAACCATTTCTAATGGGTATTCCCATTAGCCATTATCTATTTAGAAACACTTCGAGATTACTTCCCATTTAGCTTTCTGATGGTTACTCACCCAATAGCAGTATGTCAGTAATCCTAGGAAAGATTACTTTCTTTGTGGAATCATTGAGACACATCTCAGAAGATGCCTCCAAATACAAAATCAGTCAAATCAATTTTATGTCACTAGAAATGAAACTGTTGATTACATTTTTTTCTTGTGACAATTGTTTCTACCAGTAGATACAGCTAAGAATGTTTTCCCCTTCCAATAACTTGGCAATTCTCTAGAGTGGCCTGACATGGAAATACCTGAAAGCCATAAGATTCTCAAACAATGACATTTTCTATCATAATATCTTGCTACTGAGTTGTTGGAGGCAGCCTGGATTTTCATGCAAAATGGACTGATTCTCTCACATTGCATCTCTGCATGTAGGAAAGGTCATCATTGTTGAAATTCACTGCTTGTAGTATATCCTTTTCATTTCTGATGTCTGATCAGGTCTGAGTATTTTTCAGGATTTTAAATTCTGCCTGTTGTCTTACTACATAAGACACAGGCATATGATGGGAAAATGATTCCTATGCACCTGCAAGGTGTAATTTTCAAATTAATTGTGACACATCTACTATAATTTAAAATATGATAACTTCATGGGAACAAAGCAGATTATAAAGAAACTGCCAAAATTAAGGCCATAGACTGTCATTATTAAAGGGTCAACATCATTATCATTCTGCAGCAAACATCTTCATACTCATTCCTAGGAGACAATGATTTAGAATCTTTTATTCCCCCAGGCACAGGATGATGACAGCAACCAGTGTCTGTTTTGTTTTTTTTTTTTAATCACTTATTGTTACCTGTTCTTTCAAAAAGGCAGTGCTGATTGAATGGCATTTTGATAATACAAGCTCCCCCCTAGCTTGAGGTCAAATTTTTCAAAGTTTAGGCCCATGTCTATTGCATGAAAAGATGTGAGTTACAATCACCTGAAAAGAGGACTCCATAATTGAAACTCAGACCCATATCTGAAGCCTCTTGGCTGACCTGAGTTCTAACAATAAACTTTCTTTTATATGGAACTTTTCAAAGTGGCAGGGTCACAAAGTGCTTTGGAATAATGCAGCCCAAATGGCCAACAGCAAATTCAGAAATCACTCTCTGCGCAGCTTTTATATCAGTGACCATAACATAGTTAATAAATTGTAGGAGAAAATAAATAACTCCTACAACAGGATTTAAAACCTACTGGTGACTGTGTTCCTTGGGTATAAATGACAATATGTTGAGGGCACTGCAAAGAAATTATGACTATCAGCAACATTAGCATTGAAGTAGGTGTTCTTTATATATTACAAGATGATTGAATGCCTTGCTATGTAATCAACCTCTAGACTTCACCACCTTCTTTATAACATTAAATGGGAATAAACCTTTTTAAAATAGATTTTTATTGATGCATATCTTTATATGCCTCTTTAATCTCTACCTTGTATCACACATATGTGTGAATATGCACATACAAACGTACAGATGCAAACAAACATACATGTATATGTATGCATGCACTCATGTATGGCATTTGCATGTGATGGCATCACCCCTTGATCCCATGATGTTGTATACGTGTGCACATACAGACAGACAAATGTATGCATGCATGTGTGTGCATATACATATACCAATATGCAAATTAACATATTCATGCATTATGAATCATAAATGAAAATTCTATCATATTAAAAATTATTTAAAACAAAAAGCAAGCATAATGTGTAACAGAGATAAACTAGAATAATTCAAAATAAATGTAAGAGTAAAGAAAGGATGCCCAATTTCCCCACTATTATTTGACATAGTTCTCAAAGTGCTAGGAGTAGAAAAGGGAAAGAAAATAAAGGCATAAAGATAGCTAAAGAAGAGATAAAAATATCCATATTGCTGATGGTAGGATAATTTGTTTGGAAAATCCTAGGTAATCAGCATAGATACTAACTGAAAAGATTAATAGCTTCAGCAAAGTTTCAGACTACAAAGTAAATCTGAAAAAGTGAACTGCATTTTACATAAAAACAAAATCCAAGAGACACTAAGAGAAAGGGAAATTCCCTTCTAAATAAATTAAAAATGCATAAAACAATCTGCGGCTCAATCTAACAAATGACACAAAAGACTTTCACCTTAAAAAAAAACCAATAACTATTATGGTTATAGAGGTGCTGAAGATGAAAACAACTACAAAACATCTCAGAGCTAAACCTTAATAAAATATGCATTTTGGGTACAAGTTCAACTAGACTTCCTGAAATAAAAAAAAGAAAACTTTTTTTAAAGAATTTTTTTTTAAATTCAAATAAGAGAGCTTGGGGGGGGGGGGGAGAATGACAATAAAAAAATGGAAAGGAAATTGACAACTTGACACATCAGATCCAAAATTTACCCTAACTAAATCCTTGAAAATTATAATGGACAAAAATGGAAGATAATTCTTCCATGGGACAATAAGCAACATTAAAACAAAATCAAAAGACTGAAAAATATATGATTGTGTAAGTTATTTTATAAAAAAAAATCAAGGAGGGATAATTTAAGCATCATTAGACTATATTAAATCCAATAAAAGCCAGATATTGTATTTCACAAAAACCATAGCAGAAAAATTTCCAGATCTCTTATAGGGCATGGATTACCCTGTGATATCTCTTAGAACTAGAGGACAAAGCGAAAATAGAATTTACCACTTATATCCATGGTGGTAGGGGGGAGTTACAAGTCACCAGTGAAGACTTCTAGAAACATTATAGTTAAAATCTAGATTTTACAAGTCTAAGGAAAAGAACTGAAAGCATCCAGAAAAAAAAGAGTTCAAGTGCCTAGGAACTACAACTAGATCACTCCTTCTCCTAGTAAAATATGAACTCAATAAGATCAGGAATTATTTTGGTTTTATGGTGGTTTTTTTTCAAAATTACCACAATAAAGGGACAAATATGTTGGAATACAATATTCTACTAGGCAAATAAAAGCCTACAACCAATAATAACTTACCTATAAATTAGAGTATGATACTTCAAGGCAAGGGACTATGCTGGATATTGAACACACAAAGACAAAAATGAAACAGTTCTTGTCCTCAAGTAGCAGGTGATTCTGCTGGTGGTATGTACTATAAAAAACACTAAGTATAAAGTTATGGATTTTAAGGAGGAAATTCTCATGCTTGACAGCAAGAAAATGTAGCATGCATGGTGACCACACCCTGGCAAAACTGTCACATCAGATGGGCTAACATAGATTGAGGGCAAAGGACAGACCTTAAGCCCATTGGTGAATCAGGGGAAATCTACTCCAAGCATGTAAAGACTTATGCCAGGAGCCAAGATGCCAGAGTAGAAACAGGACTTCCATGCAGCTTCAGCTTCCACCTCCTCCAATATTTGTAAAAAATTAACTCTAAACAAACTTTAGAGCTACAAAACCAACAAAGTGACAGAGAGAAACAAATCTCCTGCTGAAGGAAGCTGGCAGGCTGGCAGGAAGGGTCCAGTGCCATGCAATGGGAGTGGAGCACAGTTCCAACTGAGCCATGGTTTTAGCCCCAGGGCAGACCCAACCAGCAGCAGCTGCTGGAGCAGACTTCACAAGAGCAAATCACCAGCAGCTGTAGAGGTTTCCAGATTTCTCAATCCACAAATACAAAAGGCAAAGTGAAAAGTCAATGTGGAACTTTGTTGGAACAGGGGCAGCATGGCGTGGCTGCTACCCCCAGAGTGCGGTGGCTATAGCCACTGCTCCATGGCTGCTTCTGGAGCCCCTGGCCTGCAGATTGTAAGGGGACCAAGCAACCATTCAGAGCCTAAGTGCTCTTGCTTTGACCTGCTTGGATCTAGATCGTGTTTCTTGAGTGGTGGTCCTGGGATGTGTGACCAATGAGCCAGAGTATGTAGGGGCTGTAAAGAGGTTGCCCATCTAATAACTCCAGCAGCTGCAAAACCCCCAGTGATTTGGGAAACAGCTGTCTCCCTTTGTAATGCCATGCACAAGCAGCTTTCCAGAAGAATGCTACAATGAACAGCTTCCAAGCTTTTGATTACATAATATAGTGAATGCTCTATTTATTCATAACAAATCAAACCAAAACATTCCCAGCAAATCAAGGCACAGCATTCGCAATATTACAATTTATCACTGAAAATCACAACATAGTTTTCACAACAGCTTATCATTAAAATGGCCACATAGTTTCCACCATAGCAGCCACAAAGGTTTTAACAAAGAACAATCATCTGGTATGCCTAAGGAGGTTTGCCTCCTCACTCAATCATTCAGTCATCTCAAAGTATAATAGCCAAAGTCTTCCATTCATGGGGCAACTAAGTTAACTCAATCAGTTACTTATTCAGCAATTGGTTACTAAGTATCATTAATCACTAAGTACAACCATTAGAAAATACACAAACCCTCCACCCCTGGGTCACTAGTAAACTACAATGTCATCATTACTCAGTACATATGCAGAGGTTTTTTCATCTTGAGTTGGAGCCAGTTCTCAGATTCCCTGGATCCCCTTCCATGGTCCCAGATTCTACCTGGATTCACTAGACTGTCACCTGGGTTCAATGGCAGACAGCTCACAGTTCCTTGTCCAGCTCTCCAGGTAGGTCCTGCTCCACACTGAAGTTCACAGGGTCCAGTCCATCTCAAATCCTTCACAATTTCTGCTCCAGGGAATTCAAGGCTCAATCAAGCCACAAACAGACAAAGTCCCTACATTCTGGTCATGCTTCCTCAGTCTTCTGCAGTTCATTCAAAAAATCAGAATCACTTTATCCAGCCTGGGGGAGGGGGTTCCTGGGCTCCAGGGCTGCTCTTCAGAACAGCTTCTGCCACTAGATTCTTGTCCCAAGAAATTTTGACTGTGCCTCTTTGGGGCTTTTCTTATATACATAAAGCATTAGCTTCCTGTTTCAGCCAACCCCTTCCTGTTAAATCAGTAATAGGAAACAGGAGTTCATACCTTGTGTTTCCCCAATAGTGGCTTGATCAATTGCTAAGTGCTAAGTATCTGCTACCTTTGCTTAACTTGAAACAAAGTGCTAAGTACCTGCTTAATTTTCAACACAAAAAGGGGTCTTCATATTCAAATTAATTACCATTACACCATTTTGGAAGCAGAGTTCTACTGTGGCAAAGAGTTCAAAAGTCAAGTAATAGGCTGCCAATATGAGCAAGCAATGTAAGCACAAACAGACAATAGAATCCTTTCTTGGGGACAAAAAATATCAAGGCATGGAGCAGAAGGAAGACATTGCAGTCAGAACTCTGGCATTAAAAGCCTCCAAGAAAAATATGAACTGGGTACAGGCTATGGAGGAGCTCAAGAAGGATTTTGAAAATCAAGTAAGAGAAGTGGAGGAAAAATTGGGAAGAGAAATGAGAATGATGCAAGAAAATCATGAAAAGAGAGTCAACAGCCTGGTAAAAGAGACCCAAAATACACTGAGGAAAATAACACCTTAAAAAATAGACTAACTCAAATGACAAAAGAGACCCAAAAGGCCAATGAGGAGAAGAATGCTTTAAAAAGCCAAATTTGTCAGATGGAAAAGGAATTTCAAAAACACACTGAAGAGAATAACTCCTTCAAAGTTAGATTGGAGCAACTGGAAGCTAATGACTTTATGAGAAATCAAGATACTATAAAACAGATTCAAACAATTGAAAAAATAGAAGGCAATGTGAAATATCTCCTTGGAAAAACCGCTGACCTGGAAAATAGATCCAGGAGAGATAATTTAAAAATTATTGATCTACCTGAAAGCCGTGATCAAAAAAAGAGTCTAGACACCATCTTTCAAGAAATTCTCAAGCAAAACTGACTTGATATTCTAGAACCAGGGGGTAAAACAGAAATTGAAAGAATTCACCAATAGCTTCTTGAAAAAGATGCCCCAAACTCCTAGGAATATTATAGCTAAATTCCAGAGTTCCCAGGGCAAGGAGAAAATATAACAAGCAGTCAGGAAGAAACAATTTGAGTATTGTGGAAACACAATCAGGATAACACAAGACCAAGAATCACCTGGCCAGCAAAACTGAGTGTAACACTACAGGGAAAAATATGGTCATTCAATGAAATAGAGGACTTTCAAGCATTCTTGATGAAAAAACTTGAGCTGAACTTTAAAATACAAGAAGCAAGAGAAGCATGAGAAGGCAAACAGGGAAAAGAAATCATAAGGAAATTATTAAAGATGAACTATTCACATTACTATATGGAAAAATGATAATTGTAACTCATAAGACTTTTCTCAGTATGAGGATAGCTGAAGGGAATATATATGTGTGTGTACGTTTGTATATATACATATATATGTATATATACACAGAGGGCACAGGGTGAGTTGAATATGAAGGGATGATATCTAAAAATAAAATTAAGAGGTGAGAGAGGAATTTATTGGGAGAAGAAGAAAGGGAGCAATAGATTAGGGTAAATTGTCTCATATAAAAGAGGCAAGAGAAAACTGTTACAATGGAGGGGAAGAGCAGGAAGGTGAAAGAGAATGGGACAACCTCATTCTCATTAAATTTGGCGTAAGGTGGGCATAACATACACACTCAGTTGGGTATCTTACCCTACAGGAAAATAGGAGGGTAGGGGATGAGAAAAGAGAGGATAGAAGAGAGGGAAGATTGGGGAGAAGGTAACTAACAGCAAACATTTTTGAAAAAAGATAGGGTCAAAGGGAGAAAATAGAATAAGTGAGGGGGGTGGGATAGGATGGAGAGAAATATAATTAGTCTTCCTCAATACAACTATGATGAAAATGATTTGCATAACTACACATGTACAATCTATATTGCATTGCTTATCTTCCCAGTGGGTGTGGGTGAGGAAGGAAGAAGGGAAAAAATCTGAAACTCAAAGTTTTAAAAATAAATGTTTAAAAATTGGTTTTTCATATGCCACTGGGAAATAAGATATACAGGTATTGGAGTATAGAAACCCATCTTGCCCTACTAGAAAGTTAGGGGTGTGAAGGGGGAGGATCTAATAGAGAACAGATTGGGGGAAGGGGTATTCGGTAGGCCAGCTATTTTGGATTGGGGAGTAGGGGAAAGATGGAGATAGAAAAAGTTGTAACTCAAAATCTTGTGGAAATGAATGTTGAAAACTGAAAATAAATAAATTAAAACATAAAAAATAAAATAAAATCCCCCTCTGAAAAGCAAAAAATAAGATAAAATAAAATAAAATTAGGATAGAGGAACTAAAAAAAAAGAGACTTACCCTAGTAGAATGGGCAGATGAAATAAATTCATTCTTACATCCCCGAATGTGGCTAAAGCAGGCATTATGGATTACTTAGAGTTTGGTCAGACATCAAAAATACCAGGGTTATCTACTTCATCCCAAGCTTATCAAGCCCTCCTAATTTTTGTGTTGCCACTAGACTTAGAGGACTCTGGAAGAGACACCAAGGTTGACAAATCTGTGCAACTTTGCCTCACTTAAACCCAATTCACTCACAAGTCAAGACATCACCCCATGATGTCACTGGTCCTCTTTGAAAATGAAGGAATAACAAGAACAACAGCAATTCAGAAGGTAGGCAGGATCCTAGATGATGTTTTTTGAGGGGGAAGGAACAAGATGAGTTTGGAAGGAAAATAGTTTCACAAGGGGTAGAACACTGAGCCTGAAGTCAGGAAGACCTAAGTTCAAATCCAGCTCTGTGACCCTGGGCAAGTCACTTAACCCTTCTAACCTCAGTTTCCTCACCTGTAAAATGAGTTATATAAGGAAATAATAAACTACTCCAGTATCTTTGCCAAGAAAATAAAAAGAAAAGGTTCATTAAAAAGTCAGATATGACTGAAACAACTGAACAACAACAACATGAAGGATTTTGAAATGCAACGATAAGGATGGAGAGCATTCTACAAATGCAGGCTGCAAAGGGGAGAAGTAAATGACTGAATTCAGAGGTTGATCAAATATTTCCAGACTTTTGAACAAAAGACTATTATAAATGTTATGCAAAGCCAAAAGTAAAATGCTTATGCAATAAACAAGTAGCATATCAAAATAAATTTTAGAGTAATATTCTACCTTAAAATGTAGAAAAATTTTCACTTAGCACTAAATCTTTTTATATTATTTTAACTTAGTTTACCTTCGGTTATTTTTAATCAGTGTCACAATTATTTTACCCCATAACAGACAAGGAAAAGAGGAGGAGAATGAATAATGATAAGAATGGCAGTAAATATTGTTTAGTTAAGATTCAGAAAATCAGTTAATATCGGAAAATTAAGTTGTTAGTAAACCTATTTTTCCCAAAATGTATTCACTTAGGAACTTCATTTTTCACTCCCATACTATTTTATGATGGAATCTCACAGAAACATTAGAGCCATATCAGCTGAAAATTTGGTAAATTGTTCATTCTGCTATTAATAAAGCACTTGAAGGAGAAGATAATGGATGTAAGAAGGCTCCCTTCTTTTCGGGATGTTAGTTATTAACCTGCATCTCTTTTGAGGGATGTTGTGTATTGAAGTCCCAAAGTTTCATAAAAAGGAAACAGAAAGGAATTTTTTTTGTTATGTAATAATGGAGGTCAAAAAATGATGTGTCCCTGACAAAAAGTGCTAAAATGAAGTCAGATTTGAGTAATAACAGTTTGTTTGAAGAATGTACAAAGAGGAACCAGCTAGAACCCAGAAGTATCCTGGTTTCATTAATTATTAACCTTGTCAGAATTCATCCTTTTTCTATTTGCAAATATGGAGGAAGGTAGCCTGATACAACCAAATTAATTATGGTCAGGAACTGAACTTATGGGAAGTACAACAACTATATAATATTAAACAAACCAAGCACACACAACAACAACAACTTTAAAATTTATGATTGTAAAAATAACTTCTCAGTCTTAGTGATGGACAAACATGCCCTTATTATCAATCCAAATTTAAAACCATATCATAGAATTGTAAAACTTTGGAGCTGGAAAGGACCAATGGAGTTTAATTCTCTATTTTTAATGAAAACAATTAACAAAAAAATGAGCCCCAGAGAATAGACTATATTGTGGGAAGGGGAGCTACATCAAGACTTATAATGTCTAGTTCAGAGTAATGTTCAAAGTAATGTAATGTTCAGAGAGTGCAGCAAATACGTACACATTCATACATACATATGTATATACACATATACAGATATTTGTGTGTATATATGTGTATGTGTGCATATATATGTCAAGAAATAGTTTTATGAGTATAGACAATGTAGCATTCAGATATGTGTGCATATGTGAGAATATATAGGGAGAAAATATGTGTGACACAGAAGAAAAGTAGTGGAAAATGTATCTAACACAAGATAGTCTAGAATAGAAACAAGGATCTTAGACTACATGTCAGGGGAATTTAATACTATTAAGTCCCAACTCAGACATTTATTAACTATATGACCTTGGAACGTTATTTGAAGTCTCTAGTCCTTACTTTCTGAAATGACAAAATGAGACAGAAAAACTGTAAAAATCAGAACTTAGCACAGTAGAACTTAATAAATGCTCACTACTTGAAAAAGTTAGAGTAGTTCAGTAATTCTCAGTATGTGACCTACAGACACCTTGGGTCCACAGAGTTATTGTAAGAAATTCATGGACCTAGCAATAGCTATGAATATCACAATTATACTATATGCCAGTGAAATTTGGAGAGTAATAAAAGGTGGCGTTTCATACTCAAAAAATGGAGAGCATTGGTTTGTTATTTGTAAATTATTTTCTAGCTCTAATATTCTATGATTCTAATTCTCAAGAGGAAATGTTAAGGAAGAGAGTAAAGACCTGTTTTGTGCCCTTTCGCATCACCATCCCAGTGGACAGAGAATAAGTCATGAAGTGATCTGAGAATTTAAACATAAGCTGGTAAATATATCCTATAAATAGCGTGGAAACATGATAGGGTGACATGCATTTCTTCATACCAGCAAATGTAAGGCTATAAATTGTTCTAAAGAAACAGATAAAATAGAATGGATGGAGGAATTTTACTGCACGTGTAGAAGATAGCTACACAGAAATCATAAAGCTTAGCGGGAAACCATGGTGGAGGGCATTTGGGTTACATAAGAGGAAAGGGAAAAAAAAGTGTCATCATTTTCAGAGTATATTAAAATGCTGAGCCAGATGGAGGATAGTTTCCTCATGAAGATGCTAAAGTCTACACAGAGAAAAATAACAGTTATAAGCTACTTCAACACTTTGGACATCTGACAAAAGTCACATTCTGCTAAAAGTTGATTTTTTTTACTTGCTGTGTTGGCCATTGCATCTTAGAAAATAAACAAAGTAAAAGAAAAAAAGACTATTAAATTGGATCTAATTCTGACTTACCAAGGAAAAACAGAGGGACAGCTAGGTGGCACAGTAAGTAGAGCACTGACCTGGAGTCAGGAGGACATGAGTTGAAATCCAGCCTCAGACACGTAACACTTACTAGCTATGTGACCTTGGGCTACTCACTTAACCCCAATTGCCCTGATTTTCCCCCTCAAAAAAAATTAATCATGTACAGTAATGACAATATGATTTAAATACAGAGTACATTAACCCTATAATCTTTAAATCAATGAGATTGTTTTATATTTATACAACTATAGAAATAATAATACTTTCTAGTCAAAAAAGGAGAAAGAAGAATGGATACATGCTCCTAGATTGAATGACAAAATACTTTATAAAGCTACAGAAATACTGATGGAACAAATGGGCACTACTTTACACAGTAATGTAAAGCCTGGCTCTAGATACATGTTACTGGACTTATTGAATGTAATTAATATTGTTACTAATAAATGGAACATATGAAACATAAAAAGCCCAAGATTGGACAAAAAAGGCTCATCATAGATCAGATTGAATCAATTCAGCCTACTATATGTTGATAAACAAGCATCATAGTAGATTAACTTCTTGATTTTGAGTCAAGAAGTGAGTTCAAATCCTGACCTAGACACTTAATAACTGAGCATGCCTTTTAATCCTCTGTCAGCCTCGATATCTTATCTTCATCTATAAAATAAGGTAGCAGAACTCATTTGAATTTAATGTCTGTTTCAGCTCGAAATCTATGATCCTATGATGAAATGGGGGTAACTAGGTAACTTAGTGGATAGAGTGCCACTTCCTGAGAGTCAGGAAGACCTGAGTTCAAATCCAGCCTCAGATACTTATTAGTTATGTGATGCTGGACAAACCACTTGACCTTGATTGCCTCAGTTCCTCATTTATAAAAGGAGTTGGAGAAGAAAATGGCAAAGCACTCCAGAATCTTTGCCAATAAAACCCCCAAAAGGGTCACAAATAACAATAACACCACCAAATAACACTTCACAAATCTTAAGGTGATATATAAGTGCTACTATCTTATCATGCTTCTAGTAGTAGTAGTAGTAGTAGTAGTAGTAGTAGTATCAAACACATGACTGAACCATGCAAATGTATTTAGAGAAATGGAAGAGATTGTTATCATAATATAAGGCCAGGTCACTGCTATTAGAGATCATATAAAGTTTATCTTTTTTTTACATTGGTAGTAGGTATTTTATTTACTGATCAGCACAGTAGTTCTAAAATCATAGATTCTGGAAGAACCACTTGTTTTTGCCTGTCTTGTACCTTTCCTCCAACTTGACCTTGGCCTCCTTCCTTGCCTTACGTTTTAGTGCAGGGTCATGAAACACAACCTTGTTGACAACCGTTTTGTCCAGTGGGATATCCACAAATTCTCTGGTGGGCATGAGGTGGTTGTAGTTATACATTTTCATGAAGGACTTGATTTTCAATCTCTTGGCAATCTTCTTTTTGCCCATTGCTGTAGTCACTTTTTGAGGGTAACAGTCGATACCTGCCATCAAGGTATGGCTGTAGGGCCTGCTGGAGGTCCCATCATCCGTGTTTATGATGATTACTGTTTTGTGTCTGGAGTACTGCCCAGCCAGGACCAGCACTACCTTCCTGGGTCTCATGAACTTGACCATTTTGACATGAAGAAAGTCGCTCCTAGAGCTAAAAGATAAAGTTTATCTTTAAGAAATAAATGATAATTGGAGAAGCTTAAAGTCAGTAGTAGAAATTGTGCATAATATCACTATAATTTGTTCATATTTAGATCTACCAAGGATTCAAATGGACAGAATTATATATTAAAAGCTTCTCATCCATCACAAATTAAAGAAAAAATTAGATCCTCATTCTGCAACTGGAACTCATTTCCTCCCCAAATATCCTTGAGAATTTAACAAAAAATGTACTTGAATTAGAGTAACTTCACATACAAATATATTGGCTAAATTTGTGCATGTGTAATTTTGACACATAAAAAATTTAAAACCGTTTTTTAAAATAGATGCTGACATACTGAATTCACATGACCTGCAAACTATAAGGAATGAAAAAAGTTCTCAAAATATAGACAATTAAAAGAAGAAATAAAAATCATTTGGGAACAAAAAAATCATCCTTGCCATCCTGTCTGATGTTGGATTTGTCCTTAAGGTGTTCTCGGTGAACTCACTGAAAATGAATTTCCATTATAATATTACTACTCAATTAAAAATAATTATTTTATCTAACTAAATGATAATTTGACAAAAATGTTAAAGAAGTGAATGATAGTAGGAAGGTTATTTGTCCTATGACCATTTTTATCTGCACTTCATGGACTTAACAGATGGAAAGAATGGGAGAATAGGAGAAGAGAGAGAGAAGAACTGAAATTTTTATAAAGATTTGCATAGGATTTCATTTAACATCTTTTGCTCTTCAGAAAATCCACTAATGTTCCAGGGGTGGAGCTAAGATGGCAGAGTAGATAGAGAATGTACTAAGCCATGCTTTCCTAATATTTCATTCCAAACTACTTGAAAATAATGCATCAAAACAAATTATGGAGCAGAAGAGTCATTAAAGATTCTGAATGAGACATCATTCAACATAAATCAATTTAGGAGGTCAGAATAAGAGATCTGTGACAAGAGATTGGAAGTTGGTCTGGATCCCATATGCATGAAATAACAGTGGTGAGACTAGGTGGTAGAGACAGAAGTAATAGCTGTTTTGGGGAGCTTCCCAGTCAGAGATGGTAATAGGACCTGGAAACTGTCAGGCAGATACTATAGATGATCACTATGATAGCATTGGATGCAGTACCAAATGCTATTTGTCAAACTGATAGTCTATTCTTAATCTGGGTCACAGTTCAAGAGTGGGAATGAACACTTTCAGTAAAGATGGAGGGAAGCCCTGAGGTGTAGTATCTATTTTGGTCACAAAGGATCAGGGACACTTAGGAATAGCATCATTTATAGTACCCGTGAATTCAGGGCTCCTTAGGATCAGTATTATTTCCAGAACTATATCACCAAGAAACCCAGCAGAAAGAGGCAGAAACAGAAATTCCATTAAAAATAACTGAAGACAATATAAAATACTTGGGAGTTTGCTTGGCAAGTCAATCACCCCCCCCCCGGAAAAAATTAAAAGCCCACATGACACCAGGACAACAGATTTCTTTTAGTTTAGGAAAAAATACATGATTTCTTTGGATGCCGTTTTTGGGTGGGCATTGAATATGGATAAAAAATGTTATCAGGCTCTCAACAATTGAATTCTGACAAAATAATTTACAATCATTCTTATGAAAATGGAAATAAAGGGGGATAAAAAAAGACTTGGTGGGGCTCTATGGGCCTCTATAATAGGCTGAAATTTTAAAAAAGATAAGTAAAATTTTAAAAAAAGGTTTCATGAATATGAAATACCGACACAAATACTTAAGAGTCATATCAGGAATGACAAATGTCTAGACAAGGATAACCAAAAGGGCATTTGACGATGTTCAAAAGATGTTGAGCAAGGAAGGAAGCAGATCACTTTTGCAGACACAAGTACATTTGGTAAAGAAAGTATGACAATTTCATTTCTATTTTTCTTCAAACTTTTCCAATAATAAGAGTGATCTTTATACTGAAAAGATTAGATCCTGAAAAATTATAGGCTTAGAGAGGTAAGAGATCCTAGAGATTATCTAGTCTAACCATCACCTTTTACAAATCATGAAACTGAAGCCCAAAGTCATTAAGTGACTTGCTAAAAGTCACAAACGTAATAACTGACAGCAGAGTAATAGTCTACATACAAATTCATTACTCTTTTCCTTGCATCAAGCCTAGATTTGAAAACATAATAATAAAACAATACTCAAATTCTCTATAGAATTTAAAGTGCCCCTGTAAGAGTCAATTATATTACAGAGTACAGAAATGATTATTGATATGATTATACCACCTGTATAAGTAATCTTTGAGAAACCATTAAGACAGTGGTTCTCAACCTTCCTAGTGCCACGACCCTTTAATACCTGTATGTGGGCATATCTGCATGTGGGCGGACCCACCTGGAGATGGATAGAGGAGCGGTGTCTTGGTTCCTAAGACCATCAGAAATATGGGTTTTCCAATAGTCTTAAGCAACCCCTGTGACCCCTGAGAAAGGATCATTCAACCCCAAAGGGGTCGCGACCCACAGGTTGAGAATCACTGCATTAAGACAACAGGTATATGGAAACTAGGCAGAAGAGTACTTTTAAAAAAATTTTCAAAACCTAAAACAAATACATATGAGAAGTTGTAGACCAATGAGTTTAATGTTGATGACAAACAAATTTTAAAGAATGATGTTTGAGTAACTAAAAAAAGAAAGCAGGGATTATTAGAAGTTAGTAGAAATATGCTAAGAATAGATTATGACAATGTACCTAATCTCATTATGTGCTATCCAAATCTAATCACAGATTTATGACCTGCTAATTTCTACATTCGTGTAAAAAATTCCCCCAAAGGACAGCCTCCACCATGGGAACACATAGTAAGAACCTACACAGACAGAACGACCTTGTCCTAGACAGGGCATACCCAACTGAGAAAATGACTCAGGAAGCTCACTTTGAACTTATCATCAGTACATTAGATAATTTCAGTAAACTGAGAAGCTCAGTTACACAGATATCAAAACTGGCATGGAGTGAAACCCATTTGTAAAGTAATTACTTCTAAGTGAAGAGACACATAGCACATGGCTAATGCTAGGTAAGAGCTATAAATTGCCCTGATGGTAGTATTAAACCTGAAATATTTAAAGCTACAGCTGAGACCCAAGTGGTCTGCCATATTCCACAGTATTTTTTCCCTTTATTTCATTTTTGTGAAGTTTATTTCATCAATAGGAAATTTATTTCTATTTTTCCATTAATATAAATAGATTTTATCTATCTCCCACTTTTTGTCTCAGTTTCTTTAACTGTAAAAAAGGGATACTAACAGAACCTACTTCCCAAGGTGTTGGTGAGGATGAAATTATATTTATAAATGTGTCTGGCACATAATAGACACTCTATTAATGCAAATTCCCTTCATTCCCTCCCATACATCATCATAGGCCCTCTGGGTATCAAGTTGGGTACAAGTATGAACTCACATGAAAGAGGCATATGCTCAGTTTCAGCTAATATTGAGAGTTCTTAACACGGAATCTTCCTGATTCCATGTATTTAAATATCAAATCAATCACTTCCTGGCTATATGGTCCTGGGGTGACATTTTCTTCAAAGCATCTACTTTGACATGGTTGCTGCAAGGATCAAATGAGACAATCAATCCAATCAATCCAGCAATTAGCATGGATTTATTAAGTGTATATCCTTCCAGATATTGTATTAGGTTCCAGGAATCAAAATACAAAAAAAAGAAAGTTATAAGCCTCAAAAACTCTATATTTTTTCAAGGCCAGCATGACGTAAGTATGTGAAAAATATCACCAAATAAATGGAAAATGCATTTTTGGTGGTGGCACTAAACAGCTTAGGGGGACCCTATAGAAGTTGTTTCTCTTGCAGAGATTTGAGAGAAATAATAGATTATAAATTAAAATATGTGAAAATAATTTAATAAAACTTAAAGTATTAGATCCATGTCAGCCGGTGATATTATTACTATCATTTGTTAAGTAATTGAAACTGTAGGTGTTGGTATCTAGGATGTGGACTAAGGAAGTATTATGGATATCCCTGTCTCATTCATGGACAATATTCAACTGGACGTATGGATTCCACAGTTATCTTCTGATTTCATGGGTCACAGGATCATAAATCAGAGTTGGAAGGAATCTTGGAGATTATTTGTTCCAACTCCCTAATTTTTTGAGTCAGGACACTTGGGCCAATGGAGATTAGATAACTGATTCAAAGTTACACATGTCACAAATAGCAGAGACATAATTTGAACACAGGTCATTTGATTCAATATCCATACTTATGAAACTATCTTTCTAAGAAGGTACAACCAACATCTAATCAGGTTTATCTTTGGATTCACTGTTCTTCAATCTTGAATGTGACATAGGTAATTATCACATTTAAGGAAAGTTAGATGTCTGAAAAGGGTGTAAGTGTATTTTAAATTTATAAAAGTCATTCTCCCATAGAAACTGACAAAATTGAGTTCCATTTCTAAAAGGATAATAGGATGACATAGAAACAAACACAATTTTCTGTCAACTCTGAATTATATGCTTGTAGAGTATCAGATGTTGATAAAGTGTATGCTAAAATTTGGGGAGGTTTGAGAGAGTTGCTTCCCCCTCCTCACAGTTTAGGTGAAATGCTTATAAATATTGAGATTTTCATACATTAGTAAAGTGTTACCATGCTGTTGTCCCTTATCAAAGTAGTTATATCCTAAAAATTATTCTGTGAAACAGCTTTCTGGGAAGAGGTTAAGGGAGAGATACAAAAGAAATCAGATAATGTAATAATGCTGAATATCAATAAAACTTATTTTTTTAAAAAGGAAAATGAAAACAAGGTAGAAACATTCCTCTGATACAATTAGAATCAAGCAATGTCATCAGACAAATGAAAATATACAAAATACAAGCAAGGTTTGTCAGTTTGGGTGAGTTCAATCAGGAGAGAATAGATAGAATCTTGGCTAAGGGATTCAAAGATGAGATATTATCCTCCATCCCCACCCCCCGCCTTTATTGTCTATGACATTTAGCAGCACAGCTACTTACTTTTAAGGAGATGTCCTAGCAAGTATTTGGAGCATCAGTTTCTAAGTGTTTAAGGCAACACTGAGGGAACATAGACTTCAAAGATAGACATGAATACAGAGAAAGAGTCAATTGGGGTCAAAAATAAGTTTCAAGGAGCATAGCCTCTGTCATAAGAAAGCCATCTATGGACTGAAAAAGAGTGAGATAAAACAATTGAGGATTGAGATGTCTGATGAATCTGCTAAGGAAAAATCCCTGATGCCTACAGTACCAGGATTGTTGGTTGCTTTGGCCACACGTATTCTATACTTGTGTACCTTTATAAAATTGAGATATAATTTTGTTCCCATCCTTTCCAAGACTCTGTGCGTGTGTGTGCATGCATGTGCATGTGTGTGTGTATGCGTGCGTGCGTGTGTGTGTGTGTGTGTGTGTGTGTGTGTGTGTGTGTAGAATGTACATCAGATTTATGAGGAAAATCCTTTATTGTGGCTACTGTTCTTAGTATGATTTTATATATGTATGTATATATCTATAAACAAGTATACATAAATATACACAAATGTGTATATTTGTGTTTATATATACACATACATAGACACACATGTGTATATATATTGGGTATAAAATATATATTTATATATATATGTATATATATGTATGTGTATATATATATATATATATATATATATATATATATATATATATAAATACACACACTATTATTAAGAGTCAATTATTTCTAGTGGCTAATTGTTCAAAGAAAGCACAGTGGTAGGGGCCTCAGGAGTTATAGTAGTAGGTGTAGCCATCCACAGGGTACCCTAGAAACTAAGATAGCAATTGTTGTCTGGGGAACCCAACTACCAGTTTGATGAGAGAACAAAGAGTGTTACGTAAAGATCAGTTAAATATAAAAGTAAGTGTGAACTTGATCCCTGTGCTTAACCACTTTTTATGTCTTTTCGAATTCTCTTGGCCTTATTCATCTGCTTGCTAATAGGGGTGGTTTGATTTTGGTATTTTGTATCTTGAGGGTATAACAGAGCTCTGCAGATAATAGACTTGCAAATATCTCCTTAATTAAGCCAAATATTCCTTCTCTGCTCAAAATCTTGCATTTTCTATTGTCTATTTAAAATGTGTTCTCTGTAACATGGAATTTAAAGTAATATGTCTATCTCAAATCTAGCGCTTTTTATAAAGCTGAGAAATGGGTCTAGGGAGGACAAATTCGCTTACCTTATGGGAACATCCTAACAGTGAGAAATGGTCAACAATAGAAGGAATTTCAGTTTGGCATATCACCTATTAGAGACACTCCGAAAAGTGTAAAAAATGTCCTGGTGAAAACATGCAAGATATCTAGGGGCCTTGAATCGGTACCATATAATAATAACTTAGAAGAACTTAGGATGTTTAGTGTGTAGGAGATCGAGGGGAATGTAACTGTCTTAAAAAACTGGAAATTATGTAATAGAAAAGTGGCATTAGTCTTATTCAGCTTGATGTCAAGGAAAGAACTTGGATCAATGGCTAAAAGTTTGAAAGAAAAATTTATGCATGACACCTCCCTGACCCAAAAAAGTCATCCCTTAATGAGAACAGCTGCTTAAAAAACAGAAAAAAAAATTCAAGAAAACTAAACAAAACTTCAGACAAGTCATTTTATATGTAATATTCCTCACCTAAAGCCTTCCAACTTTTTGAAGACTCAACAAATGTCTATTTCCTTTTCACTTGCTTGGAGACAAACTGGCAGATTTGTTCTTTTAATTTTTTTTTCAATTACAAATTAACTCCTTTTCCCCACACCTTACCTAACAATTGAAGGTAAGAAATATGGTACTTCTTTTACATATGAAGTCATAATACATTTCCATATTAGCCGTGTTGCAAGGAAAAGAGAGAGAGAGAGAAATGAAGAAATGCATAAATATAATTTAATGAACTCTCAAGAGTCATCATTTCTCTTTCTGGAGGTGGATAGTATTATTTATAATGAGTTTTTTTTTTCCAAAAAAAAATTCTTGGACCATTGTATTGAAGAGAGTTACTTTTCCATTTTATTGATCAGTTACTCTATATCTTAGGCAGTACCAGATTGTTTTGATGATTACTACTTTGTAAAATAATTTGAGATCTGGTACTGCTGGGACACCTTTCACAATTTTTTTATTCATGGATTTTCTTGTTAGTTTTGGACATTGATTCCTCTAGATGCATCATTTTTCTAGCAGTATAAAATAATCCCTTGATAAGTTGATTGGTATGGCACTGAATAAGTGAATTGTTTAGGTAACATCATTGTTTTCATTTTGTTGTTTGCTCATTAGCTTACAAATGAACAATTAATATTTCTCTGATTGTTATTTAGACTCATCTTTATTTGGCTGTAATTTTGTTCACATAATTTATGTATGCATGTTGGCAGGTAGACTACCATGTATTTTCTGCTGTCTGAAGTAATTTTAAATGAAATTTATATTTCTATCTTTTCCTGCTGCTTTTGTTCATAGTATATAGAAATATTGATGATTTATGTGGCTTATTTTATATCTTGCAACTCTACTAATGTTAATTGCTTTCATTAGTTTTTTAGTTGATTCTCTAGAGTTTTCTAAGTAGATTATCATATCATGTGTAAAAAGTGATAGTTTTGCTTCCTCATTACCAATGTTTTTTTCTTTCAAAATATTTTTCTTGTCTTCTTGCTTCAGCTAGCATTCAAATACAATACTGAATAATAGTGGTTCTAATGGGAAACCTTGCTTCACCCATAATACTATTGTGAAGGCTTCTAGTTTATCACCAGTACAGAGAATACTAGCTCTTTGTTTTAGATAGATACCATTTATCCTTTTAAGAGAGGAGTCATTGTTTCCCATGCTTTCTAATGTTTTTTAATAGGAATGGGTGTTGATTTTGTCACAATATTTTTCTGCATCAGTTGAAATAATCCTATAGCTGTAGTTGCTTTTGTTATGGCTATGCTCAGTCATGCCTGTAATTTTCATAACATAGAACTTGTCCTGCATTTATCCTACCTGATCGTTGCATGGCAACTTTGAAATATATTGCTATGGTCTCCTTGCTAGTGTTTGATTTAAATACTTAATGCTAAATTTATATTTAATACTTAATATTTTATTTAAAAGTTTGCATTGATAATCATTATTTCTCTGTTTTAGTGTCCCTGGTTTATGTATCAAAACCATATCTGTACTATTGAAGGAATTTCGTCGGCCTCATTTTTACCTTTTTCAAACATTTCATGTAGTATTTGAATTACTTATTGTTTACATGTTTGGTAGAAATTAAAGTTCAACTGGTCCTGCTTTATTTTTTAAAAAAAATTTCCCCCCTGTGCAATTTCATTTATCATTTATTCAATTCCTTTTTCTTGGATAGAGCTATTGAATTTTCTCTTGTGTTAGTTTGGACAATTTAAATTTTTGTAAATATTTATTGATTTCCTTTTGATTGTAAGCTTTTGGCATGTGATTATGCAAAATGTATTATAATAATTACTACAATTTTATAAACTGTGCATTTATTCTTTGAACTTTCATTTTTGATTCAGTTTTTTAATCAAATTATCCAATGCTTTATCTATTTTTTTTATAAAGCAGGCTCATATATTTCTTAGGCCTTATTATTTTTATTTTCAACGTAATTAATTTCTCCTTTAATTTTCAGGATTTCCATTTGGGTGTTTAATTGGTGCTTTTTAATCCATTCTCTTTCTATTTTTTAAATTTTGTGACCAATTCATTAGTCTATTCTTTTTTCTTTTATTATGGTAAAACTCAAAATTTTAGAGAGAATAAATTTTCTTCTTAGTATTATTTTGCCTGCATTCCACAAATTATGGTATGTTACATTACTGTTGTCATAATTCTTAATTAAGGTTAAGGATTTTTTTATGAATTGTTATTTGACTCACTCATTCTTTAGAATTAAATTAGTTTCCAATTAATTTTAAATCAATATTTCAAAAACCTGTTACTGAACACAGTTATTATTTCACCATGATTTGAAAATTTTATATTTTGTATTTCTACTTTTCTGTTTTTTTATGGCTTTGTAGCTAAAAAGGATAATTGCTTATGAAGGATGAATCACAGGTTACAAAAGGGATAGTCCTTTCTATTCCCATTCAATATTATCCAGAATTCTATCATATCCAACTTTTCTAAAATATTATTCCTTGAGATAGGAGGCAGAGCCAAGATGGTAGAGACTCATCTAAGCTCTTCTGAATCTATCTCCAAACAATGTTAAATGTCTCAAACAAACACACACACACATGCTGGCAGAGTCTGAATGCAGATCAAAAGATTCTTCTTCTTGCTTTATTTTTCTTGGTTTTATTTTTTGGTCTGTTTTCTTTCACAGCATGAAAAATATGTTTTGCATGACTGCACATGCATAACCTAAATCAAATTGCTACCTTTCTCAACAAGGAGGCAAAAGGAGGCAAGAAGGGAAAGAATTCGGAACTCAAACTTAAAAAAAAATAGAATTATATTTGCATGTAATTGAAGAAAATATTAAATAAAAATAAAATTATTTTGTTCTTAATTTTTTGTTGGTTTCATTTAGATATATTTAGGTTGGAGAGAGAGTAAATCAAGATTCTCTACTAATATAGTAATTTAAGTATTTCCTCCTTTAAATCATTTAATTTTTTCTTTAATCATTTTGATATTGTGCCATTTGGTACATATATCTTTTGTGTTGGTCTTATTTTATTATCAAAAATACCTTTCAGCGAAGTGTAGTTTCCTTGAATATGTCTTTTAATTAGGTTTTCATTTTCTTTTGCTTTGTCTGACATTATGATTGCTATCCCTGCCTTTCTGACTTCCCTGAAACAAAACAGATTCTGCTCCAGACCTTTATTTCAACTTACTATGCTTGAATGTCAAATTTTCTATTCAACTCTGGTCTTTTCATTAGAAATATACCTTTCTCTTTCAAATGTCTCTTGGAAACAACAGGATTTTGGTTTCCCTCCTATTCTACTATCTTCTTCTGTCTTATGGGATACTTCATACCATTCACTTTCAGAGTTGTAATTGCCAACTATGTATTTTCCTATTCCTATACATATTCCTATGTATTTTATTATCCTATCTCTTCCTCAAATGTTTGTTTTGCTTCTGACAAAACACTGATCACTGACTCTCCTGATTTATTCCCTTTTATTACTCCCCTCTTTATCTTACCACTTTCCCCTCCTACTTCCCTGTTGGGTAAGTGAATGTCTATACCCAACTCTGTGTATATATATCTGTCTATGTGTGTATGTATGCAAACGTATTTGAATGTACATGTACACACGTATAAGCAACATATACACATGCATATACACATACATACATACATACAAATACATACATAACTGGTTGCTTGTTGTCCTTCACATGCAAAGAGGACCAAATTGACACCACCATGTCAAGGTCAAGGTATAGTTTGTCCAACTGTGGCTGATTAGACTAACATGAGCTCAGAGAAGGCTTTACAACCAGCCAGTTGCAAATCGTCCACATGAACACTGGGAGGGAACATGTCTCTAAATTTGTGAATTTCATAATTCTTTTGAGCTACTGCAATTTTGCTTCATTCACATAGTACAGTGCCATCTTTGATGCAGGCATGCCATGCTGGGAATTCATCTTCCAGTGTCTCCCAGTTGATTACAAAATTCTTCAAAGAGACCATGAGAATGTCCTCATATTACTTCTTCTAACCTCTGTATAAGCCTCTACCTTGTGTGAGTTCTCCATAAGATAGTCATTTAGACAAAGATACATTTGGCATTTGAACAATGTGGCCAGTCCATTGGAATTGTGCTGTCTACAGAAGAGTTTGAATGCCTGGCAGTTCATCTTGAGAAAAGATCTCAGTGTCTGGTACCTGATATTGCCAGATGAACTTCAGAATCATGCTAAGGCAATTCAAAGGAAGCATTTCAATTTCCTGGCATGGTGCTTGTATACTGTCCACTTTTCACAAGCATGCAACAATGAGGTCAGCACAACAGCTTGGTAGACCTTAAGTTTGGTAGGCAGCCTAACACCTCTTTTCTCATACACTTTCCTTCAGAGTCTCCCTAACATTGAGCTAGCTTTGGCAATGCCTGTGTCAACTTTATCAACTATGTGTACATCCCTGGAAAGTATATTGCCAGGTAAGTGAACTTATCCACAGCAATTAAAATTTCTACATTTGCTGTAACTGATTATTTTACATATGAATTATGTGGTTCTGACTTGTAGGCAACATGTGTTTTGGGGCATTATTTGTTAGGTCAAAATTAGCATAAGTGGAAGAGAATCAATCCATACTGTGTTACATATGAGCCTCAGAGGCTTCCTGTAACGCACAATCATCTGTGAACAAAAAGTCACTTATCAACTCTCACTCCACTTTAGTCTTATCTTTGTGGTCTTTTCAAGTAAAAAAACTTACCATCAGTGTGGAAGCTGACCTTGATATCATCTATCATCTTCATTGAAGGCATCTGACAACATTGCTAAAATCGTCATGCTTAAGAGCACAGGAACACTTCTTTGGTGATTGAGAAGCATGAGAGTATCATCCATTCAAGTACGCTGTCGTGAAACTGACCTAAAATAATAATGAACTTCTCCAGGCAACTATATTTTTATCATTATCTTCCATAAGCCCTCATGATTGACAGTATCAAGGACCTTGTTCAAATTGATGAACATTATGTATAAATCTCTGTTCTGCTCTTGGCATTTCTCCTGGAGATGTCATGCAGTAAACATATTAACCGTTCCTGAAGGCACATTGGCTCTTGGGTTGATGACCATCTTCCAGGTGAAGGATTAGCACATTGAAGAGTACTCTGAAAAGAATCTTTCCAGAAATGATTAAGAGAGTGACTCTCCCTGTGATTGTCACAGCACAGCCTATTTTCTTTTCCTTTATAGATATGGACAACGGAGGCATCCTTGAACTCCTTCTCTTGCCATATAACCTAGATTCAGTCAGTTTTTGCATGAGCAGTGGATCACCTGCCTTGTAAATATCTACTGGAATAGAATCAGCACCAGGGACTTTGCCACATGAGAGGAGCCTATTGGAATTCAAAACCTATTTATCAGTTGGATGTTTGATTAAAGAGGGATTGACTTTAACCTGAGGTATATGATCAGCAGCTTCAGCATTGATTGATGATGGTATCTTAAGAATAATATGGAAGTGTTCAGACCAGCTCTACAGCATCTTGTCCTTATAACCAATCACTCTGTCTCCATCAGAGCTTAGTAGATGAGATGCACCATAGGTATTTAGCCCATAAATACCCTTCACAGAATCATAAAAATGTTTTAAATTATTAAAATCAGCATAAAACTTAATTTCATCTACTGTCTTATTGAGCCAAGTATCCTACATTTCTAAGTTTTGCTTGTACTTCATCTTTAAAGGTGTTAAATGCTGACTTCTTAGAGATGGATGAACTATCCTGCTGGTAGATCATGTGAAGCTCTTGTTTTTCATTTAGTAACTTTTGAATTTCCCCATCATTTTCATCACACCAGTCCTAATGTTTATAGGTATTATGGCCTAGATGAGTAAATGAGGTGCAATATACCAGATCTCTGAAAACTGTCCACTCCTTTTTGCTCTACTCTTGTCAACCATTTGTTGGCTCAGTTTTGGCTCCAAGTTAACAACAAACTTTTCACATGGAACAGCACTCTAATCTGTGGACTTTGTGTCTTCTGGCGGTTTTTTTTTTTTTTTTTGCTTTGAGGTTAACTCTTCTGTTAAATAAGAATGGTTAGTTTAGAAAAGATGTCTCTGATAAGTCCAGCACTCTGTGCCATACATCATCTTTATCACTTTCACATTCTATCTATCTCTTCTCCTTACAATCACATAGTCAATCAAATGTCAATGATTGCTGTGAGGAGGCATCCATAAAGTTTTATTGCATTTAGGTAAATGGTAGACAGTGTTGACGATAAGATGGTTATGAGACACACAAATCTTCAGTAGTGAGTGACCAATGTATTTGCTGTTTCTGACTTCATTCCTCCCAAGGACTCTGTGCTTAGTATAATAGTTTGTACCTACTCTGGCATTAAAGCCACCTTGAATTATAAGCTTGCCCTCTTTTGACACATTGATGATGGTCTCCAGGTCTTCAATATTTTTTCTTTGACCTCATCAGGGTTTGTCATGGTTGGAGCATACACACTAATGATGGTGACATTATGCTTTCCTATAAGTATCAATCATATTTTCATGAGCCTGTCATTCATTCCTTTTGGGAGGCATGCAAGCCTGCTGACTAGATTAGATTTGATTGGGACAACAATGCCATCTTCATGGCTCTCACAACGGTGACTACCCTAGATAAATGTGTAGCTAGTTCCAACTTCAGTAATCCAGCCTTAACTTGTCACCTTGTTTGACTCTGGGCTGCTATTTGGACACTATACCTGCTGAGTTCTCTCATAAAAGCTGTTCATCTTTCAGGTCTACTGAATTCTGTGTTGCCAATAAGCATGCTCACAATCTATGTGAGAGGAATCAACTTTGCAAAAGTTTTTGTACGTGTGTGTGTGTGTGTGTGTGTGTGTGTGTGTGTGTGTGTGTTTTGACCATGTGCAGGATCCCTGCCCACTCCAGTAAGAGGGACAGCTTTAGCACCTTTTCTAGCCCCCTTCTCATGTCAGGAAGTATGCACTGCAATTCTGCACAGACATACAGAGAGAAGACTGTCGAATCCTACTGCTGCTTTAGTCCATTGAAAAGATGACTCTAGGCTGCCTGTTTGCTGTGTTGGGACTACAACTCTCAATATATTTTATCATTTTGTGATTCAGGGAGAGGTTTGATCATTTCCCTTCTGGTCTGTACTCTGACTTTTACACAGGTAGTGTTGCCTTTCTCACATGACCACAACTCTTCTCCATATTGAAACTGGAATGTAGAACTCTATAATGGACAATAGAATTGCCAAATGGTAACTGACCCTGTGCCTACTGTAAAAAGTGTTCAAGGAGGGCTAGCACCTCTGGTATGATGGCTTTCCAAACCCCTTTTCAGGATTGCTTATCCATCTTTGGTGTCTACTGGGCTCTCAACTCTCACCTCTGGCTCCAGGAAACTAGTATGTACAGTGGCCATACCCCAACAAACCATATTGGCAGATGGGCCAGACCAGTCTGAGGGTCTCAAATGTCTTGGTGAGTTAAGGGATATCTACTTCAAGCTTGTAAAGACTTCCCCCAGAGGAATGGGTGGATGAGAAAAATGTGTTCCAATGGCTATTAAGGCAGCTGAAGCAGACACTATGGAGTGCTAATGGCTTAGTTAGACATTAAAGACACCAAGGTCATACACTGCATTCAGGGCCATCACCAGTCATCTTGACTTTTGTCTCGACACTGAATTTCAGTGACTTTGGGAGAGAATGAGACTGATGACTTTGTGCAACTCTGCCTCACTTAAATCCATTTCATGCATGAGTCAAGACATCATCCCATGATGTCATTGTACCCCTTTGGGGACCAAAAAGACCTCAAGTACTAGCACAGGAGCCCCCTAAAAAATCTCTTTCTGGCCATGTGTTAAATCCCCTTAGTTTCTCTGGGTGCTAGGTATCTCAGCTATTGATGATTAGAGGTGGATGAACTATCCTGCTAGTAGATCATGTGAAGCTCTGCCTACCCTGTTACTTCCAAGGCCTATAGTTGTTCTCATTTCCATCTTGCCCTGGTCCTAGTCTACTCTTATCCCAAAATCCACAGACTTCTCTTTCAGTCCTGCTGATATGTCCTGGGTCAGGCAAAATTACTGTTATGTTTTCTTGGTTATTCCACTTAGAAATAGATTTGATTGGTTTTTAAATTTGTTTAAAGGGGGATGTTGTAAACTCAACTTACTTAACCATCTTGGTTGAGCCCTCTAAGTCTTGTTATTGATGAAACCATTGACTATTGGTCACCATTTACTTTTCCAAATAAAAATCATCCCTTTAATAATATACTCTATGGTTTTCTCTTATAAGAATTCAAATTGTTACCTCGTCTACAAATCTCTCCCCTGTCTTTTTTTTTTAATTGAAACTTCTGTTTATTTTGAGTGGTGTTGTAGACTAAAGATTTTTAAAGATCATTAATAAGGGCTCAGCAATCAAATCTGCTTGATTGTTTTTCCTAATGTCCTATGATATCATTTTTCAGACCTGATGAACTGAACTAATCAAGGGCAATAGAGTTAATTCTTATTCATTATTTATTTTAGGTTTCAATTCCCCATCAACCATATTTTGATTTATTCTTAAAAGTTCCAAGATTGCTCTTTGCATGCTATTATATATGTGACATGAGTATTAATATTATCAGAACTATTAGGAGGTTGAATATATTCTTTATTCCTATTCAATAAATACTTACAAATTTTATTTATAGTCTATGTTCTGATGGCTCAGGAATTTGTATTCTTTACCATTACATGATAGACCTGAATAATTACATTTTTTTTTAATCTCTTTGGAGGGGAGAAGACAGGGCAATTGGGGCTGTGACTTGCCCAAGATCATACAGCTAGTAAGTCTTAAGTGTCTGAGGCCAGATTTGAACTCAGGTCCTCCTTACTTCAGGGCCAGTGCTCTACTCACTGCACCATCTGGCTGCCCCAATAATTACATTTTTAAATGATTAATTCATTTTGACCCACCTAAACAGGAAAAGTTGGCTCAAGACTGATTAGGCACATATTGGATTACTTAGTCACATTTTGTAAAATAAATCATCCTTCTGACCAATGGGATATAGTTTAATTAATTAAATTGAACCCAAAATGTACTTGATAATCTTCTTGCAGTGCAAATTTAGTGCCTCAGGTTGCTAGGATAAAATATTTGCTCTCTTGGACATTATGGAAGTCAATCTAATCAGTTTCACACATATTTGAGTAATTTTGATCATCTTCTCAGTAATTACTAAATCAAATATCTATCCCTGTCAATGTGACTGGGACATTCAAAACTGGTAACGGACTTAAATGCCATGAAGAATTGCTAGATTCAGTAGCTATGGAGCCTGAGGGTATAGAAATCCAATGCTGAAATTGTTGGGAACTATAATTGTCCCCTTTGGATTGTGATAAATGAGAGGTTTTAACTTCTTTTTTTTGTCACAGACCCATATGGCAGTTTGTGAAAGTCTTTCGATCTCTTCTGATAACAATGTTTTTATATAATTGAAGGAAATGCCAAATTTCCATTAGAGATTTGTGAATATAAAGAATAATTTTGTTTCCCACTAAATTTTATGGACTCCCTTATATCTAATGCCCAGAATACTTGGTGGTCCGTGGGTCCCAGATTAAAAAACCCTGGGATAAGTTAAGGAAAGCAATCTAAGCTAACAATTTTCCTATGGAGAAATAACCACGGTTATCTTGAGAAATCCCATTTATTCTATTAACTTGCACTGGTTTGTAAATGAAATATGATGGAATTCAAATACTAGTGACTTTATTCTTGCTAGTTTCATAAATGACCAGAAACCCCAATTACTAGCCCTTCTATGTATTTGTAGAGTGAATACAGCATGGGTTGAATACATAGCTCAACCAATCATTTTTTATTCATTGATCATAACCGGTGTCTACACACCAACTTGAAGTATTGACTGGCTTATTTGGTCAATTCAATTTATATATCAGTCAGATTACTCCAAGATAAAAGTAAACTAATTAGATGTCAGCAGAATCTGAGACAATATAGTTCAGTATGAAATTTAACTTGAAGATATCTCAATCAATCTTTGGCCTCAGGTAAAGCTGATGTTACAGGGGAGTTGGTTTTTAACAAATTGAATGTCTACCATTAAATACTTTTGGGCTTGGAAGTAGACTATGAGATGATGTAACCAAATCTTCTGTATTGCTGATGAGGAAAATGAGGTACAGAATAATGTTGTGAATTTTCCAAGGTTAAAAATCAAGTTAATCGTAAATACAAGAGAATACATCTCTTATGTCTTATCCTTATTTGAGTATTTAAAGAGTAAATCATGAGATGGCTTTCTCTGAGTAATATCCCAAGCCAGTTGAAAGTATTCATGTGAATGTTATATGAAGATATGATATTGTAATTTGTATATGATGCCATTAATATGGATGTTTTCCATTGAAAAAGACAGTGACTCATTCATGCTCACACATGTTATATAACTTTTATCCAAGACTTTCCTTAAGTTCATCATAGAGGCCCCAGACAACATCTTAATGACTCCTTTAAATTCTCATAACTTCAAGAGGATACTAAATGAAGTATATGGGCAATCTATCAATTCTCTTTCACTTGAACTGTGTCATTAAATCAATAAACATTTATTAAGTGCTAGTCAGCACAGTGGATAGAGTGTTGGGCCTAGAATCAGGAAGATTCCTCTTCCTGACTTTCTGAATTCAAGTCCAGCCTCAGACAGTTACTACCTGGGTGACTCTGGCCAAGTCACCTAATCATATCACCTCAATTTCTTCATCTGTAAAATGAGCTGGAGAAGGAAAGGCAGACCACTCTAGCATCTTTGCTAAGAATACCCAAAATGGGGTCAGGAAGAGTTAGACATGACTGAAAAATGACTAGACGGTAACAATTTGCTAGTCACCTGACTAAATGTTGTGGATAAAAAGGAGAAAAAGATAATCTCTATCCTCAAAAAGATTACTATCTAGCGTCATAAAATGACACACACACAAAAGAAAATTGAAAAGAGCAAGTGAGAGTAAATGGAGAAAAATGGGGAATTTAGCTTTGGGGACACAATGGGGAAGTCAAAGAAGTACAGAGTAGATGTAGCTGTGTGGGAAATGAGATATTTGCTTTGTCTTCCCTACTTACATGGAGGCTGAACTGTTCATGGCTTTGCATTTCAATCAGGGAGGCAATGATACTGATCAGGCATGAGTACAAAGACTGATTGTTTCTTGCAGAATTATGAGATTTCTCAATGATAAAGTTTATGGAGACATGGTGGAGAAATCAAAGAATTCCAAAATAGTGCAGTTAGATGAGAAAGCCCATCTGTGTTGTTATTTTTCGCTTTCATTTCCTTAATAACTTCTTTTGAACCAAATTGCCTTTGTAATTTCTTTGTGAAAACCCACCCATTCCCCATGTATATTTCTATTTTCCCTCTGGATAATCCTTAACATATATTTCTCATGATTGAGTGTTCTATGGATAGTATTCTGTAGCTAGAAGCTTTAAAATACCAAGGACAAAAACTGAACATTAAAGGAAGGACTATATTTGATAAAGAAGCTTCAGAGTTTCAACAACAGTCAAATAAACACAAAATTTTGCAATTTATCAAAGGCAAAATCAGTTCAGTCTCCTTCCCTATTTAATTGGTGGCCCAGATCACTTGCCAATTGTCATATCTGCCCCATGAGAATTTTTAAGCCAAATGCATTTGGATAATTATAGAACTCATCCTGTGAATCTGCAAAGATCTAAATCTTGATATAATTAGTACAATATTATTTGCAAACCAGAGCATCTAGAAGACTTCTCAATCTATAGGCAGTCAATTCTCCTTATATATGGATCTCCTCCATGACAATGACAAATACCATTGCTGAGCATTCCATACCCTGTTTGAGACTCACTAGACATAAATGATCTGGGTATCAGAGTATGAGGTATCTTCCAAATAATCCTGGAAGAATATGACTAACTTTTTGCTCTATCAAACCACATATGCTTTTATTTCTGAATGATAATCAAAATGTGACCTTGAGTCAAATTCTTATTTTAGTCAAATGTGTGATGATAAAGATGTGGTATACTTTAAATACCACTTGACAGCTAGATAGTGAAGTTGGTAGAGTTCTAGGTCTGAAGTTAGGAAGACCTGAGTTCAAATTAATCTTTACATACTTATTAGTTTTGCGACCTTGGGCAAGCCATTCAACTTCTTTTTGTCTCAGTTACTTCATTGGTCAAATGTATTTAACTGTAGTACTTATGGAGCAGCGTTGTTGTGAGGATCAATCAAATGAGATAACATTTATAAAGCATTTAGCACATCTGGCACATAATAGGTGTTATATACATGTTAGAGATTATTATTATTATCATCACTTGCAACACTGACTTTTATCATGTAACACTCTCAACAAAGATGCCCTCCATGCATGTGCACTTTTTGTAAGCAGAGTGAGTGACAGTCCGAATCAGTGCTTTCTTTAATGTAGGAAACTCCTTCTAATAATCCAGATCAACAACTCTTCTGGGGAGGAAAAACATGGGGGAAAGCACTTATTAAGTACCTACCTATAATGTCCCAGGCTCTCTGCTAAATATTTCACAAATATCATAGGATGAGAAGGTTCTTCAGCTCACCACTCACCTAGAGTTCAAATTACTTGTCCAGAGTCACACAAATTACTTGCCCAGAATATTTCAACAGTTTATATAAATTTCTTCCTTACTCTTAAAATTTCCCACTATCTACTGTCATACTGGCTCCCATATATATGCCTTATTCTTAATTTACTCCATGCTACTGCAGATCCTAGTCTAAGAAATAAGGATAGTGGTGCTGTCAACAGTAATATGAACATTAAGAAGAAAGAGAAATTATTTTGGGACAGATACTGAGTTCAGTTTTGGACATGTTTCATTTGACACACCTATGGAATATTCAAATTGAGATGGCCCAAAGGCAGTTGGTCTTTCGTAGCTATAACTCAAGATTATTATGTTGATATGGTAAGGAAGTGTAGATATGGGAACCAGTCAGTCAGTCAATAAACATTTATTAAGCAATTACTATGTGCCAGGTACTGTGCTAGGTGCTGCACATACAAGAAGGGGTTAAAGACAATTATTGCTCTCAAGGAGCTCAGAATCTAATGGAAGAGACAACAATCAAACAAATATGTCAAAACTATATACAGGAAAATTAAGAAATAATGAAAAGACAGAATGAAGAAGAGTTAGGAAATACTTCCTGTAGAAGATGAGATTTTAACTGAAACTAAAAGCAAGTCAGAGAAGTCAGGAGGTGGAAATGAAAAGAGAGAGCATTTTAGGCATGGAGAACAGCCAAAAAAATGTCTGTAGCCCAGAGATGGAGAACTGATGAGATCACTAAGTAAGATAGTATTGAGGAGAGAAGAAAAGGGATCCAGAAGAAAGTCTGACAGTACCAGTTATGATGTCAATGAAGACCCAACAGAGGAGACAAAGTGTGGTGAGACAGGTAGGAGGGGAACTAGCAAATAATACTGTCATGAAAATCTATAGAGGAAAAGTGTTCATGAGAAAGAGGTGATAAATCTGTGTAAAAGTCTGAAGATAGGTCAAGGATGAAGATTAAGAAGGGATATTGAATTTGATAATTAGAAGATCATTGGATACTGTAGAATGTGTAGAAGAAGATGAGAGGAGAGGAAGTAGTGGCATCTATTATAGAATTTGGCTAAGAAGGGGAAGAAGGATATAAGAAGATAGCTAGTGGCTCTGGCTGGATCAAGTGAGTGTTGTTGTTTGTTGTTGTTGCTGCTTAGCCTGCATGGGAAGATAGACATGTTTGGAGAAAGCAATAAAGAAGCCAAGAAATTTGGGGGGTTGGTTATTGGGGAAGGTAGTTGAGTGATGTGATATGAAGAGAGGATAAGAAGGAGCTCTCAGCATATAACCTCAATTATTCTGGTGAAGTACAAAATAAGAGGGTAGGGGATGGGTTTCAATGAGGAAAAAATAAAAAAGGACTTAGAATAGCTGTTGTTGTGAGTGGGATAGAAAGTAGATGAAGGAAATGTGAACAAATTGTATTCCTGCTCTAGGATCCCAGTTAATAACATGTAACAAATTTGTAGTGGACCCAACCAGCATGATTTCATAATTTATTCTAGCTCTATTGAGAAGCAAATGAATAAAAATGAATGAAATGGAGAATAAAAATAATCCAAATTTGAGGGTTGGCACTTCTTGAAGCAGAATCTATAAATCCATCCATCCATTTATGTGTATCCCTTTTGCAGCATGATTTCATTTTACGATATGGATGTCAAGATTGTTACAATTCAGTATCTTCATAGTCTACTTACGCATTAGTCATTGAGGATTTGCCTCACATTTAAAGTATTATCAGCCAAGTTAAGGGTTATAGATAATCATAAAAACATGGATTTTAATATCCTATACCACTTTTTTTTTACAACTCTACTCCTAATATGCTATAAGCAGAATATTATCACAGAAGACTGAAGACTATTTTCTATGTGTTTTATTCTATCATTTGACATGGAAAAGAATGCGTTAAATAGCCCACTTGCTGGTGATAAACCTTTCCATTATTAGCTAACTTCTCAGAAAGCAGACACAAAGTATAGCTAAGACCATATTTGAATTGTTTCCAGCATTAAATAACATTATCAGAGCTTGAAATCTATTGGTAGAACCCTCAGAAATCCACTCTTCTCTATACCATGAATGGAGCAAGTGAAGGTGGCTACACACACACACACACACACACACACACACACACAAATGCACTCCTCTCTACAAACTCATTCCTTTACTGCAGTACACTTGAGGACATGATTACAGTAGGTTTGTCTGTCTTTGCCAGCTGATCTTTATTTTACAATATCTTGATTTAAGGTGACATGATTTGATTTAACACTATTATCTCTTCTAAACCAAAGATTTAGTGAAACAGCCTATTGTAATTCTATGTTTAATATCCATAAAAATGTCTTTTGCATTGATCTTACATTGAGTATCAGCAAAAATTAATCCCCAGATCCCACCAAATTTATTACTCAAAGGAGTAGCATAGAATTTGAATGAACTGATTTGAATTTACACCATTTGAAACTGAATGTTATACAAGTACTCACTAAAAACAGCTTGTCTGACAAGGAGAATGTTGATAGTGAATATTATGTTTTTTAATGAAACTTTAATTCCCTTTTATTGAATTTATGTCAGAGAAATATATGTGTATAGAATATATTTATCATGTAATTTTAAACATTTGATGACAAAAATGAAGCTAAGCCCAATGATTTTAACTGTGTGTATCTTACATCAAAATCTTTAAAAATACTCGAACATAAGTATTAGAGGTCTCTGTGATCTTATAATCTTGCACTTTCCAAATATGTGAAAGAATGTCATGTGGAAGAGAAATGAGTATCATTCTGCTTGGCCCCAGAAGGCAAAAATAGAGTCAACAGATGGAAGTTATGGGAAGGTAGATTTTGACTAAATTTTAGAAATAACTTTTTATTTTTATTTTTTATTTTTGCCTTTTGGAGGGCAATTGGGGTTAAGTGACTTTGCCCAAAGTCGCAAGGCTAATAAGTGTGTTAAGTGTCTGAGGTCGAATTTGAACTCAGGTCCTCCTGACTCCAGGGCCAGTGCTCTATTCACTGTGCCACCTAGCTGCCCCAGAAATAACTTCTTAACAAATCAAGTTTTCCAACAATGGCATGGGTTGTCTCATAAGGTAATGAGTTAGGAGGATTCTGGATAGCCACCTGTCCAGGAGTTTGAAGAGAGATTTTTATGAATCATTCATGGATGGGACAACCTCTGCGAGGCCTCTCAACTCTAGTATTTTATCATAAAATATCTACATTAAAAACTTATATATACTTTTACAGTAGGTAGGAAATCTGGCTGTGTTTTTTTTTTAAGCAGTGGAAGATTATTCTGCCTACAGATAGATCCTAGAACCTAATTCATCCTATTGGGAGGAACAAATGAGATAAAATACCTAAAGCACTTTTCAAATTGTAAAGCACTATGTAAATGCCGACTTGGCATTTACATGTTTCCTTGGTGTTTTTACTTGGATCTATAAAAATCAGTTCATATAAGTATCCTTGAGTTTCTCTGAATCCTTCATGAAATTTCCATTTTATATTGTGAATTTATTATTCATATACAAACATAATTCTTTATATTTGTCATTTCTTAAAATAGAATAATATTTTGTCACACAATTTATTTTCCCATTTCTCAGCCCATGGAAATCCACTTTCCTTACAATTCTTTTGCATGCATGTTTTATGTACATATATATGTATACACACACACATATTTAAAACATGTATGTATATGTTTGCTAATATACTTGTATATATACAACTATATATGCATGTATCTATGTGTCTGTATGTATATGTGTGCATATTTATCTATCTACATATGTGTGTGTGTGTGTGTGTGTGTGTGTGTGTGTGTGTGTGTGTGTACTGGAGATTATTACTCTCAATTTGCTCTTCGGATGTATCAGGCATATATGTCTAGTAATGGAATCATTTGGTCAAAGACAAAGTACAGGTAATTGGCTTTAACATATTTTAAAGAAAATTACAAACTGTTTTTCAGAATATATTCACCCTCAACTTCACCAGAAGCTTATTAGCATGCTGCTCTTCCTACAGCTACTCCAACATTTATTACTTTTGTCATCTGTCATCTTTGCTAATCTAATGGGAATAAGGTGAAATCTTTACATTTATCTTGTTTTTGGAGGTAGATTGCATTTTCTTCTTGAAATTTTTCTTTTCATTTCTGTTGACTGTTGGGAGTGACACTTTTTCTTACTTTATTAATTCCCTGTATATCTTAGATATTAAAACTTTAACCGAGTGAAGTCATATCAAGTCAATAATCATTTGCTAAGTTCCTGCTGGATGCCAGTTACTAAGCTAAGCACTGGAAATACAAAGAAGGGCATAAAACAGTCTCTGTTCTCAATGAGCTCACATTGCAATAGAGGGGAAAAAACATCCAAACAACCATGTACAAACAGGAAATAGAGGACAAGTCTGGAGATTATCTAAGAGGGAAGGTGCTAAGGTTGAACAGGACTGGAAAAGGCTCCTTGAAGAATATTGGAATTTAGCTGACACTTGGAGGAACCCAAAGATGTCTGGAGGCAGAAATGAGTAGGTAGAAAATTCTAGCCATGTAGTACAGCTCAGAGAAAATCCTCACTATGAGGAGTTAGAGTGTACTGCATGAAGAAAAGCAAGGACTCCACTGTCTTTGTATTAGAGAACAGATGAAGGGAAATAAGACAGAAGAAGACTGGAAAGTTAAAAGGGGGCAAGGTTATGAAGAACTTCAAAAGCTAAAAATTTAAATTTATTCTTGATCCTGGGGGTAATAGGGAGCCTCTATGGTTTCTTGAATAGGGGTATGAAAATTTCAGACCTATGTTTTAGGATGATTAATTTGACAAATGACTAGATGATAGATTGGAGTGGGGGAAAGATCCTGCAACAATCCAGGTATGTAGTCGTAAAGACCTTCCCAAGGGTGTTGGCAATATCAGAGGATAAAAACTGATGTATATGAAAGATGGTGCAAAGGTAGAAAAAACAAGACTTGGTAATTCCTTGTATATGGGAGGTGAGAGAGACAGCAAGAAATTGAGGATGACTCCTTGGGCATTAACAAGGTTAATGGTGGTACCCTCTACAGTATTAGGGAAGTAAGAAAGAAGAGCGAGTGTACGGCTATGTGAAATTTCATTTGAGATATCCAAAAGGCATTTAAAGATGTGGAATGGAGCTTAGGGAAGAGCTTAGTGTTGAACAAACTGGTCTGAAGATTATTTTCATAGATATAATAATAGAATGCATGGGATTATATCACCAAATGAAATAAAAGAAGGAAAAGAGAAGGGAACCTAGGACAGAGTGAAGTGATTTGGATGAAGATCCAGCAAAGGAGACTGATGAGTTGTTGTATGGGGGAGGAGAACCATGAAAAAATATTATCATGAAAACCAAGAGAGAAGAGAGGATTAAGGAAAAGAGGGTAATCACCATTGTTAAAGGCTGAAGAGAGTGAAAAATATTGAGGATTGAAAAAAGAAAATTAGATTGAGCAATTAAGAGAGAATTGCAGAGATATTTGCCACAAAGTCTTTCCCCCAAATTAGCTTCTTTTCTGCTAATTCTTTTTGCAGTAGCTTTGCTCTTGCCAAAGCTTATCAATTTTAAGTAACTTAGTGTCTCATCTTCTAGCATCACCACTTTCCTTTATTTACTTAAGGATTTTCTTCCAAGCACTAGTTGTTTAGTGCACCACCCTCCATGCTCCTCTAATTATTATGATGGGATCTTTTTAAGTCAATCAGTCAATTAATAAGCATTTATTAAGTGCCTACTATGTATCAGACATTGTGCTAAGCACTGGGAATACAAAAAGAGATAAAAGACAGTCCTTGCCTTCAAGGAGCTCACAATCCAATGGAGGAAACATTAAGTAAAGCAATGAATACAAATGAGATATACACAGGATAAACACGAAGTCATTAAGAGCCAGAAGGGACTAGAATTAAGAGAGCTTCCTATGGAAGGTGTGATTTTGCCTGGAACTTACAAAAAGGCAAAAGGTAGAGATGAGGGAGAATATTCTGTATAACCCGAGAAAATGCCCAGAGACCAATGACCATACATTTTCTTACTGGAAACCTATATATCACTTTTCCTTTTAAGGTCTCAGTTGCAGACTGCTAATACCCAGCATATGCTTCTCCATTGTCCTGTGAGTTATCTTTGCTTTAATTCATAGGTGACAGTATTGTCCCATGATCTACCAATGTATAGAAATATTGACGATAAAAGGATGTACCTTTGTTATAATAAGAAACTAAGCATTAAAAAGAACTTGGCAAATTGAACCCACTCTATTCCTATTCATCAATTCTGGGTCCAGCTTATTGCCCACTTTTAATGACTATCCATTATATTTAAACTGATTGAAGACAGATCTTTCATCTCTCTGCATATCACCATGCAAATAGGATTCTCCATGCACTTTGTTGTGGTTGTAATTAATGTTGTCTTATTGTTTTTTCCTGTGTGGAAAGTTGAACCAAACTCATTTGAAATATTATGAATCTTATCCAGGAGGTTACATAACATGATACCATACTAGCATAGAGTCACTCACAACTCCAAGTATCTAGAAACAGTCACTTTTTTTTTGCAGTTAATCTTTTATTTTATTTTATTTGTCCTTATTAATTTGTTAGTTTACTTTTAGTTTACAAGATTCAGTTCTACAATTCCTTGAGTTTCAAATTTTCTCCCCTCCCTCTCTTCCCCTTTCCCCATGGCAGCATGCAATCAAGTATAGGATCTTTATATACTTTCACATTAGACATTAGTCAGGTTATAAAGAAGGATTGTAACAGATAGAATGAACAGTGGGAAAGAGGAAACAAAACCAAACAAGAAAAAGAAAGAGAGCAGGTAGTTTGCTTCGATCTACATTCAAACTCTGTTCTTTCTAGTTCTTTCTCTGAATGTAGACATCTCTCTCCATCATGAGTCTTTTGGAGTTGTCTTATAACCCTGCATTGCTGAGAAGAATCTAGTCTATCAAAGCTGGTCATCACATATACATTGGAGATGCTCATTTTTTAAAGTGAATCCCTTTTCAGATTGGACTCTGCTCTGTATGTTTCTGTGATAGAAGTAACCATTTTTGGCAAGCAATTATTTCATGATTTCATGCCTTGCTTATTCTCAGCATGATTATCTCTGTTATATATTTCCAGGAATCTTGTACAATTTTGCCATATACACTGGGTGAGGAGGAGGTTGCAAACTAATACTGGATTTTTTAAGAAAATGGCATGTTGCATTGACTCCCTGTGAAGAACTTACAAGATGTCACCTATTTCTTTGTGGACAGGTGATGCAAGTATGCAATGGGCAGACACTTTCAAGCATGGCTAATACGTAGTTTTGCTTAGTTGTATTTACTGATTACGATAGAGTGCTTCAGTGTGGAGTGTGGGGGTGGGGTAGGGAAGTGAACTAGTAAATTGTGATAGAAATTCCAAAAAAATTATGAGACTATCAATAAAATATTAAAATAAGCCGGTATAAAAGGAAACAAAAAAGAAGTTAAGCAATTTGGAAGGAAACACAGACCAGCAAAGCAATATTTTTATTTCAATTAAAACCAATGTATAAACTAAAAAAACCTAAATGCAATGAAATTTCACATTTTATTATACAATAATCTTGGTTCTTATGTATATTGAAATGTTTCTGTTTGTCCTTTTTAAGATATTAATAAAATATAAAACTGCATTTAAAATTGTATTAAATTGACATGTCATGCAGGACTGGCAATAATGGATAAGTTGTTATCTACATGAAAGCACAAAATGCTCCCTTCACTGGGATTCCAGATCAATTAGAGTGCTGGGTACATTTGAAAATTAATCGACGTTCTTTCAGAATTTATGCTCAGTTTATAATGCATTCTTAGCAGGCTTCATCCCAAACTGCCTTGCACTTTTGTTTTCTTTTCATCATATCTGCCTCATATTTATATCCTTCATTTCTTTAATGCTTAGGAATAAGTTTTTCCATTTGATCAAATGGCACATTTCAATAGTCAATAATGGAAGATGATAATCATATAAGAAAAGCAGTGGGAATGAGCTAATGATATTCCCAGATAAAGTGGAAAATAAACAGACATCATTATTTTTTTGAGTATATTTTAAGGGCTATTTAACATTAAGCCATTGCTCTGAAAATTTTGAATAAAGAGGAGATTGATTATTTTGCAAAAAAAGGTCTATAGTTTTAGAAAACAGGGTAAGTTAATGCCCTAGAAATATATTACACAGATAACCTTGTTGTGCCAAAATGCTATTTCAAGAGCTCTATTCATTTAACAATTATTTGTTTAAAATAACTTTGCTTTCTCATAGACTACATTTTGGCTTCCACAAAGGGAAGGGCATTCACTTATTTAACATTTATTTATTTAACAAAATCATTCACTGAAATGCTGCTATATGCCAAGGTGCTGTCCTAGGTACCAGGCGCAATATAAAGTTATAAAGTACACAGTGCAAGATCTCAGGGATCTTGCAAGCCAGTAGGAACACAATGCATTGCTTAAAAAATTATAGATTCAAGATGGAATGTGAAAGGAAATGTGAGAGGGGTATAATATAGTAAAGGATTTCAAAGAATAAGTTAGAGTTGAGGGGATCATGGAGGGCTTTCCAGACAAGGTTGTATTTGAGCTCTGTCTTCATATTTGGGCAAGCTTTGGACAGAGAAAAGGTCAGCAAGTTGCAAAGGGAACCAAAGTAAGCAAAATCAAATAGGTAAGAAAAATCAGAGTGTGTCTGGAAAATGGCAACTAGTTTAGTTTGTCTTTTAAATAGAATGGATGAAAGGAAAAACAATAGGAGATAAGATGAAATATTTAGGGCTATCTAGATCACAAAGGATTTTGAATGTGAAGTGAAAGATATTTGACTCAATTTGTCTTAATATACCCAGCACCTATCTAATGTCTCCAGAGTATTTCATGCTTAATACATGTTTGGTGTATTGTACTTATTTGCAGAAAATGAAGAATCATCCTAAAATTAATGACACGAAATTAATAAATTGCATTTCAATAACTTTTAACATAAAAGGAGATGATATGTGAAACTACAAATGTCTATTGTTTGGAATTTTTAAAGTATGTATTAAATTTGACATAGACGAATTAACACTGACATATTTATCTCTTTCATTTTCAAAGATTCCTTCAACTCTTTATGCATTTTTTCTTCTTTTGAACAATTTGTATTCAAACTTTTATGTGGACTAGTTGTATTCAAATGCTCTTATGGATTATCTGTATAGAACCACTAGTGGAGACTTCAGAGCTCATATTATAATCAGTCACAGTTGGACACACTATTTCACCCCAACATATTGATATCATTTTCATCTTCTTTGAGCACAAAGGACAACCACCAATCAACTAACTATATATATTTTTTAACATTTCAATTTTCAAAAAGCATTTCCCCATTACACTTATCTTCAGTGGCTGAGTATAATCTCTATTTTAAATAAGAAGAAACTGAGTCACATAGAAGTTAAAGGAAAATTCTTGGGTCCTATTATAAGTAAATATTAGCACCAGGACTTAACCTCACATCTCTTACTCTGAAGCCAAATGATCCACCCTCACCCACCTCACCACCCTGCCACATTTATTCGTAAGATGAGTTAAATTGTTCTGGCAGTTATTAGGAAGGGGGTCAAAAGAGCAAAGAGAGTAATTAAAAGACTAATACATTGACAAGAGCTTATGGGGGACATGGACCCAGTTGGTAGTAGTGGTAATGGAAAGGAGTTTCCCACATATGAGGTTGTAACAGTAAAAATCAAAAGCACTTCACAATTGATTGGATGTGAGGGTGAGAGAAAGGAATGAATAGAAGATGATTTCTAGGATTCCAGCCCTTATGACAAAGAGGATTGTCATGTCATCACACTAAGATAAACAGAAAAAGTTGGGGAGAAACCTTGGTTTTAGAGGAAAGATGATGTTCATTTTAGGATGTGCTGAGATAAAAATGTTAGCAGGACATTCATATGAAAGTGTCCATTCGGCAGATCAGAATATGAGAGCTTAAGAAAAAGATCAAAGCTAGAGATTTACAATATACCAAACCAAATATCTCACATTGTTGTTTGTATTATCTCCCAAGGTATTGGAAGAATTCTCACTTCTTGAAGGCTTTGCTTTTGTATTTGTATCCCCAGGACTTTGTAACTTAGCACAGTCTTTGACTCAGAATAAGTGCCAATTGTTCATTCATTGTATTTATTTTGCATTTTAGTATTTGTAGGCACCCCCACATCATAATAGAACTTTAAGCTCAACAAAGATCAAAATGAAAAGGCTCAGAGCATATGTGGAGAATGATTTAAAATCTCCAGTTTGCTCCTCAGGATCCATAGCTCACAATTTGGGAAATAATGAATTATATATTTTCCTAAACAAGTTCTGCATTTGTTAGTCTAACCATGTGCATAGTTTTTACTTTTGGGGGCTTCTTTTTTCATGATTATTTTGCATCACACTCATTTGTCTCCCCAGTTTTTCTTCTATCTTTGTTACTTGATTTTTAAAATCCTTTTTGAGCTCTTCCATGACCTAAAACCAATTCATATTTTTCTTGGAGGTTTTGTATGTAGAAGCTTTGACTTTTTTTGTCTTCTGAGTGTGTGTTTTGATCTTCCTTGTCATCATAGTAACTTTCAGTAGTCAGAGATTTTTCACTTTGGTTGCTCATTTTTCCAGCCTATTAGTTGACTTTAAAATTTTTAGTTAAAGTAGTGCTCTGCTTCCAGGGTGGAGTGTGCACTGTCCCAAACTTCTGGGGTTTTGTGCAGCCGTTTTCAGAGATACTTCCAGGGACCTGTAAGTTTTCAGTCCTTCCAAGGTGGTATGATCTAAGAAGAAGTGTTTACTGCTCTCCTGGTTGGTGCCCTGGTCTGTGAGAGACCACAAGCACTCTTTTCTGACCAAGAAATATGAGGAGGTCCCCCTCCCCCATTGTGGCTGCAAAATCTGCTATGCTAGTGCTCCTCCTTACCCTGGGACTGCCAGCCAGGACTATGGCCTCTGTCTGAGTATGGGCAAAACAACAGAGTCCTGCCCTAGTGCTAGTCCTTCTGACTAGTTGTCTGAACCCTTACTGTCTGCAGGCTGAGAACTCCAGAATTAGCAGCTACCACTGCTGACTGAGTCATTCCCAAAGCCTGCTCCTGGTGTGTTGTGGTGGGGGCTGTGTTGGCATGGCCTGTATTGGACTGCCCTCTACTCTCACCCAGGTGCAAAAGACCTTTCCTGCTAACTTTCTAAGTTGCCTTTGGCATTTGTGGGCTAAGAGATTTGAAAACTGCCACTGCTGCCAGTGACTCAGTTACCCTGTGGTTTGCTCTGAGTTTTCTGGGGCCCGGTCTGTGCTGGTGCATCCCATATTGACTCACCCTGGAGCAACAGACTTTTCCCGATAACCTTCCAAGTTGTCTTGGATTGTAAATTTGTTTCACTCTTTTTTTGGGGGGGGGGGCGCTGTTGCTCTAAAATTTGTTTAGAGTCATTTTAAGGTGTTTGAAGGGGGATTGGGGAGAGCTCAGGAAAGTCTCTGTTTTTACTTCACCGTCTTGGCCATGCCTCCCTTTGTCTTCTTGAATATGAAAATGTAAGCTTTCCATTTATTATGAAATGCATATGACCCATACAGATTCATAGAAGATTTTTCATGCTTTGTATGGTAAAATGTTAAAAGATTTAAAATTTTTATTCTCCTCCTACTCAGATATGAAATAGCTGTAATTATTATTTTCTTTTTAGGGAATATGATGATATTAGACAACAGGCATAAGGGGAGGGGTTGTTTGAAAAAAAACCACATCTTTGAAAAAATTAATATGTTCTACTTAGAAAACTCAAGTGAGAAAATAGTATCTCACTAATTTAATATCTCATGTAATAACTTGTTCACTTGTTTTTCATAACAGCAGATGTTTTCCCTACATGCCCTGTGAGTAAGGACCTGGCAACCTTGAGATGAGTTTAAATAGTAAAGAGAAGCTGCAATCAAGGAAGAGGTAGTACTGCTACTAACGTGTTTCACACAGCTAGGAACTGGAAGTCTACCTGTGAGCTATGTCCACCGTTGGGAACTGGGGAGTGTGTCAGGGAATAAAATGTGTAATTGTGCAAAGTCTGAGTCCGCCTTTGAAAGAGTGCTTGAAGTTCATGCTTAGGGGAGACTTTCAAAGAAACGTTTTCTTTCTTTTTCTTTTTCTTTTTTTCTTTACTACTGCCACTTAATACTCAAGCTGTTGGTAGAATTAGAAGATGCTACAGTGGGTATGTTAAGGCAAATATTCATCTCTAAAAATCTTGCTGTTTTCTCTTTCTTCAAACTGTACTCAAGTCTGCTTCAGTTCTAATACTCAATATCATCCTTGGGGATGAGGGGAAGATCTGTCATAAAAAATATAATGAAATTAGAAATGACAACACTAATTGATAACTTTCCTGAGTGTAATAATCAATCGTCTTTCATTATGTGCAACCATTTTTAAACTGGACTTTAGAAAATACAACTAGACATTTTCTGGAACATCTAAAAGAATTCCAGATTATGTGTTGTTTATTTTAAAATAGAGCTTTAATCTATTTTTGTAATATATTGTAATAGCCTGCTGGTGAATCTGTCTGCCTCAAATCTCTCCCCACTCCAATCCATTCTCCATTCAGCCACTACGGTGATCTTCCTAATATCTGATCATGTCAGTCTTCTACTTAATAAACTTCAGTGGCTTCCTATTGTCTCCAGGAGCAAAAAAAAAAAAATGCTCTGTCTGGCATTCAAGGCTCTGGCCCCCTCCTATCTCTCCAAGCTTCCTATATTTTACCCCCTGACATCTACTCTTCCATCCAGTGCCACTGGCCTCCTGGTTGTTCACTAAGACACTCCATCATGTCTTGGCTCAGAGCAATTCTCTCTTGCTGTGCCCCATACCTGGAATACTCTCCCTCTTCCTCTACCTCATCCACTGCTGACCTCCCTGGCTTCATTTAAGTCCCAACTAGAATCTCATCTTCTAAAAGAAATCTTCACTAAACCCTCTAAATTCAAGTGCTTTCCCACATTCCATTATTTTCTACTTTTCTTGTATGTAGCTTGTTTTAAATATATTCGCACATTGTGTCCTCCATTAGATTATAAACTCCTTGAGTGCAAGGATTATCTTTTGCCTTTTTTGTATCCCCAGCACTTAGCACAGTTCCTGACACATAGTAGACACTTAATAATTATTTACTGAATTTGATTGAAGAAAGGCTAGATTTAGAGTAAAAGCCCTTGTGTTTGATTACCAGCTCTGCCATTTAATACCTGTATAACCTTGAGCAGTTACTCAATTTATCTGGTCTCAGAATACTCATCTGTAAAATGATAGGGTTGAAACACATCACCTCTAATTTCTTTTTCTGTTCTACACCTATAATGCTGCAATACTAGTTATGTAAGGGAATTAACTCACTCTACCAAGTCTCTATACTATAAAAGGATAAACTTTATAAGCCAGAAAAATTTTACACAGGTGAATTTATGTGTGGAAACATTATACTAGCCAACACTATCAACTTTTTAGAATGATCCATGAAATTACCAAAGTTAAATCTTTCTTATGACAATATTTCTAACCTCTAAGAGGGGTTTTATAATTATAAAATCTGAAGATGAACATAATTTAATATAACAATAATGTTTAGAAAGAAATTGGACTGTGAACAATACTATAATTGGATAATTTCATATTTTCAATTCCTCTTTGCTTGCAAAACAAAGTATATATTAAAAATTATATTCATTCTTTACTATATGAACACTCATTTGACTTGCATTCACATTAATAGATAAAATTTTACCCATTTAAAATGTTTAGCCAGTTTTTAACCATTATTTACAAATCCCTATTCATAGCATGCAGGAAACATAAGCATTTCCTGGGAGTATATAGAACCGGTAGGAGAGATATTTCTTTACTTCTAACTAATGAGTCTGATATTATTGAAGCAACTATCTTAACTGTGATCAGTTATTCATTGAGAGCTGGAATCCAAGGGTAGCTATCCATGGTTCCAAAGCTTCAAGAGTTAATATATTTTACTTTAAAAAATTAACAAGCATAGAATATCTCTCCTTCTCCACCCCAAACCCAGGAAAGAAAAACAATCCCTTCTCTGCAGGAATGTGCATAGTCAAGCAAAACGTATTTTCACATTGGCCATATTCAAACATGATTGTCACACTATGCATACTTAGTCCTTCTTTTCTCTGTCAGAAGGTGGAAAGAGTTGTAAATCACTGGTCCTCAGGAATCATAACTGATCATCACATTGATCAAAATTTTAAGTCTTTCAAAATTGTTTATTTTATTTTCATAGGAAAACAAAAACAAAAACAAATCTTAGAAACTATCTTGGAAGTTGATGATAGGAGAATGAACTTTAAACAAGGAATCAGACTCACTGTAGATGAGATGAATGATTTCAGTCAAAGTTAGTTTAATTTCATATTTTCCAATGAAGAAGTCTTTTGTTTCTTCATGCCAGAATAGATTGCTCATATTTTCAGTAATAAGGAGAAGCAATGAAAAGATTCATTTAGATTGCTTTTCTAGTGATTTTAAACAAAAAGGAAACACAAGCCCTTTCAATTTACTCAACTGTAACATAATCCAATAGTTCTGGTGAGATTCAATTATATAATGGCTTAATTGAAAGTAAATTAAACAGGAATATGTCTAAGCTCTGTCACACTGAATGAAATTTTAAATTATACTAGTAATGGACAGTTCTGCTTTGAGATTATGACTTTTATTATGGTGACATTTAGTTTTCAGGATAATCAATATGAACTTCACAAATATTTAGGTGTTATTTTTCATTTCTCTTGGAGAGAAGCATTTTAGTGTTGTGCACTAATAGAATAAAGAAGATTAGCAAAACATTATTTTTCCAAAGGTTTTCAAAAATGAAATTAATGTTATGCAAATTGTTAAGGAATTTGGTCTATTTATCCTGAAACAGAGAAGACATGGAGTATCTGTGGGTAAGAAGAAAATATTTGTATTTAAATAACTGAATTAGGGGATAGCAGCTCTATTTATTCTGTACATCACACGCGGTAGAACTAGAATCAGTGGGTAAAAGGGAGAGAGAGAGAGAGAGAGAGAATGATCATGTCTACTTATGTACCACACATTGGAATTGTTAAATTCCTTGCTGGAATCTCCACTTGAAAAAGCACCCACAGCAGTCATGCTCACTTCAAACCCATTACACACACTCTCCACTCTCCCTCTCCCTCCCTCTCTCTCTCTCTCTCTCTCTCTCTCTCTCTCTCTCTCTCCATTTCTCTCTTTGTGTCTCTCTCTTTTTCTTTATCTCTCTCTCTCCCTCTCTCTCTCAAAAGATTATTTCTCCACCTTGCCACCATGCAGGCATCTTCCCCCACCCTTTTCTTGTTGTTCAGACATTTCAGTAAAGTCTGATTCTCTGTGACCCCATTCAGAAGTTTGTTTTTTGTTTTGTTTTTTTTTTTTTTGTAAGATTCTGGAATGATTTGCCATTTTCTTCTCCAGTTCATTTTACAGATGAAGAAATTGAGGCAAACAGGGTTAAGTGATTTTCCCAGGGTCGCACACTTGTAAGTGTCTGAGGCCAGTTTTGAACTTAACAAGACTCACCTTTTTAACTCCAGTTTAAGCACTCTACACACTGCACCACCTAGCTGCATCAAAGGTATTGAAGTGGGTTGTGTTTTCCTTCTTCTTGCTCTTTTCATCTACCTTTTATATATTGAAATACAGGGACTATTTTTTTTTTGCTTTCATTTGTGTACCCCATATGTAGCACAATGTTTGGCACATAATAAATCTTTTAAAAATGTTCTCTCTATGTCTGTCTCTGTCTCTCTGACCCCTCCCCCTGCTCTTTCTCTGCATCTCTGTGTGTGTTTGTCTCCATCTCTCTCTCTCTCTGTCTCTGTCTCTCTCTGTCCACCCACTCCACCTCAGACATAGGAGACAACACAATACAAAGACATGAAGCTAAGAAATAGGGTGATTTGAGTGAGGAACAGAGACAAGGCCTGTTTCGCTGGATCTTAAAAATATAGGTAGTAGAATAATGCCCAGTAAGGCTGGAAAGATAAGCTGGGTCCAGGTTATATAAGGTTTTAAAAGATAGAGGGATTTATTTTTTAGCCTAGAAGCATGAGGAAGCCACTTTGAGTTGGTTGAGTAGGAGATTTATATGTTCTGATCTACAGAGAAAAATTGAGAAAAGTTACTTGAGAAAATTTTGAGAAAAATTACTTTAGCCACAGTGTTTAGGATGGCATAGACTTCTGAGAGACATGAGATAGGGAGACAAATTAGAAGACAGTTACAGTTATAGAGAGAGTATTACTAAATGCTTACTGGGTTCCAGGCACTCTACTGAGCTCTGGAGATGCACATACAAGCAAGATAGTAGTTACAATTAAGGACTTAATGATCAAATGAAAAAAGGTCACACATAACAGGGAGCTAGAATGCTGGTGGTGATGAGAAGGTGTGATATGCTAGATGAATGACAAAGAGATAACAGGAAAGTGGGCTGTGACCTCCTTCCTAGAAATATAAAATGGATGCTCACCTACTAGAGTCCTAGTTTCCAGTGGGTTCAGGGCTGTGGGAGTGAGGAAAATGGCCCAGAAATGGTCAGGAATTGGTATGAATAAGATGAAAGTTCACATATCACTCACTTATCAGAGCTGGGGACCTTGAATTCAACGTTCCAGTATTGCTATTGTCAGCTTAATATAAGACATGATTTCCTAACCATTAAGGATACTCAAAAAATAATGTGCTGCCCTCAAAATCAGAACTTCTTATCTTTTATAATGTCCAAGCACAAGTTAGAGGACCACTAATTGTAGAGGTACTTTACAGTATGGACAAATGTTAACTCATTTATGTGACTAGGAGAGTAAGTATGTACTTTTCACAGAGTGTGTAGAAGTTATCTGGTTTCATGCTTTTTATTTAAAGTATTCATTTTAAAAGTATATACTTTTAGTGAAAGTATCTGTTATAATTAAGAAACAAGAAGCAGCCACATTGTGTTCTGGATAATACTGGATTTTGAGCCAGAAAACCTCTCTTGGATTCCCAAATCAGCTATACACTAGTTGTTTGACATGTAGAAGGCTCTCATCTTTTCTCAAAAATACTCCATTATATAATATAGAGATACAAAAATTTACCCTACTGATCAAATAGGGTTATTGTAATCATCAGATTAAAATTTATTTACAGCACTTTATTGACCATAAATAACTAAAAATTTTGTCAATGTTTTTAAAATAATACCCGATGATGATGATGATGATGATGATGATGAAGATGGTGGTGGTGGTGGTGGTGGTGATGATGGTTATATAATGAAGTACAGCCTAACAATTAAGTGTTTAAAAATATGCAATGAGTTTTCTTAAAAGTTTTCTTCATTTTTAGAGGTGTTCAATCAAAGGTTGCATGAACATTTAGCAATGTTATAGAGAGAATTTAGACTTTTGGTCAGAATGTATAAGGGTAAATATGGGAACCCATCCCAGATAATTCTTTGATTCAACATAGTATGAGATTGCTTTTTTATAGCATAATATATAAATAATAAATATATATGCTATATATATATATATGATATATATTTAACATTGAAGGATGAAAAGATTAGAATCTGAATCTCATTGAAGATGATACGTACTCTGATGAGATCACAGATTTTTAAAATTTATTTGAAATATTATAGTTATTAATTATCATACTAATAAGCACTATCATACTTATCCAATTTTTGATTGGTATAAAGATGATCCAATATCTCTTATGCTTTGGGAAAATTAGTGCCCTTATGAATGTGAAACATACTTCAAATGATGTAATAGGTTGGGATTGAAAGGATCAGGGCCTCAATATGATCTTCACAATAATACTGCAAGGTAGGTACCATTCGATGAAGAAAAGGTTAAGTGAACATCCCTGGTTACTCAGCATCATCAGTCAAAAATCATTGTGCTAAGTGATAGAGAAACAAAAAAATAATAATTACACTCCAAAGTCTTACATTCTAATGGGGGAGATAATACTTTTTTAAAAATGTATATGTAAAATAGATACAGTGAAAATGGAAGATAACTTCAAAGAGAAGGCACTGATTGTGGGAAAGAAAGGGAACAGGCATTTGTATATCATATATATATATATATATATATATATATATATGTATGTATGTATGTATACCATATATATCATATGGCAGACACTCTGCTAAGTGTTCTATATTTATTATTATTATAATTATTACTTCATCTGATCCTCACAAAACCCTGTGAGATAGATGCTATTATTATTTTTGTTTTACACTTGAGGATAATTGAGACCATCTGAGGTTAAGTGACTTGCCTCATGTAACAAAGCTAGTAAGTGCCTGAAGTCGGATTTGAAATGAAGTCTTACTGATTCTTGGCCCAGCACTCTAGGTACCTCTCTCCTTCTCTTTGAAATTACCTTCCATTTTCACTGTATATATATATTTTTTAAAGTATTGTCTCCCTGATGAGAATGTAAGACTCTAGAGTGAAATTTTTTTTTTGTTTCCCTAGCATCTAGCACAATGATTTTTGACTGAGTGGTACTAGCTGAGTAACCAGGGATGTTCACTTGACCTTTTCTTCATCTGATAGTACCTACCTTGCAGCATTATTGTGAGGATCATATTTAGTCCCTGATTGTTTTGGTCCGCATCCCATTGCATTATTTAAAGTATGCTTCACATTTGTAACCTATCTAAGGGCACTAATAATTGGCGATTAGTAATGGTAGTAGGAACCAGAAAGACCTCCTACAAAATGCAGGCTTTTAAGTGAATCTTGAAGGAAGGTAAGCAGTGTTATTGAAAAAAGAAAGTATTAGAGGCATGTGTACATGTTCAAGGGAGTAAAACATCATAGAGTGTGGAAACACAATGTTCTGTGAAAGTAATAAGAAGTGTATTGCACTTGTTGGATTTTAGAATGTGAGAAGTAAATAAAGTATAAGAATACTAGAAAGATACAAAGGGGAGAGGCTGTGAAGGGACAAATAGAAGAGTTAGTTGAAAGCATTTTTCTATGATGTCATTAAAATAATATGTTAGATTGTAGTGGGAGATAAATTACGTAAGTAGATAAAAACAAAATAGGACAAAAGTAAATGAGACGTAAATATAGAGAGTAGTTTAGATGTTAAAGTAACATTTGTGAAACAACTGAAGACTGGGAACCAAGGACTTGAAATGTAATTTACTTTAAAAAAATAAAATAAAGGTGAGGTGAGAAGCTCACACTCAAACTATAATGATATTTTCTAAATATGTCTTAACAGGGGAGAAAAAAAAATTAACTTCCTTGTGTCTGTAACTATACTTATTTTCTATATATGAGATATTCTTTTGCCATGTTTCCACCAACATAAATTGCTGAATTAATAATAGTCAATTTTAAAATACATTTTTTGTGTTTTTTAAATTAATTTTAAGGTTCTTTTTAAAAAGGTTGTTCCAAATCCTCTCTCTCTCTTCAGCTCCTCCCTACTCACTGAGCAAACAAGCAACATGATACCTTTTATACATATGGAATAATGAAAAATATTTCCATATTTTCTGTGTTGCAAAAAAAGTAAGACACAAAGTGAAAATATATTTTAATTTGCACTCAGTTTATTAATTTTCTCTCTGCAAGTAGAAAGCAATGGTAATCTTGAATATTTCCAAATTGTCTTGAATTATTATATAGATCAGAGAAGTTTAGTATCTTGCTGTTACTTAGTCCAACAATCTCTTGGTTCTGGTCACTTCACTTTGCATCATTTATATAATTCTTACTAGGCTTTTTTCCCCCTGAAAACATCCCCTTCATCATTCCTCATAGAAGAATAGTGTTTCATCATAACCATACACCACAACTTGTTCAACCATTCTCCAGTTGATGGGCATTCCCTCAATTTCTAATTCTTTACCACTACAAACAATGCTGATACAAATATTTTTGTAGTGGTATTTATGTGCCAGATAGTGTACACAGTTTTATAGTACTCTAGGCATAGTTCCAAATTGTTTTCCAGAATGGTGGGACCAGTTCACAACTCCAACAACAGTTCATTAGTGTATCTACTGTCCCATATCCCCTATAGAACTTATAATTCTGGTACTATGAAGTTGTAGCTCAGGGTTGATTTAATGTGCATTTCAGAAGTGATTTAAGCTTTTTAATATAACTATTGATAGTTTTTTAAAAATTTCTTCTTCTGAAAAATGCCTGTTTATATCCCCTGACAATTTATCAATTGTAGAATGGCTTTTTTTAAAAAATAAGTTTGATTTGTATATATTTATACATACATATATATTCTTCCTTCTTTGAATCAATTCTGATTAGCATGAGGTTCAAGCATTGCCTACCACCCTCCCATTTTCTCTTCCATTCAAAAAGTTTTTCCTTGCAATCTCTTCCTTATGAGATAATTTGCCCCTTTCTTCCTCTTCCTTACTCCTTCTGCCAATGCATCTTTCTTTCTCACCCCATGTTGTTTTAGATCATCCCAACATAATCAACTTATACCCATACTCCATCTATGAAGACACTTTCTAATAATGATTAAGTTCTTAGGTGTTACAGGTACCATTTTCCCATATAGAAATGTAAACAATTTACCCTCATAGAATCCCTTGTGATTTATCTTTCAATTTTACCTTTATATGTTTCTCTTGATTTTTGTGCTTAAATGCCAGATTTTCTATTTACTTGTGTTTTTTTGTTTTTGTTTTTGTTTTTGTTTTGCATCAGGAATGCTTGAATGTCCTCTAGCTCATTAAATATCCATTTTTACCTGAAGGATTATGCTTGGTTTTGCTGGTTAGTTGATACCTGGTTATAAGTGTAGCTTCTTTGACTTCTGGAATATTTATATTCCAAACCCCTGCCTCTCCTTTGACATGAAAGCTGTTAAATCATCTGTGATCCATGACTGAGGCTCCATGATATTTGAACTGTTTCTTTCTGGCTAGTTGAAGTATTTTATTTTTGATCTGGGAGCTCTGATATTTATATTTCTATGAGTTTTCATTTTGGAATCTCTTTCAGGATGTAATCGTGGACTTTTAAAATTTGTATTTTGCCCCTTGCATCTAAGATATTGGGACCATTTTCCATGATAATTTCTCGAAAGATGATGTCTAAGCTCTTTGATCAGGGCTTTCGGGTAGTCCAATCATTTTTAAATTATCTCTCCTTGATCTGTTCTAGGTCAGTTGATTTTCCAATGAGATATTTCACATTTTCTTCAATTTTTCAATTGTTTTCATTATTTTCATTTTCCTTGATTATTTCCTGATATCTAATTGTGACATTAGCTTCTACTTGCCCAACAGTAATTTTTTAAAGAATACGTATCTATCTATATAGATATAGATTTATATAGATATAGATATATAAATGCATACACACACATCAAAGGTAATTTCATGGGATATGATGAGCAAGTGAAGAGAAACAAAAAGGTTCCCTTATAGATGATGACACTTGAAACTAAACTTAAATAAATCTAGTGTTCAGAAAAGTGAATTTGAGAAGCAAGAATTTCCCAGGTGTGAGAGAGTGCCTATTCCAAGACCCAGAGGCTAGAGCTGTATTGTCACATATGCTAAAAAACAGACAGTCCTGTGCAGCAGTCTTTAAGGGGTAATAATATATAATCAATCAGGAAAATAGGGCTGAAGTACAAAGCACTTTAAGTGATAAAAAGAAAAGCTTGTATTTTATTCTAGAAGCAATAGTTAGCCACTAAAACTTCTTAATCATAGATGTTACATCATCATTTGTACCTTAGGAATATCCATTTTGTAGTTATGTGAAAGATAGAATAGAGAGAGAAGCTAGATTGAAAGGGATCAATTAAGATGCCATTATGGTAGTTAAGAAAAGAAATGATAGTGGAATGAATTAGGATGGTGTTCCTATGAGTGTAGAGAAGGTTACAGAAGTGAATGATGTATTGGAGGTAGTATTAACAATGCTTGGCAAATGATTAGATATGGTGCTCAGTAGGTTTGAAAAATTAAGTATATAAAGAAAAATGGTTTCCCTGAAAGGAATTGGGGAGTTAGGAGGATGTGATGGGATTAGGGAGTAAGATAAGGAGTTCTATTTAGATATATTAAATTTGATATATCAATAGGACATCTAGGTATATCTATATCTATATCTATATCTATCTATCTATCTATCTATCTATCTATCTATCTATCTATCTATCTGATAGAGTGTAGAAAGAAAGAGAACAGGAGCCCAGGATAGAGACAGGTGCTAAACCTACCGATGGGAGGGTTTAAAATGGATGATTCTTCTAAAAAGGAGAAATCAGATAGATAGGAGGAGAGGATAATTATTCATTCTTGCTTCACTTTGGAAGACTTTTTTTATATTTATAGAGTGTAACTTCATGTAATTCACAATATTTCAGCAAGTAATGATACCATATTAAAAGGGACCAGTTTAAGCTGATCTTAAAACCAAGTTATGAAAAGCTTTTCTATTTCAGGTTAATGTTTTCCTCATTAGCAATATTTTTGGTATAAAATTGAGTTCTATAAAGGTCAGTTGTTTTGGTTTACAACTCATTTGAACTATCCTCATTTGACTAGAGATGATGTACTTTTGTCAGCCTAAGGATCTCAACATGTACTTGATGTATTTACAATATCCAATTTATGCAAAAGAACATACTATGGAAGAATAACTGTAGGAAATTTTTTTTGTTTACTTTTAGTTTATATTCATTTCCACAAGATTTTGAGTTATAAATTTTCTCCTCATCTTTCCCCTAGCCACCACCCCAAAACAGTGATCCCACTGAATACCCCCCTCCCCTAATCTGCTCTTGCCTTACCCCCCTCCAACTTTCCAGTGGGGCAAGATGGATCTCTATATCCCAGTGCCTATATATCTTATTTCCCAGTTGCATGTAAAAAAATAATAATAATAAACAGTAATTTTTAAAACATTTGATTTTAAAACTTTGAATTACAGATTCTTTCCCTTTTTCCCTCATCACCCACCCTTACTGGGAAAATAAGCAATTCAATATAGGTTGTACATGTGTAGTTACACAAAACATTTCCATAGTGGATATATTGTGACAGACTGGCTATATTTCCCTCTATCCTATCCTGCACCCCACTTGTTCTACTTTCTACTTTGACTCTGTACATTTTCATAAGTATGTGTTTCTAACTACCCTCCCCCCAGTCTGTCCTCCCATTTATCACCCTACCTCTTATCCCCTTCCCCCCTATTTTCCTGTAGGGTAAGACACACAATTTAGTGTATATGTTGTTTCCTCCTTAAGCCAAATTCAATGAGAGTATGTTTGACCCATTACTTTTGCCTTCCTGTTCTTCCCCTCCATTTAACTGTTTTCTCTTGCCTCCTTTATATAAGA
>CM053583.1:361965747-361993056 GCA_028627135.1 Pseudochirops cupreus
GACTTTTTAAGGCATTCTTCTCCTCACTGGCTTTTTGGGCCTCTTTTGTCATTTGAATTAATCTATTTTTTAAGGTGTTAATTTCTTCAGCCAGGTTGTTGACTCTCTTTTCATGATTTTCTTCCATCATTCTTATTTCTCTTCCCAATTTTTCCTCCACTTCTCTCATCTGGTTTTCAAAATCCTTCTTAAGCTGATCTCTAGCTTTTAGGCAATCTTCATGTTTCTTGGAAGCTTTTGGAGCAGGAGTTCTGACTGTGTTGTCTTCTTCCCATTCCCTGCTTTGATCCTTCTTTTCCCCAAAGAAGGAATTTAGAGTTTGGTTGCTGTTCTTACTTTGCTTCCTATGCTTCCTCATGGTTGGCCAGTCACTGATTTTCTAGCTCTCTGGAATTCTGCTTCCAGAGGGGAAAGCTCTGTCCAAAATCTCTGGGGTTTTCCCAGCTGTCGGCACTTTTAGGAGGCTGCTGCAGCCCCCACCAGCTCTGGCTCACTGAAAACACACCCCAGGACCACCACCCAAGACCATGATCTGGATCCAGGCCACTCAACACAAGAGCATTTGGCCTCTGAATGATCGCTTGGCCCCCCCTGCAGTCTGCAGGCCAGGAGCTCTGAAGCAGCAAGGTGGAGGCAGCTACAGGGCCTGCATTTCTGCCATTTCCTTGCCCTGGAGGCAGTTTGGCCAGACCCGCTTATCTCTCCCAATTTTAGCCAAGTTTCACTGACCTTTCACTTAGTCCTTTTTTCTTATGGCTTGATAATTCTGGATATTGCTACAGCTGCCACAGATCTGCTCTCCTGAAGCTCCAGCTGTGGCTGGGCTCAGCTCATCAGGCCATCCCCAGGGCCAAGCCACTGTTACTGGCTGGGCTGGTTTTGGCTCCCAGCACTGAGGTGGTCCCTCCCAGCCACGCTGCCTTCAGTGGAAAGTATATTTGTGTATGTTTTAGAGCTCTAGGATTTGTTTAGAGTCATATTTCATGGGTATTTTGAGGTGGTTATGTGGGAGCTGTGGTACCTTGCTGCTCCTGTGCCATCATCTTGGCTCCACTCCCCTCTGTTTGTAACTCTTAATAAATCAAGGTTACCTCTATGTCTTCTTGAGGCAGAAGAGTGGGTCATTTGTGAAGGATTTTTGTCAAGACAAATATAAAACTAAAACTTAGCATTGCTCCTAAATTTCTCAAAGTATTTCATCATTGTTTCATATCTTATATGACTGCGGTGAAGAGTTAAGTAGCCAGAGAAGTGAGAACTACATATCACATAAATGAGACACTCCAGGAAATAACCTTGGTTCTTGATTCTGTCAAAAGCTCTTTCTGATTCTATATAAACTGAGAAAGTTTACTTGATATAATCAAGCAATTTATTGAAGTTTTTTTTTAAGAGACCACTTAGCAGAGAAAAAAGTAATTGCCTTTTCCTATCCTCAGATATGACTAACTACACAAAGACCTACAAAGAAAGTACATTAAAGAGTGTACATTAACATACCCAGTGACTACTGATGCTGAAAATGTAAGATTGATGAGGACAGAATAAGGATAAAGAGTTATAGTACATTAATGCATTTTCATGTTTTATTGGTGACTTTTCATATTGCTGTTGTTTCCCATTACCCCCGTCCTAATAGAATCCTTCCTCTTAACAAAAAGGTATCATGAATAAATCAAGGTATTGACCATACATGGTTATATATGCCTTCCGTCAAACCTGCAATTTCATCACCAGTCTTCTGGAGTCAAATGGTCATGTCATTAATGTGAGTTCTTATTTCTATTTTATGCTAATTTTCTTTACATTGTTGTGGTCACTATGTAAATTTCTCTTTTGGTTCTGCCTAATTGTTCTTTCTCTCTTTCTCTCTCCTTCTTTCCCCCCTCTCTCTTTCTCTCTTTCTGCATTTCCTAAGGTTTCCTGATTTCTTCAAATCTTCATTTCAATTCAGTAATATTCCAGTAAGGATATACACTACAGTTCGTTAAGCCATTCACTAATAACTAGGGTCATTGTCTTTCTAGTTTGGGGTTTTCTGTTTTATTTATTATTGGGGGAAGAATTATTACAGATATTTTGGTATATGTGGGTACTTTCCTCTCTCTTTGAACTTCTTGAAGTTTATGGAGAGAAGATTTGTGTCTGGTAATTTGATCACTTTTCCAGTTTTATTTTCCAGAACAGTTGGACAATTTTGTATTTCTATCAAAATGTTTTAGTATTCTTCAAAGGAAAATAGAAACATATGTAGAATTTCATTTTAAAAAATGAGCCAAGAAGATATAATCCATCCAACAATATTATTTCTGTAATTAGCATAATTCTTAATAAACATAACTCATTAAGATAGATTGATGGAAATCCACATTTTGTAGGAGTGGGAACAGAGACATAAGGTTCAGTGACTCATGTAATTACCTAACAATTCAGTGGAAGACTCAGGTTTGGAACTAATAGAACTAAAAGAGCACTGGGGTTGGATACAGAGGATGTGGCTTTGGATCCTGACTCTTCCTCCATGGAGAAGTCAATCAAATGTTGTAAGTCTCAATGTCCCCACTCATAAAATATATCCCTTTCAGATTGGTTGTGGGGAAATCACTTGGTGAACTGTAAAATATTGTATAAATTTATTACATTGCTCTTACTAAATCTTAAGGCCTCCTAAATAGTAATTTGGAGAGTTACAATAAGTGAGGATATTGGACATGATCCTGAGGTTATTGAGAGTAAGGTATTCACAAATATGTTACTAACTATTTCATTACACTAGTAGTTCATTTGAGATTTTCTCTTCAACATCCACTTCCTGTGCTTTGGAAATGTTGAATCTTTAGCAAAAGGATCATACCACTGGAATAACCTAGCAGAATTGTTTTGATTGATTCCTTTGTTGACAACATAATGAAAACAGAGGTAACAGGTGTAAGGGCTAGGCTATGAGTAGAGAAGTTACCCAAATTGCTCAGAAAAATGTTAATTACATCCAGCGAGAAGATTGTTCATTTTGAAGCCCAAAGGATGCACATATGCATATTTCTTTACTAAGTAGGCCGAGAAATTAACAAGAAATTCTGAGGTTTATGAATCTCAAAGGCTGAATTGTACTAAAAAATATATAATTGAAGAGGATGCTTTATGTCTCACAATATTCACTAGAGTTTTATTCAGTTGAATTGACTAATTTTTAAAGGATGTTTGGTTGTTATTTTTTCCTAGCGACATGTGAAGATGTGATTAGTCATGCTGAAGCTACAGTCTATACTTCCTTAAAGAGTAAAGAGTATTACTTTTGCCAGTTTGGCAATCTAAAAAAAAGTTTTATAGGACAGACAGATATCTGCTATAGGCTAGAGACAATTATTTCCAGAAATCTGGCCAAAAAAATTGGCACATTCATTGACCAATGTCTTTTTTAACATTTAAGGTCAACAAGAATTGAAGAGGCTGCCTCAGGAAGTATTAGGTTGTACTTACTGAAGACCTTGCAACAGAGACTGGATAACTACTTATTGAAGCTGCTTTAAAAGCATTTCTTGGAACGTTTCATTTTTGTCTTTGTATTCTCTGGGATTAGTAGAGCATCTGCTAAATGGTACTTACTAGATGCTTGGGAATTCAGTGACCAAACAAAAGTACATTATCTGACAGATGAGAATTTCTTTTTTTTTTTTTGCTACAGGATGATCAGCTACACCAACAATTATTTCGATCTCTAGCACACCCTCAAGCATTTGATGGATCATTTTCATGTCTTCAAACTATGCCAAATAACAGAAAAAAAAAGGTTTGGATATGAAGAAAACTTAACTTCTAAGATCTTTTCTAAAAAAAGTATTTCTTGATCAAGCATTGTTTGGACTAATTCACTTTTGAGGTTACATATATCACTAAGATTCTTTGACATGTTTGTCTATGTACGTCTAGAGATGTATCTATTGTTTTTTCTCATTCATCTCTCATTTTATGTGTTACATGTTGACTGGAAAAGTACTTATGGATCTATATCTATGTGTATGTTAGGATCTGTGTTAATGTATCTCTTATTATTTGTCTTTGTACTCTTCATGCCTCTCTTCATCTCTATTCTCTTTCTTCCTTCCCTTTGAAAACAAAATGGAATTTACTGGCCTCTTTTCCATTTCAATTTTTGATCACTTCCCCAATTCTATCAAGGGTAGAATTTTTCTCCTCCTGGCCACTTATGTTTGACATTTTGCTGTTCTTTGTCCTAGTACTTTTCCCTAGAATGTCCAAACCAAGTATCAAAAGCTGTTAGTCCCAATTGTTTTCTCTTATTTTTAAAATATCTTTTGTGTTTCTAGCACCCTGTTGTTGAAATATATTCCTTATCATTTCCCTATCCAGAGAATTCTACTTTCAACAAAAATAAGAGAAAAATAAATTTGAAAAAACTAATGCACCCTGTTGATCCTGTCTCTGAAATATTTATTGCATCTGCAATTCCTTCTGTATTCCCACTGCAATTGTATCAGTACAGGTCCATATTACTACCTCATTACTACCTGTCCGAACCAAATCAAGAGACTCTCAGCAGGTCTTCATCCATCTGTTCTCTCTCCACTACAATATAACTCACACTCTACTTATAGATCATTAAGTCATCTTCAAATATTGCTTTTCTAAACCTTCAGCAGACTGGTTTCCAACCTCACCATCACACTGGAATTACACTCTCCAAAGTTTTCATACATATCTAGATGAACAAATCCAATGGCCTTTCCTCAGACTTTGTCCCTCTTGACTTTTCTGAAGCTTTCCATACTTTCAATTAACATTCTCTTCTGATTATGATCCTCTCTCCAGGTATTTGTGATATTGCTTTCTCCTAGTTTGTCTCCTTTCTGATTACTCTTCATTCTCCTTTGATGGATCTTCCTCCAGGTCATACCTACTAATAACAGATATCTTCCAAGTATCTATCCTAGACCTTGTTCTCTTCTCCTTCTATACTCTCTCACTTAGTGACTTCATCAAATTCCATGAGTTTAATTACAACTATTTGAATGATTCTCAGATATATTTATGCAATTCTCTCTTGCTCTCTAGTTTCGTATCACCAACTGTCTATGACAAGTCAAACTAGAAGTGCCATAGACATCTCAAATTCAATGTGTCCAAAACTGTTCTCAGTATCTTTCCTCCTACTCCCTTCTGTCTTCCTGCCTTCCCTATTGCTATCAAGAGTACCATCCTAAATTTAACACTCAAAATCATATTTAATCTGTTGCCAAATCACATTTGTCATATATGACTTCTTCTCTTCACTCATGTAATTGCCACAAAATTGGAGGCCCTAGTCCTGTCATTCCTGAAATAGCCATCTGGTTAGTCTTCCTGCCCCATCTCTCCCACTTTAGTCCAAATTCAGCCGCCAGAGTGATGCTCCTAATTGACCATATCACAACCTACTCAATAAATTCCACTGATTCCATAGTATGCAGAGGATAAAAATTTAAATCTTTTTAAAATTCTTTAGATTTTTTTAAGAATTAATAAATTAAAAAAATATTAGTAAATTAAGTTATATTAAATCAAATTTTAAAATCCTTTTAAAAAACTACTTTTAAAGTCTTTCATAATATGTCCCTTTCTTATTTTTTTAGTCTTCTTACACAATATTCCCCTTCATGTATCATCTGATCTAGTACCACTGGTCAACTTGTTATTCCTTGAATATTGACATATTTCTTCCAAGTTGGGCTTTTCCTCTGGATGTTCCCTAAAATAAGAATGCTCTCTCTCCTCATCTTTGCCTCCTTGATTCTCTAGTTTTCTTCAAGATTCAGTTCAAATCCTGTTTTCTTCAAGAGACCTTTGCCTCGCTTGCTCACCTTGTTCCCTTGTCCAAAGCCTGATACTTTCCCTCTGAGATTAAGTACATATATCTTGTGTGTATATAATTATTTTCTTGTTTTTTTTCTTGATTAAAATATGAGCTGTTTTTTAAAAAAATAAATGTATTTATTTATTTATTAGCGTTCAACATTCACTTCCACAAGATTTTGAGGTACAAATTTTCTCCCCGTCATTTCCCTACCCCACCCCAAGATAACAAGCATAGTAAACACCACTTCCCCAAAACTGTTCTCTCTTCTTTCCTCCCCATTGCTCCCCTTACTTTCTTGTAGGGCAAGATGGATTTCTATACTCTAGTGCCTGCATATGTTATTTCCTGGTTGCATGTAAAAACAATTATTAACATTTGTTTTTTAAAACTTTGATTTCCAGATTCTTTCCCTTCTTCCCTCCTCACCCACCCCCACTGGGAAGACAAGCAATTCAATATAGATAGTACAAGTATAGTTATGCAAAACATTTTCAGAGTAGTTATATTGTGAAAGACTAACTATATTTGCCTCCATCCTTTCCTGCCTCCCATTTATTTTATTTTCTCCTTTGACCTGTCCCTTTTTGAAAGTGTTTGCTTCTCAAGGAATAGTTTACCTGTCAGACTTATGGAGTAGACTTTATGGCCAAAGAAGAGCTAGAGAGCATTATAAAATACAAAATGGATAATCTTGATTACATTAAATTGAAAAGTTTCTGTACAAACAAAGTCAATGTAATCAAGATTAAGAGGGAAGTGGGAAATTGGGAAAGAATATTTACAACTAGTGCCTCTGATAAAAGCCTCATTTCTAAAATATACAGGGAATTAAGTAAAATATATAAGAATAAAAGTCATTCCCCAACTGATAAATGTTCAAAGAATATGAACAGGCAATTTTCAGAGGTAGAAATTAAAGATATCTATAAACATATGAAAAAATGCTCGAAATCACTACTGATTAGAGAAATGCAAATCAAAACAAATTTGAGGCACCACATCTCACCAGTCAGATTGGCTAAGATGACAAAACAGGAAAATAACAAATGCTGCAGAGGATGTAGAAAAATTGGAACACTAATGCATTGTTGGTGGAGTTGTGAACTGATACAACCATCTGGAGAGCAATCTCAAACTATGCCCAAAGGGCTATAAATAATTGCATACTCTTTAACCCAGTAATACCACTGGGGTTGTATCCCAAAGAGATCATAGAAGTTGGAGGAAGACCCATATATGCAAAAATATTTATTGCAGCTCTCTTTGTGGTTTCAAAAAACTGGAAATTAAGGGGATGCCCATCAATTGAGGAATGGCTAAACAAGTTGTGGTATATGAATGTAATGGAATACTATTGTGCTATAAGAAATGAGGAGGAGACAGTCTTCATATTCACCTGGGAAGGCCTATATAAACTGATGCTAAGTGAGAAGAGCAGTATCAGGAAAAATTTGTACACAATTATGGACAAATCTTGTGTATGATGACCAACTTTGATAAACTGGACTTTTCTCAGAAATGCACAGTTACAACACAACTCTACAAGTCTCAGGATGGAAGGAGATGTCTACATTCAGAGAAAGATCTAGAAAGACCAGAGTTTAAATGGAGACTGATGCAATCTACATGTTATCATTCTTTTTCATGTTTGGTTTTCTTTCTTTTTTCCCATTGTTCACTCCATTGGTTACAACCCTTCTATACAACCAGACTATTGTACAGTGTGAAAGTATTTGCAGATACTATACTTGATTGCATGCCACCATGGCAGGGGGGTGGGGAAAGGGAGGGGAGAAAAATTGAAACGCAAGGGATTGTGGAACTGAATCTTGTAACTAAAATTAAATAAGTCAATGGAAAAAAAATAAAAATAAAAAAAAGAAAGTGTTTGCTTCTAACTACCTTCTCCCCCAATATGCCCTCCCTTCTATCACTTCCCGTCTTGTTTGCTTCCCCCCTACTTTCCTGTAGGATAAAATACCTAATTGAGTGAGCTTGTTATTTCCCCCTTAAGCCAAATCCAATGGGAGTAAAGTTGACTCATTCCCTTTTACCTTTCTGCAATTCCCCTCCATTGTAATGGTCTTCTCTTGCCTCTTTTAGTGAGATAATTTACCCTATTCTATCTCTCCCTTCCTCCTTCTCCCAACATATTCCTCCCTCATCTCTTAATTTTATTTTTTAGATATCCCTTCATATTCAACTCATCCTGTGACCTCTGTCTATGCATACATGTACACATGTACACATGTACACATACACATATATACACATATACCCTCCTACACATGCATATATGTGGTGTATATGTGTGTATATATGTACATACATATATGTGTGTATGTGTGTGTGTGTGTGTGTGTGCGCATTTATATTCCCTTCAACTATCCTCATACTGGCAAAAGTTTCATGAGTTACAATGATCATTGTTCCATGTAGGAATGTTAATAGTTCATCTTTAATAAGTTCCTTATGATTTCTTTTCCTATTTGCCTTCTCATGCTTTTCTTGTTTCTTATATTTGAATATCAAATTTTCTGTTCAGCTGTGGTTATCAAGAATGCTTGAAAGTCCTCTATTTCATTGAATATCCATATTTTAGCCTGAAACATTATACTCAGTTTTGCTGGGTGAGTGATTCTTGGTTTTAATCCTAGCTCCTCTGACTTCTGGAATATCATATTCCAATCTCTGCCATCCCTTAAAGTAGAAGCTGCTAGATCTTGTGTTATCCTGATTGGGTTTCCACAGTACTCAAATTGTTTCTTCCTGACTGCTATTAACATTTTCTCCTTGACCTGCACCTCTGGAATTTGGCTGTAACATTCCTAAGAGTTTTCTTTTTGGGATATTTTTCAAGAGATGATTGGTGAATTCTTCCCATTTCTATTTTGCCCTCTGGTTCTTGAATATCAGGGTAATTTTCCTTAAGAATTTCTTGAAGAATGATTTCTAGGCTATTTTTTTTATCATGGCTTTGAGGTGGTCCAATAATTTTTAAGTTAGCTCTCCTGGATCTATTTTCCAGGTCAGTGGTTTTTCCAATGAGATATTTCACATTACTTTCTATTTTTTTTATTTGTTTGAATCTGTTTTATAGTATCTTGATTTCTCATAAAGTCATTAGTTTCCATTTGCTCCAATGTAATTTTGAAGGAATTATTCCCTTTAGTGAGTTTTGGAATGCTTTTTCTATCTGACCAATTCATTTTTTTAAGGCATTCTTCTCTCATTGGCTTTTTGGACCTCTTTTGCCATTTGAGTTGGTCTATTTTTTAAGGTGTTATTTTCTTCAGTCAGGCTGTTGACTCATTTTTCATGATTTTCTTGCATCATTCTCATTTCTCTTCCCAATTTTTCCTGTACTTCTCTCATTAGATTTTCAAAATCCTTCTTGAGTTCCTCCATGGCCTGCAACCAGTTCATATTTTTCTTGGAGGCTTTTGATGCAGGAGTTTTGACTTTGCTGTCTTCTTCTGGTTCTATGTTTTGATCCTCTTTGTTCCTAAAAAAAGGATTCTAGTCTGATTGTGCTTCCTCTGTTTGTTCATCTTGCCAGCCATTTACTTGACTTTTGAGCTCTTTGCCATGGTAGAACTCTGCTTCCAGAGTGGAAAGTGCTGTGTCACAAATTGCTAATGTTTTTGCACAGTCGTTGTCGGAGATTTTCCAGGCATCTGCCTCAGAACCGTGAGGGAGACTTTCTCTCCACAGCCTCAACAAACTCTGCAACACAAGTGCTCCTCACCCAGGACCACTACCCAAGACTGTCACCCATATCCAAGCAGGGCAAAGCAGGAGAATCCTGTGTCAGTGGCAGCAGAAGGATTCCTGCAATTGCCCTCTGGACAGTCACTTGGTCCCCCCTATGCTCTATAGGCCAGGAACAAGAAGCAGCAGCAGTGGGAGCAGTTGCAGCCACTGTCACCTCTGCTGCCCCAGGGCCAGAGGCCAGACAATGCTCTTTTCTCACCCTGGATAAACAGTGTTCCCCACTGACCTTTTGTTTTCTCTTCAGTGTTTATGGGTTGAGAAGTCTGTAAAACACCACAGCTGCCAGTGATTCACTCTCCTGAAGTCTGCTCTGACAGGTCTGTGCTTCTGGTTGGCACCTCCATGGGTCTGGGCCCCTAAGGCTCATGTGGGACTGTGCTTGACTCCCACTCAGTGTTATAGTCCTTTCCTGTCAGCCTGCCAGGAAGCATTCATAGGGAGATTTGTTTATCTCTGTCACTTTTAGAGTTCTGTGGCTCTAAAATTTGTTTAGAGCCATATTTTACAGGTATTTACAGGTGGTTGGAGCAGGAGTTCAAGCATGTTCCTGCTTTTACTCCATCATCTTGGCTCCCTCCTCCCTCTCCCCCCCAAATATGAGCTCTTGATGGTGGTGAGCATGCTTTTTCCTTTCCTTGTATCCCTAGCACTTATCACGATGCCTGGCATATAGTAAGTAGTTAATAAATCCTTATTAACTGACTAACTGGCTTAAAATTTACTGATTTGATTGGCTTTGTTACTCCCCTACAATCACTCTCTTCTCTGCTAAAGCAGGATTTTTTCCCTTACAAATACCCTATAGTTTCCCACTTCCATATATTTGCTCATGTAGTTTTTTAGCTGGATTTAGAAAGAACTTCCCCCCTTACCTATTGATTTCCATTTTTTGAAAGCCAACTCAAATGCTCCCTTCATTAATAAACCTTCACTCACTTCCTTCAGGTAGTATTGTCCTGACTTTGGACATCATATATCCATGTGTTTATGTCTCAAATATGCATTTATCATGTGCAATTTTGTGTGATGTCTATTTGTGTAGATGTTATACTGTAAGTTCAGTCAAGAATAAGGGAGTAGCTTATACAAACTTCATAGCTTTCTCTGCATCACACAGTGGACCTTGTATACAGTAGATTTCAATACATCTTTATTGCACTGAGATGAAATGCTTAAATTTGTATAGCTTTAGACTTATACCAACGGTATATACACAAAAGTTGTCCTTTCAATATTCTTTTGGAAATTAAGTTGTGTGTGTTTGTCTTTTATCATTAACTGTGCTTGATATAGACATAGAAGTTATAGGACAAGATGCACAATTATTCAAATTTGTAATTATTAGAATAAATTTCCTGAGAAGCTTCAAGTGATCAGACTTATTAAACTTCAGCAAAGGCTTATTGAAAATTATGTTAATACAGAGAAAATAATGTTATATGTTCCAACGAAAGACTAAATGGCAATGGCATGAGTTTCATTAAAATGAGTACTTAGAAGACTATAAATAAAATGTTTACTTTCCTTATGGTCTTCCAAAACAGTAACCAATGATTCTTTTGTAGTCATTCACTACAATGCAACAGAAAATTAAAAACACTTGCAAAAACAGGAAGGTAACACCAGCATGACTTATTTGAATATGTATGAGTAGAAACTAGTATCTTCAAAATTGCAAATAAATGTGGTATCCATTTCTTGATGTAAATTTTTACTAATGAGTTTCATTATATTCATGACTTTACTAAGGCATGGTCATGAGAAGGATCTTCCAAAGTATCTCAAAGCATCTCTATTGATGTATGTGTATTTTGGTCTGATTTTACATATGATAAATTATTTTCTGAGACATTATAAAAGACAATATGGTACAGTGGGTAGGTTAACTTCTACAGAGCCAGAACAATTTTGATTCAATTTCCATCTTGTAAATATTCTGCTTATGTAGTCATGGGCAAGTCACTAAGTACCCTCAAGCAAAGTTTTCAGATTAATAACTACCAAAACTTGGTTACTTGTTTTGGAGGAAGCATTTCAATTCCAAGAATTCCCAACACTGATGAAATCAAAGGTTAAGATCAAAATACACACATATTCATGAATGTGAGTTCATTGTTCAGTTGTTTCAGTTCTGTCTGACTCTATGTGACCTCATTTGGGGTTTTCTTGGCAAAGATGCTTGTCATTTCCTCCTTCAGCTCAATTTACAGATGAGAAAATAGAGGGAAACAGGGTTAAGTGACTTGTCTGGGTTCACACAGCTAGTAAGTATCTAAGGACAGATTTTAACTCAGGATGATGAGTCTTTCTGAGTTCAGGACCAGCATTCCATCCACCACACCATATACATAAATACACATATATGTAAACACACACATACATATATAATGCACACACATATATAAATAATGAACACATATATACACACATAGATATGTATCCATATATACATGTATATGCACATGTATACACCAATGTGTATTATATATATGTATATATTTCATCATATCCATTATTAATTGATGTTATTTCACCCTCAGATGGTACAGATTAGAATCTATTTTCATCCTCTTATCATTTGTTTTCTCAATAGGGTACGTTCCAGATTCTCTACCAGTTGCAGAAAACTTTTCATTTTGGAAGACCACTTCAGCTCTGGAATTTACACCTCAGAATTGCCCTTATCCTTTAGACCAGTAGTTCTCAACCTTCCTAATGCTGTGACTTGTTAATACTCGTATGTGGGTGTATCTGCATGTGGGCAGACCCACCTGGAGATGGATAGAGAAGCAGTGTCTTGGTTCCTAAGACCATCAGAAATATGTGTTTTCTGATGGTTTTAGGTGACCCCTGTGACCCCTGTGAAAGGGTCATTCGACACCCCCCAAGGGGTTGCGACCCACAGGTTAAGAACCGCTGCTTTAGGCCTTTCCTTCTTTCATGGCTTTTCCTAGGACCTTCACTTAGGGAAGGCACCCAAGCCAGCCATAACTTCTTTACTCATCAAGTGTCAGTGCAGACTGCATTACCATGCCTTGTGGTTCTTTTATTCCCCACCTCCCCCTGCTTTTCACCTTATATTTGTGTATTGCCTTTCCCTATTAGAATGTAAGCTCCTTAAAGGCAGATACTATTTTGCTTTTACTTTTATCTGCATTTCCATTGCTTAGTACAGTGCCTGGCATATTATGAATGCTGGATAAAATGTTTGTTGACTTTTTGACTTTGTAAATCTGGTATATTTCTTCCCATAATTCTTCCATAGGGAAATTCAGCCTACATGTGCAGCCTTTCTTCAGATTTTTCAAAATGTCATGGAAATTGACAAAGCGCTAAGACCATCCATTTATGATTCTGCCTGTCACTATATGTATTGCCAGCCTACTTTCTTTTCTAACCATAGATATCTCAAGTGATATCATTTACATTACTTCTGATGCATAAACTAAGGCAGCATTATTAATATGCTTAAATACACTTACATCATGAAACTATCCATTTCATTTTTGTTCACCCAAAACTCTGAATCCTCAAAGAATTGTTTCATTACCAAAAAGTAGTGTTTTTATAAAAAAGCATCAGGGTTTAAAACAATTTAATTTTTCATGGAGAATATGAAGTCTTTGAAAACACTATGACATTTTCTAAATTCAAGACATTTCCCCATGAGCTATATCCATTGTTCATCTACAGTATCTTCCCAAGATACTATCTGATCATAGCTTTAGAATTGACAGATAATTTAGAAATTGCTTAGTCCAACATTATAAATGAGTAAGTTGTGGGGTCTGTTTTTTTTAATTTTTGTTTTTGTTTTTTTTTGGTAGCACAGATAGGAAGAGACAGTGATTTGAACCCAAACTCCCTAATGCCAAATTCGGCAATTTTCCCACTTCATCATGAACCCACAAGCTGTTCATTCATCTATGGCCATAGATTACATATATTTTATCTGGGGACCAACTTAGCTAAATTTAGAAAATCTCGCCATCAGTGTGGCTGCAGAGTAAAGAATTTTCAGGTGAAAACCATGTAAGAAGACAGATAAGTTTTTGGTCTCTATTCATAGTGAGTTTGGACACAACAATGAAATAACAGATCCCTGAAAAAGTCATATTTCCGTATGAGATGAAGGCATGGGACTGTATTTTGCAATATAATTTTCTTTCAAGATATGAAAATTCAAATTCATATAAAAAGAATGCAGAGACAGAGATGCATAACACTTTGGTTATTTTAAGGCAAGAGGGGAGGACTACAAGAAATTTTTGCTGAGCATGTCAATTTTCTCAGTTTCTTCATCTGTAGTAATTTTCCTAAGGTCACATGTCAGTTGGCTCTTCAAGTATCAACCTGAGATACAAAGCTAGGAAACTTCGTTAGGATACTATCAAAATGATGATGATGATAACTAACATTTATATAGTGCTTTAAGATTTGTGAAGTTTTTACAGATATCTCAATTGATTAAAAACAACCTGTGAAGTAGGTACTATTATCAAATCCATGTTAGTGAGTCCTAGTAGAGGTAGAATAATTTTCTCACTAACTTACAGTTAGTAAATGTCTAAGGAAGGATTTGAACTCAATTCTTCTTGATTTCAAGCTTCCAAATCCAGCACTCTATCCATATAGTTGGGCAAGTTGTTTTCTCACCAATCGCTATTCTTCAAAACACAGTCTTTATATAGTAATGACCAAAAACATCTACACAATTTTGAAAAATTATCTCCAGGACATATATAGAAGATAGCCTCAGTACAGTCAGCTGACTTTTGAGAAATGAGTATTTGCTAGATTCCTGAGTATAGATTCCACAAAAATTACCTAAAATAAGCATGAGAATGTATTTAAGAAATTAACAATATGAATTAATACATTCCTTACATATTGACCAGGTTAGTAAGTAAAGATTCTCCTCTTAAGAGTCAGTTTTCCTGGAGGCACAGAAAAGGGTGAATCTCCTCAATCCAAACCTCTCCTTTCCTTCTCAGCCCAGTAATTTATACAGGTAAAATCAGATTAAAATGAACAGGCAAGGCAGCCTGGAAGATGAAGAGGAGTCATAGAAAGGTCAACCTGCAGCTTGAGGGACACGAGGAAGTCACAGAGGAAGAGTTATACCAGCTTTGCCTGAGCTCTAGTGGGGGATTTACAAGCTCTTTGTACAGACATCCATGAGCCGCAGGTCTTTTTATAGCAGCTAGTGAAACCACCTGCTTTCTGGCATCCTCCTCTTCAGCAATCCTCTTATTTGTAGTTCTCCTGGAAAAGCTCTGCCTCTCTGCTACCAGACTGCCCCCAGACTAGTGGTATTTTCCAGTGTTCCTTACAAACATGCCTCTATAAACAGATTAATCCATTGTTATTTGGGAGGCTTTCCCTGAAAATCGTTGGTAGAACATCCCTAATACCCTTTCAGCCTCTATTCAGCTCAATAAATGATTTTTCCTTCAGAATGATTGAGATATCTCCCATTCTAGCTGAAGTTTTTCTCAAAATAGATATTTTCTCCTATATATGTGACTTCACTTGTTCAAGGAGCTCCTAGTGTGAATATCACTTTCACCTCTATAGATAAGCTATTCTTCTGAAGTATAAAGCCCTAGAGAATGACCTAAGACACTAAAAGATGAAGATACTAGTCTCATAGTCCTATAGCTAGCATGTGTCTGTGCCACATTTGTATTTGGTTATTCTTGTTTCTGAGGCTTAATCTGTCTGTTACACCAGACCTCCTCTCAAGTGCCTTAATCTGAATAAGTCCTCTTGCAGCTGTCTAAACAAAGGAGCTCTTTCTAAGATCCCCTTTCATTAGCCCTTGCATTTAATGTTTGAAGTAGAGAAAATAAACTTGGTCTATTCTTCCCAGACACTTTCAAACAATGCTATCTAAATTCTGGCCATACTCTTCCTCCTCATGTTGGAACTTGTTTTCTGCCCCTGGGCCCTTGGGACCCTGGGATCTTGGGACTCTTGGCTATCACAGATGAGTGTTCACTTTATAATTTCCAGGTCTAGACCAGCATGCCACTTTCCACCAATTTTTAAACCATGTTATCACATATACCTTGGCCTCCCTACTCATTTTAGCTCCCCTTATGTAACTCCTTTTTGTAATAGTAATAAAATTTGAAAATCCCTTTGTATTGCCAAGCTAACAGGTACTAAGCATTTAGTTTCAAATTGAGCCTCTGTAAAGAAACAGAATGTATGAACCTCTGTTACTGATGTAACAGGAAGGGGCTGAACATGGAGGAGCTAATACCATATATAAGGAAAAGCCCCCCCCAGCCTGAGAGAGTCAGAATTTCTTGGGGATAAGCATCATGGAGGCAAGAGAGAGAGAGAATTTCTCTCAGTGAACATCTGGAGGCCGGGCTGCTACAGCTGGACTGAAGACTTAATTGAGAATTTAGAAGAACTGAGAAGGGAAATGGGAATTGAGAACTGAGACAGAATTTCTTGGAGCAAGCTGCATGGAGGCTGGATAAAGTGATTTTGATTTTGAGAACAGAGCTGGAGAAAGTACTTTTGATTTTGAGAATAGAACTTGTGGTGGCAGAGCTTCTTCCTAGAACCAGCCAGAGCTGCCAAGGACTTCCAAGAGCCAGCCAGAGCTGCCAGAGGAAGCATGACTGTGGTGTCGATACTTTGTCTGTTTTGGATCTATGTTGATTTGACATGCAGAAAGTGAATTGAAATGATAGTGTTGACCACGTGTGTGAATGTTGTTGTTATTTTGCTAAATTTGATGTGTGTAGATATTGTTGTGACTCTGTTAAGTTTTTTCTTCCCAGCAATAGAAACTGTGAAGGACTTGAAGTGGACTGAACACTGTCAACTTCAATGTGGAGCAGGAACTGCAAGGAGAGCTGGACAAGGAATTTGGAGCTGTCTGCCTTTGAACTCAGGTAGCAATTGGTTAGATTTGGGCAGGAGCTGGGACCATGGAAGAGGAATCATGGAAGCTGAAACACTGCCTTGAGTCAAGATGAAAAGTCCTCTCCATGGGTACTGAGCAGTGAGTGATGAAATTGTCTGAGTTGTGACTGATGAAATTGTAACTTACTTGTGACCTAGGGGTGGATGGCCCTATGTACTTTCCACTACCACTTACTGAGTAGTGACTGATTAAATTGTAACTTAATTGTACCCCATGGGTGTAAGACTTTGACTTTTGTAGTCTGTGTCCCTTAAGGAGGCAAGCCTCCTTAAAGATGATTGAATTAAGGACGTTGTGATTAACTAAATGAATATACTTTATTTAAAACTATGTGACCACTCTGGTGAAAACTACATGGCCATTTTAGTGATAAGTTGTGAACATTGTGAATGAATGTACCTTGTTTTCTGTGAATGTTTTGCTCTGATTTGTTATTGAATAAATAGAGAGTTCACTATGCCATGTAATCCAAACTTTGAAAGCTGTTCACAACAGTAGTCCTCTGGAAAAGCTACTCATGCTTGGCTTTATACCTTTAGAAGTTCTCTCTCTTCCCCCATTTAGAAATGTTGAGTTCTTAGGTATGGAAACTGTCTTGTTTGTATTTGTATGTCCAAAACTTAGAACAATGATTTGCACATAGTAAGTGCTTAATAAATTATTTTGTTGTTGTTGATTTACTCATTGACTTTTGGTTGTTTTTTTTTTTTTGAGGAGGGAAGGCAAGGTCATTGGAGTTTTGTGACTGCCCAAGGTCACACAGCTAGTAAGTGTCAAGCATCTGAGGCTGTATTTGTTGTTCTAATAGTCTTAAAGGGCAGAAACAAAATCACTGGCTGGAAGCTGAGAAGAGAAGAACATAGGTTTGGTGGAAGAAAACAAACTACCTGACAATTAGAATTATGCAAAACAGAAATGAGCAGTACTGAGGACCCCCTCATTGGAAGTCATGGAGCAAAGGCTAATGGGTCACTTATCAGATATGTTCCTTTGGGGAATTTGTTTTCCATTGTGAATTGTGCTAGAAGGCCAATGAGGTCTTTTTTATCTTAAAAGGCTGTGATAAATTTTTTGTTTCTGCCATAATATTATTTATAAAATTCCCCTCTCTCTGTGGTATAGTTATGTTTTCATTGTCTACATCTGACTTATTTTAGATAATAAGCCTCAAATATCAGGGACAAGATTTTTCAAGTACATTGCAAGTAGTATAACCACTGTCACATGAAAATAAAGCATCTAGTTAATGCACAAATGGAACCAATTCCCTCACGTGATTTATGTAATTCTTCTCATTACTTTAATATTTTAGCCTAAATAAATATATTTGAAAAGAAGTGATCTCTCTCAGTTTTCTGTGTTTCTTCCTGTCTCTAATCCCTAACCTAAGTATTTCTTTCATGCTTTATTGTCTTTAAAAATTTTCCTAGTCCAATGCAATTCAATAAAAATGCACTAAGAATCTCCAATGTGCAAGGTACTAAGCACTGAAATCTAAAGATAAAAATGAAGCATTATCTAGCCTCAAGGAACTTACATGCAAGATCAGTTTAGGAAATTCACAAAATCTCAGAGTGAGAAGTAACTTCAAAATATACTTTTCAAATTTGCATACAACACAAAAGAAGTTGGGATAACTTTTGTTCTCCATAACAGTTAGGATTCCAACAGATTTTACCCAGCTAGGGTATTGGGCTGAATCAGAGAAAATTAAATTCAAGAAGGACAAATATGAGGCTTCAGCTTAGGCATCAAAAATCAACTTTACAAATATGATATGGACAAAGCAAGAATAAATAGTATTAGCTCTGAAAAAAAAAAGATTTGAAGATTTTAGTGACTTGTGTGTTCAGTGGGCACATAGAGCAGCCAGAACAGTTTAGGCAGGCTTGGGCTGCATAGTTTCCAGGAACAGGGAGGTAATTTCAATGCACTATGTCTTTATGAGACACCATCTGGAGTACTGTTCATTTCTGGTCATGACAGCTTAAGAAGTACTTTAAGAAGCTTAGGGGCAGCTAGGTGGTGCAGTGAATAGAGCACTGGCCCTGGACTCAGGAGGACCTGAGTTCAAATTGGCTTAACACTTAACACTTACTCACTGGACCTTGGGGAATCACTTAACCCCAATTACCCTGCCTTCCCCCTTCCAAAATGATTTTAAAAAAGCAACTTAAGTGTATCTTGCAACTTGGATGGTGAAAGCCCTTTAGTTCATGTAATATGAGGGTCAGTTGAAGACACTAATGGCATGAATAAACTGGAGAAGGGAAGATTCTGAAGGGAGTGAAGGTGTCTGAAGGGCTGCTATCAAGAACAGTGATTTGGCTTGTTCCCTTTTGCCCCAGGATACAGAAGTTCGGGGGGGGGGGGGAATGATAGAAGTAACAGGCAGGTTTAGATTCAATATCAGGAAAAATTTCCTTAACAATTAGAGCTATTCAAAAGTGGGGTGGGCTTCCTTGAGAGAGGTAATAGGTTTTCCCTCCTTTGAAGTGTTCAAGTAGACAATGGACAACAAGTCATCAGCTAGATTCTAGTGGGAATTCCTTTAACATAGTCTCTGAGCCCTTTTGAAATTTTTAATTCATTGATTTTATTATAAAGCCATAATATCTAAGGCATTTTAACTCTTTAAATTTATTTTATTCTGAACTTAATAAAACAAGTATTTCTATAACACAGTATTTGCAATAACAATTAGAGAGAACACAGAATTGTAAGTTTAAAGCTATAAAGAACTAGAGAACATCTAGTTTGGTAGTCCTCCCAGAGGAGGTGACACTTTAGGTGAGCCTTGAAGGGAGATTGCCATTCTGAGATGGGCATATGGGGAGGAAGCATATTCCAGACAAAGGGGAAGGGTGTGTACAATTGCTGATAGGCAGGAGATGAAACGTAAAATTCAGAGAACATCTAGTAGCCAAGTCTGTTTACAACATGGAGTATATGCAGGGTAATAATGTGAAATAAATCCATAAAGCAGGTTAGGTCCAGAGTATAGGAAACCTGGAATGATACCAAGATGAGTGACTTTTTATTTAATAGTAGTTTGCATTTATTTAGGATGTTAAGACTTATAAAGCATATAAATAATAGCCTTATAATTATTGTTTAGTTGTATGCACATTATCATTATTCCCATTTTACAGGTGGCAAAACAGATATGATAAAGGTTAAATGGCTTTCTCATGATCATAAAACTCATATGTGTCATTGGTGGGATTTGAAGGCAAGTCTCACTGATTACATTTCTAGCACTTTGTAATATAAACTTTCACATTTTATCCTAGAAGTTTTATCCCTGAGTCTTTAGCCTCTGATATCCCAGAGTCATTTTAGAGTGTTTTGAGCAGGAGTTTTGAATTTATATCTCACATGTAAGTTCATGCCTTTGCCTAATGGAAAATCAGTGGAAGGTCTCTGTGATTCCTTCATCCAACATATCCGTTTTGTATCTACTCTAGGCAAAGAAGTGGGCTAAGAAAATGAATTCACAAAAATGAGTAAAATAGCATTCCCAACATTAGGAAACATCAATTAGTGGGAAAAAGAAAAATAAGACTTAGGCACAAATAAGTACAATACAAGGCTTGAAATTTTAATAGGACTCGTGATTTCATTGGTTTAGGTAATTCCCACTATGCATTCAGAGCAATAGCTACTTAATAGACAGTCCTGTGTTACCTAAGGCACTGAGATTAAGTAATTTGCCCAGGATCCCATAGACATCAGTGTTATCAGGAATTGTCCAAACCCTGCTCTAAATCCAAGGTCAGAGGGAGGAATTGAACCCAGTCTTCCTGCCTGAAGCTGTTCTTTTATTCACTGCAGAATATTACAAAGTAGAAAGTGAAAAAAGAAAAATTACAATAAACAAAATATAAAGTGTTACGCTAGTTCAGAACTTGATCTATGGAGAATACATTATGAGTTATTTTGTTAGATCTTCTCAGATATTTGTCCTCTGGAATAGTGACCATACTAGCCAGTGTCAAAGCATGCTAAATGGTGATAGCAAATAATACTAACCATTACGTACCTCTAACCTATGCTAGATTCACTTCATTTTTATTTAATTTGCACTTGAGTCTTAGCATCTATAGGGACCCTGGGCTTTCTGCCTGAGGTAAGATGTGACAGGAAGGCCATACTTAATTAACAGTGAAATATAGAAATAATTAACATTGTCAAGCAAGAAATTGCCTGGTCAGAATGCCACAGGAGATCAGGAAACACTAATGTCCGAGAGGATGTTAACTGAGCCTGGTAAAGATTTCAGGATATGGCAATAGCAACAATAGTGTTATAAAGTCACTCAATAAACTGAGAATTCAGGTAGCCCCCAATTGAAAATGGATCCCATCTTTGTCTATCATTTGTGCCCAGCAGGCAACCCAAACTATTTGGATCCAGAAGTCTGTTTCTTTCTGTATCCCAGTGCACAAGAATATATCCCCCTGGCTCTGAGTCTCTAACAGTCTTTCCCTCCTTTGTATAAATCTTTTCTCAGAGTCTCTTGAATTTTTGACCTCAGACACAAATGTCCTCTAGTGGATCCTCCAACTATTCTCTCCTAACCAATTCAATTAATTACAATTCAATTCAAAAAGCATTTATTGGGTGCCTACTACTGTAACATTTAATGTTAAGTCCTGAGGCTAGAAAACAAACAGATGGAACAGTGTCAGCCATGAAGGAGCTTACGATCGGGTAAGGAGAACAGTTGCACAGAATAAGTAAATATGTAACTCATACAAAGTAAAGAGAAAGCAGTGTGTTCGGAGAAGAGGGTCAGAAAATATAAATAACTTGATGGATGGGAAACTTAAAAGATTTTGTTTCCCCTCGAAGTCTCGCATCTCTTCAAATCTTTACAATTCCTTTCCTATGAAGACTTACATAGAAAAAAATAAAACATGCATTGATTGTATAACACTACTTTCGATTACAAAAACTTGTGGAGTGCAATGGAGTGTATTTGAAAGGTATAGTGCTTAGAAGTAAATAAATAGATTCAATATGCTATTTATCAGCATTTTTAATTCTTCAGAAATCTAAACATCAAGCCTATGATCAAGAATCTAAAAGCATCTTTGAGAAAATCAGATTTGACTTGTAGTCTCGCGTTTTGATGCCTATTTGGGGGATGCAATACTAATAATAGTAACTATATTTATTATAATTTCACATTTTTGAAACAAGTTGAAATGAACAAACATTTTCCTCACAACAGAAGTATTATTATATCTATCTTGTAGATCAGGAAACTTATGGTCTGAGACATTAAATTATTTACCCACAGACACACGAGAGGAAGGTTATGTTGTAGTATGTTTTTGGATTCCAAATCTAATACTCTATCCAAAATTAGAAAATATATTTGAGGGCTGTCTTAACAGTCTTGTTTTGTGGTTGCTTTAATACTGGAGCTCAGACTGAAGCAAGAACTGGGAATTTTAACTTCAAAGAATACATGGGATGATAGAATACTTTGTACCTTATCTTTTACTTTCAGCGTTTTTAGCATAATTTTAAGAGTTGTGGGAAAAGTATTGAGAACTTCAGAGTGAAGATGAAAATTTCTAAATTGAAGAATCTCTTGTAATTCCCTCACATCGCTTCCGTGTCATTTTCTTCTGTACAAAATTTTTATCTCTTCTAAAGTGATTTAGCAGTCTCTGACACATAGAAATTGCTATGATACAACTTGCCATCACATATAACACAAGTGACTCTGCCCCCACAGCAATGCTAGGTTTTTTATTCGACTTTACCTTACATATAGAACAAAGTTGTCAAATATGTGGCATGAAGATGCAGCTGTCAATAATTTTTAGTCCTGCCTAAACTAGATTAAAATGTAATTGGGAAATATTTAACATAATAAATGCAATGAAAACAAAGATAGTGTGAACACGTGGTTTTCAAAGTCAATATGTAACTTGAAAGAATCCTTATGTATGTTTAGTCACCTATTTTCATTTGAACTTAACAGCAATGGTCTAGATTTGTACATATATAATCTGAAAGCGTGATGGGAAGGCAATTGGATTTGGAATGAGGAGACATCTTGGTTTAATTCTTGCCTTCTACACTTTCTTGTTCTACAACTCCTGATAAATTCACTTAAGCTCTATGAGACTCCATTTCCTTGTCTATAAAATGAATGTAGCAATTTAATATTATCTACCCTCACAAGGTTATTGTAAGAATATAAGAATCGGGAGAGTATATGTGTGTCTTTATGTATGTACATATATGCATGTATGTGTGTATGTATGTATATATATATGTTTATGTGTGTATTTGGCCAACCTACAAGGATTAAAAGAAGCTCAATTAAATCAACATATATTAAATCCCACTTGAGGGTTCCCTAACATTTCTATGTCATGGCAGTATGTTGAAGAATGTTTAGAAGTATGATGAAGTCTATGGACCCCTTTTCAGAATATTTCTAAATACATAAAGTAAAATAGATATAAATACAAAGAAACCCTTATATTGAAATATAGTTGCCAAAATATATTATTTTTTAAGCTCATAGACTCTTAGGTTAAGAATCCCTGAATATGCTAGGTACTCTACTGGAGTCAGAAAAAAAGTGAAAAACAAAAACAAGTCCATGACCTCAAAGACTTTATATTTTTCGGGGAGCAATAACATTTAGATTCACAAAAATGCAAGATAATTTCTGATCATTGAAAAGTTTGACCTTTCAGCTAAGGCTGCCCATAGGAATTTTCACATGAGCTGAATCTTGAAGGAGAAACTAAGGATTCAAGGAGCCATAGGTGAGGGGAGAGTGTATTTTAAGGATGGGAGACAGACTAGACAAATACAACATGGTAAAAAAATAAAATAAAAATGTCATAGAAAACACAAGTAGACTGGAAGGTAAAGGACGGGGCGCATAATAAATCTAAAATGCTAGAATGGTCAGACTGTACATGGCTACGAAGGCCTACTTGAAGTCATGTAATATTGTATAACTATCACATCTGATATCGCATTTAGCTTTCTTATTTGGATTTGAGATTTTCTAATGAAGAGACGCTTTAGAAAGCAGCATCAATAAAATAGCTCGTGTTATTATTGTTACTATTATTAATAAATGCCTGTTATGTTCCCCAGTTCACTTAAAAAGCAACATCTTCTGAACGAAATGACAGAAAGATATGATTCTGATCAAAAGACCTATAATCACCATCTACCAAAGTTTAGTGAGGAAATTATTTTTAGATCTAATAATCCCAGTATTAATATGAACTACCATCACAGCTGCATTACATTGGTAAATAACATTTTGCCATTCATAATAACCTGCACAATTAATATCAAGGAACATGATTTTTAAATCTGACCTTCATCAAATTTCAATGTTGCTGTTGTGAAGTTGTAAAATAACTGTTGATTTTTCTTCATATCCATAGCTGCCCTGAATTGGGGGCAAAATTTAGTTCTTCATCTTTTGTTTATAAAAGGCTTAGCTAGTTAAAAAAAAAAAAAAAAGCAGTGCTTAACTGCACGTCCTAAATGAGGACTGCTGTACTGAAAAGAAAGAAACAGGGTGCATCGAAGAGGCAGTGAGTGTGTGTGGCAGGTGGAGGGGGGGGTGCTTCTGATAAATGGAAGAAGCAAAGATGATGATAAAATGCAACCAAAGTATGAACTGGAAGAAGTGAAAAACATGAAATATAAATGCTGCAGAAAAGCGTGTTTCCTGGTAAACATCTCTTAAAGTTGATGACAATTTAAATTGGGGACAAAGAGGGATGTACTGAGCATCTCCTGCATACACTGGGGCATGAGATTAAACTGTCATTGATATTGGAAGGGCTACATGATGGCATGGTAGAAATAGCAAAATAACAGAATTTTTTTTTTTACTTTTAATTATGAACATGGTGTTAGAGAAACTCTGGATTAAAACTAAACTCAGTGTGGATCTAGTACATTTGTGCCTCAACAAATGGTAGGAAAAAAGGCTCTAAAAATTGGCCCTGAACAGTGGAGTCCTAGTACAAATCATTTTGAATTAAAAGACAAGAAGCAGCAATGAACTTCGAGCCCAAGGCCATAGCTGTTCACCCTTAATAACATTCAGAGCTTTGATCATTTTAAAAAAAGATTTAAAATAAAAAGATTATCAGAGAGCTTATGGAAGAAATTTGAATTCAATCACTTTGAGGAGGATTGTGTTTTCTACTGTTTCCTTGCCCACATAATATAATGGATAGGATCCTGGATTCTCAGACAGGTAAACCAGTTCCAGTCTTATCTTTGACATTATTAGCTGTCAGTCACTTAGCCTTTCTGTGTTTGTTTTCTCACCTGTAAAATGGGAGGGTTGGACTTGGTGGACTCTAAGGTGTCTTCCAGCAATAAATTTCTGGACCTCTGATCTTTTGTTCTTTTGTATTCAGCACAAGGAAGAGATCTTCATGTAAATATGGTGGAGCCTCAATATCTGCCACTAAATGACTGATGGCCTAACTGAATGAAGGAAGAAAAAACATTTATTAATGAAGATTTTCCTGAGAATATAAATAAAAAAGTAAAATTATTCTTGCTAGCTGATTTCTTCCAGTAGGAGATCAGTTAGTCCAATCTTTAAACAATCATACAATAAGGACTTAGGATATGTCAACCACTCTGCTAAGTCCTGGATATTCCTCCTTCCCTCCCCACCCCCCCCAAACAAAAAGAAAAGAAAAACTAAATTGTAAACCTAATTTCTTCCCTCAAGAAACTAACATTTTAATGGGAGAGATAACATGTAAAAAGCTGTGTGCATACAAGATATAAGCACAGTAGATGAAAATCATGTAAAAGAAGAAAAGCACTAATGGCTGGAGGGACCAGGAAAAGGATCCCATGGAAGGTCAGATTTGAAATGAGTCTTAAAGAAATTCAGGGGAACTAAGAGGTAGAGTTATGGAGTCAGAACATTTCAGGCATTAAGGACAGTCAGTGCAAAGACACAGAGAGTGAAGAAGAGGCATCATGTTGGAGGAACTTCAAGTAGAACATTGGCCATGGTAGAATGGATAGGGGAGTAAGGTATAAAAAGACTAGACAAGTAAGAAGGATACACATTATGGAAGGACTTTATACTGAAATAGATGTTTTTGTATTTGGTTCTGGAGACAACAAGAAGCCACTGTAGTTCACTGAGCAGTGAGTGACGGTGATTATGATGACATGGTTAGACCTATGCTTTACAATAATGTAAAGAAAGAGTGGAATGATTAGAGCCTGAGTCAGAAAAAAACAGATAGAAACTGTATGAATGAAGAGGACATACATGAAGGTTAAAAAGACAAGATTTATGGCAGTGTATTGGTAATGTGGTATGAGTGAGGGTAAAGAGCTCAGAATGACACCAGGTTTAGAAGATGGCATGAATTGCAACAGAACACCTTGGACCTTTTCCTTTTCCTTTTCCCCATTTTTTCCCGTGTACCCAATGCAGAAATATTCTGTTGGCACTCAATAGTAAAGAAAACATAAAGGAATAGTCATTCTTCTTGCTTTCTAGGGTAATAGAGTTATTTTGTATTCGTTCTTTCCATAGTCACTAAAAATGTTTCTAGCTACAAAAAAATACCAGGACTGAGGTCCTTTGAAATCTGATTTAAATTAGTTTTTAGGAAAAAGTTATAGGGGGGCGGAGCCAAGATGGTGGCATAGAAGCAGCAAGGTTCCACAGCTCCCACATAGTCACCTCAAATACCCATAAAATATGACTCTAAAAAAATTTTAGGGTTCCAGAGCTCACAAAAATACATCTCCCGCTGAAGGCAGCTCAGCAGGAAGGGCTCATCACAGTGTGCTGGGAGCCAAAACCGCCCAGCCTAAAACAACGGCTTGGTCCCAGGGGTGGCCAGGAGGAGCCACAGTTGGAGCCTGCAGGAGACTGGATCAGTGGCAGCCGTGGCAGTTTCCAGAATTATCAAGCCATAAGAAACAAGGACAAAGTGAAAGATCAGTGGAACTCAGCTAAATTTGGGGGAGAAAAGCTGTCTGGCCAAACTGCCTCCAGGGCAAGGAAGCAGCAGAAGCAGAGGCCATGTTGCCACCACCATGTGGCTGCTTCAGATCTCCCAGCCTGCAGACTGCAGGGGGGCCAAGTTCAGAGGTAAGTGCTCTTATGTTGAGTGGCCTGGATCTGGTTCGTGGTCTTGGTGGTGGTCCTGGGGTGAGTTTTCAGTGAGCCAAAGCTGGTGGAGGCTGCAAAAAAATGGCAGCCTCTCAACAGTTGTGGCAGCTGTGAAAACCCCAGTGATTTGAGACAGAGCTTTCCCCTCTGGAAGCAGAGTTCTAAAGAGCTAAAAAATCAAGTACTTGACTGGCCAACATGAGCAGGCAAAGGAAGCAAAGTAAGAATAGCAACCGAATTCTAGGTTCCTTCTTTGGGGACAAGAAGGATCAAAGCATGGAACGGGAGGAAGACAGCACAGTCAGAAATCCCACACCAAAAGCTTCCAAGCAACATGTAGACTTTCTTTTTTTTTTAATTTATTTTATTAAAAATTTTTTTTGAGTTACATATTTTCTCCCTGTCTTTCCCCTGCCCACCACCCCAAAACAGCCATCCCAGTGTTTCCCCCCTCCCCCAGTCTAGTCTCTCCTATGTCACTTTTTGGTAGGGCAGGATGGATCTCCCAACTGCAGTGCCTGTGTATCTCAAGTTCCAGTTGGATGTACTCAATAATAATAACAATAATTG
>CM053583.1:361993556-362010113 GCA_028627135.1 Pseudochirops cupreus
CACAGGCACTGTGGTAGGGAGATCCATCCTGCCCTACCAGAAGGTCAGAGGGGTGAGGGCGAAGGACATAGAAGAGAATAGATTGGGGGAGGGTTTATACAATGGGATGGCTGTTTTGGGGCAGTGCTTAGGGGAAAGATGGGGAGAAAAATGTGTAACTCAAAATTTCGTGGAAATGAAAGATGTAAACTAAATTAAAATAAAAAAAATTAAAAAAAAAAAGAAATTCATGTTACTCAAGCAGAACTAGAGATATGACTTTGTTTTCTCACTCTCACTGAGCTTGCAACCCTAATCTTTGTTTCTTACAAATTCGTTTTTGTTTCTGTTTCAACATTTGTTTTTAGAAAAAAAAATTCTCTAAAATATGTTTATTCAATGAATCAGGGATTTGGGTTTGTTACAAGGGAATTAAATACAGCCAAGATGGAAGCTGAGATGAATGATCTACAAAGGAAGAGTTACAGATCTTATTACTGCTGGGAGGCATTCCATGGCACAAAATTGGGACCTCGGAACAACAAAAGAGATTTTATTGATGCATATTTAATAGTTTACTAAAAGCACAAAGAACACATGAATCTAGACCAATACCAAACCTAATGATCCCGAGGAATTCTTATTGGAGGAACAAATAGTTCTTTGGAATAGCCTGACAGAGGCAGACGCTTCAAACACATGATATTCTTTTGTTTTTCTTACAGCAGGTTTGAAAGATAACCACCCTACCAAGTGGCAGGCTTTTGACTAAAGAGATAATCATGTCTAAAAGGAAATGAAAGGTGGGCTATCCACACATGTATGAAATCAGGAAAAGGGAATAACTAACTCTAATTACAAATCTTCTTTCCTATGTACTAGTAGAAGCATCACCGCTTGATTTATTTTGAGTTTACATATACCTCACCAAATTTTCCAATTCCTCATTATTTCCTCTTGAGAAAGGCAAAGCAATTTTGATATTTTTCACATGCTAGGCTTTGAATACTTGAAGTCAAATGCCACATTCTCTCTTCCACCAGAGATTTCTCTTTTTTACTTCCTAAATGGCACAAGTGACTCAATTGTTTTTTATAGAGCATGTTCTCTAGTTCTCTCTTCATCTTGGTCAAACTCTCCTACATGCACTCTAGTTTGTCTGTCCCCTTCCAAAAACGTAGTACTCTAAACTGAACACAGTATTACAAAAGTGATTCAAAGTAGGACAGGGAGTAGCAGAAATTTTAAGATTTATGTATATAGGTATGGTTCCTCTGTGAAGGCACTAGCTTCATTTGGGCCATCATATCACACTTATGACTCATATTGAACTTAGAGTCAACTAACATAACCACATTTTTCATAGGAATTAGCCTACAGCTACATTTCCCTCTGTCTATAACTTGGAATTTAATTTTAGGAACGCAAGTTTAGATGTCAACCAATTAAAATTAATCTTCCTTGATTTGACCAATCATTCTAATCTTCTAAGACATTTTTGGGTCTTGATTGTCATCCATACCACCTATAAATTTGATAAGCATCATTTAGGCCTTCATCCAATCAATGACTTTCTTTAAAAAAATCTGAACATTATAGATGCAAGAACAAATCTCTGAGACAATCCACTAACTCCCATCTAATTCAACACTATCAAGAATAACATTGATTATTATTTGAAGGTTGTAATGGTAATTTATTTGAATTTGAAGATCCCCTGTTTGTATTGGCAAGTAAGCAGGTATTTAGCAGTTAGTAATTCATCAAACCTCTGTGAAAGAAACAGAAGGTATGAACCCCTGTTCCTGACATAACAGAATGGGGTTGGCTGAAACAGGAAGTAGCTAATGCTGTGTGTATATAAGGAAAGCCACAGAGAGGGATGGTCAGGATTTCTTGGGACAAGAATCTGGTGGCAGAAGCTGTACTGCTGGAGAGAGAGATTCTCTCAGCAGCATCTGGAGGCTGAGCTGCAACTGCTGGATGGAGAATTGAGGAGAGAAATGAGAATTGAGAAGACAGTCAGAATTTCCTGGTGGAACTTGCTTCTTCTTAAGAGGAGTCTAGGAGGCTGAAGAGGAGCTCAAGAAGCTGAAGAAGAAAGCCCCTCCCCCCCCCCAAAAAAACCAAAAAACAAAACCCTGGGCTGGATAAGGTGATTGATTTTTTGAACTTGCTGCAGAAGACTGAGGAAGCATGACTGGGATGCTAAGACTTTGTTTGTGGCTTGGTTGAGCCTTGAATTCCAGGGAACAGAAATTGTGAAGGAGTTGAGATGGACTGGACCCTGTGAACTTCAGTGTGTAGCAGGACCTACATGGAGAGCCGGAAAAGGAACTGGGAACTGTCTGCCTTTGAATCCAGGTGACTGTTTGGTGGATTCAGTAGGAGCTGCCTGCTTCGAGTCAAGATGAAAAAACCTCTCATTGGGTACTGGGTAGTGATGAAATTGTAGTTTTCTAGTGACCTAAAGGTGGAATGTCTATGTATTTTCTGATTATGAATGAATGACTAAATGACTGTACTTAGTAACTGATTACTGAATAAGTGACCAATTGAGTTAACTTAGTGTGCCCCATGAGTGGAAGACTTTGATTATTGTTCTTTGAGATGACTAAATGACTGAGTAAGGAGGCAAACCTCCTTAGGGATGATTGAACTAGATGACTGTTCTATGTTCAAAACTTTGTAGCCACTGTGGTGGAAACTATGTGGCTATTTTAATGATAAGCTGTTGTGAATACTATATTGTGATTTTCGGTTATAAGTTGTAATATTGTGAATGCTGTAACTTGATTTTCTGTGAACATTTTGTGTTGATTTGTTATGGCATAAATAGAGTGTTCACTATACGGTGTAATCAGAACCTAAAAGCTGTTCACTGTAGCATTCTTCTGGAAAACTGCTCATGCATGGCATTACAAAGGTGCAGTCATTTTACAAGCTCTGAATTCATTTAACTGTACAATTTTAAAGCACATATCCTTCTCTTCCATTGACAAGATTGACTTACAATAGCCAATTAATTTCCTGATATCTAAGGCTTTGGGGTTTTATGTTTCCATATCTCCTCATCCTTTCAAGAAATAAAAGATCAGGCTCATCTAGCATGAGAGGCATGGATGAAGTCATGCTGATATATTAATGATCACTGACTCCATTTCTAAACACACAGAGACTATGCCTTTAATCATGTTGCACACTTTAAGAGTTTTGCCAAGAATAGAATAGATATTTTTTGTTTGTTATCTAGTTTCTTCTTAGCCACAGCCATCTAAAATTGCTGGATTTCCCAAAATCTGTGGTCTTATAGTATAAGTAGTTCTCTAGATGGGCACAATTGGCCTGATGTGAAAAGCACAGTCTTCACTTGGTCTCAGATTCTGAAGCACTAAGAATACACCTTTTAGTTTAGACTACAACTTGCTGTTTATTTACTTTTAGTATACCTCCACTTGAGAAGCATAAAAAATAAACAAATACATAATACAGAGTAAAAATTTAACTCAAATACTTGACCTTTAATAATAAAGATGAAAATGAATTATCTTTCTAAAAGGGAATAAAGAATGTGCTTTTATATTTGTCCACTTCTAGAAATGCCCCAAATCCTGATACCTGCACTCCTATTTTCCTTTTTAAAAATTTATTTCCACTCATGTTCTCTCCTAACTCCTACTTGATTCTGTCTTTTCCTGCCCTTCCCTTCATTTCTTCTATTCTGTTTTTCCTTCTTGTTTCTTACTATATTCCTCCTTTTTTTCTTCTTTCCTTTCTTTTTCTTCTTTCCTTCCTTCTTTAAAACCACATTGTTTCCCTACTGTTCAAAATAATTACTTTTTCTAATGCCACCATTTCAGTGAGGAACATTACTATTTTCTATTATATTTATCATTCTTTAGGTTTGTTGAGTCATAATTTTTGACAACTTCAATTTCTGTCATCTCCAAATCCAATGAACTCCCAAGTTACTCTTTCATTTTACTGATTCTTCCCTCTGCACATTTCCATGATTTGTCCCTTACTTCCCATTCTCAATAGACGCAACCATGTCTTTTTATCTTGAGTCTCTTCCATCTCAAAATACACCCTAATAATTTTCACATATTAAAGTTTATCTAACTCTTTTTTCTATTCAAGTCTACAATCCTTGTTACCTTTGAGATTAAACCCGGGATCCTCTCTGTGAATTTCAGGATGGCCATATAACTGTTAACCATTTTGCACTATAATTTCAGTCAATGATTTCATTGGTGTTGGTACTCTCTTCACTGAGATAGATCACAACACTTCTTTCTAAATAATTTTTTTTAAAAATTGATGTGAAAAAAATCATCAGCCTGGTAACAAACTTATGCAAATTTAGTTAGGAAATCCTGGGACAACAGGTATAAATCCTATTATCTTTCCTGTACTTGAAACCTTTCCAACTTGTGAGATCCTTTGATCTTCTGTCAAAGGCTTTGATAATTCAGGTTTATTTTCATGCCAATATGAGTTATCAGAAGAAAACATTGATGTATAATCCTCTAATATACCTTACTGGTATATATACTGTGTATATATACTGTGTCTCTCTTATCTCTCCAAGAGTCAGAGTCATTATATTTATCATACGTTTTTAAATTCAGAACTTTTCAAACAGCTTTTCCCAAAGAGATTAATGCATAACAGAAAAAAAAATGTCCTCTGTGCAGGACCTTAAGGATCTGTGCTTGGACCTACGCTCTTTATTTTTTTTTAAATCAATGTCTTAGATAAATATGAAAATAGCTTGGTTATCATACTTTAAAATGATATAATTATGGTAGGGATAGGAACCAGTGGCATTGGTTTCCAGAACTCTCAGCACACAGACAATAAAAGTATCAGAAAACTGACCAGAAGGTTATAGTAGACACTTAGTGCTGGACTATGTAACATTGTCCATATATGGTTCTGGGTCATAGTCTCATGGCAAAGAATAGTGCTAGCAGGAGTGGGTATCCTGATCCCAGTTGTAGGACAGAAAGGAATGCTTGTGGAAGGAAGAACTCAGAAAGCAGTTAAAAATAAAACAAGAGACAGAAGAATTGGGAAAAGAAAAGAAAATTGAAAATTTTTGAAATTTTCAACAGCTTGGTAAAAAAAAGAGCACAAAAAAATTCTGAATAAAATACACCCTCTAAAGCATACTAGGTCAAATGGTAAAAACAGCACAAAAATTATTTGGAGAGAAGGACTCCTTAAAAAGCAAAATTGCCCAAATGTAAAAGCATGTACAAAAAGTCATTAAAGAAGAGAATACTTAAATAATTAAATTGGTCAAATGGAACAGAAGGCACAAAAGCTCACTGAAGAAAGTAAGTACATGGCCTGTGTCTTCTTTCCATGCTCTCTAGTTTCTTGTATCCACTCCCAAGCTGGCCTCAAGTGGTGCCCAAAACAGGGACCTGAAAAGAAAGTTTGGAGAGCAGCTATTTCAAGGAAGGTGCTCAACAACAACAACAAAAAAGAAGGTAAGACCTAAAGCAAAAAGGCTGAGCACTGTTTGTTGACAGCAGCTCTCAGTAGTTACTTTCACTTTAGGTTTGCTGCACCAGGCACACACAAGAATTAAGAAGTAGGCATAAATCATGGTACAAGTTCATTCTGAACACAGGAACTGAGAGGGATACTTGAAGCTAATAAAGAAAGTAGTGAAAGAAAGGTGGTTTGCTGTTAAGAAGGAACAGTTGGAGGAGATTTTAGTGTGTGTGGAACATTGTTGCCCAATGCCCAGTTGGTTTCCAAAGAGTGGTACAGTGACTTTAGTAAAATGGGAGACAGTAGGGAGACAGATGAGTGAGAGACTAATAGAGGAGGGACGCCAGCATTTCCCCATTTCCACCTTTTTTCTGTGGAATATATTAAAAATATGCTTAACATTAGAAATGAGAGTGCCAAGGGTGATTTGAACAATTAAGTTTGATGCAGGGGTCTCTACACAGTCCAAAACTATTGAAACAGATAAGAAGAAAATTTCAAAGTAAGTCTTACCTGGCCTCTGTTACCATCTGGAGGGCCAAGCAAATTTCTGATTTCTGCACAAGATCTTTAACAATTTTCTGTGAGTGCACTCTTCCTGTCATTTTCTGTATCTATCTAATTTTTTTTGTCTCTGTGTGAATGAATGTGAATGTGGGTAATTTGTCATTCTATAAGATTTATAACACAACTGGATTTTCTTTGGAATGTTGTTATGTCTTTCTCTCCCCCTCTCCCTTCTTTCCCACCAGAACACAAATGGCTGGCTGGAGAGGAGAGAGAAAAAGTATTTTATTATATAGGCTATATGAGGTAACAGCAAGTCAAAGAGCATACAAGAAGTATCAGGATAGAAACAGAAAAAAAATAATAAGGCATAAACTATTTACATGAATAGTGTGAACGGTAGTTTTAACATTTGAAAATCTCTTTCTCTCCCTTCCAACTCTGTCCAAGTTTGAGTACAGAGAAAATGATTTTAAAAAAGGAATTTTTTCTCCCTTGGATCAAAGAGGCAGACTAATAAGTATTAAACATTTCCTGCCTCACTTGAAAGAGAACAGTTATGTGTATCAGGATGCAACCAAAAGTTAATTGAATTCATTCTGGTTATTTCTGAAATTGTGAAAAGTGAAAAGTGTCACTCCTAACTTGTTGCTGAAGATAAGTCAGAATTTATTATACTATTTGGCACTAAGGAAAATTGTGGACAATACAAAGATCTGAAAAACAGACATCTCAGAGGTGAAATTTTGGGCTCTCCAGTATGGGGATGAGGGGATACAACATCACTGGATCTTTTCTGGAGTCCCCAAGCACTCTGACTGGCAAGTTAAGAGCTCTCACTTCCAAAGAAAATTTTAAGGAATAAACATAGAAATTATGTTTACTAAAGTAAAAGTTAAAATAGCTGAAAACATTTTACAAAAATTTATTCAAGCCTCTTGTCCCAGATCAGATTTAAAAAGAGAATGCTGAAAAATAATAGAGAATTTGTTACTCTCCCCAACTTGGCAAAAGGGAGAAGGCATACTAATTATATAAAGGACCCCACTGGCAATAGACCTGGGCACTCTGAAGCCACACCTGTAGGCAAGCAGATGAACCTCTCCTTTCAAACTCCAGAATGCACAACCAGGCTCTGCAGCTGTAAAGAGAGAAGAAAAACCTCTGCACTTGATAAGCTCAATTTTCTACCAATAATTTTTGCAAGTGATAATTTAGAAATGCAATTAATGTCATAATGTCATTGTGTTATTATGGTCTTCCTAAACGATAATAAAATTCCATTATATAGTAAAAATGGAGTGATAATTTTTAGCCAGAAATAGTGTTAGATAAAGCAAATTTTTAACCTGAACTTTGTTGAAACTAAAAGAGGAAAAAAATTTGTATAAAAACAATTGTCACTTTATCAGTTCTGCTAAACCCTGTCTTATAATGTTTATATCTGCCATATAGAAAACCAGGTATTTACATCTTTACCTATAATTAAAAAGGGGGTTACAGCTAAAACAATTTGGCCTTCATTTGTGAAACTTGTAAAATTGTTAATTAAGTTACTATTTTCAAGCTAAAACCTAAAATTATTGATTGATTACTGTATGTGGAAAGGAGGAGACTATGTGAAAACTTCATTTGGATTAATTCTGCCCATTCAGACCATTCCTTCTGTATATATGAGAGTTGGCAAAGCAGGGGCATCACCACCAGTCCCTCCCTAGGGTCCATTATCCTTATTTTTGTAAAACTTCCAAGGCTCCTGGAAACTATCTCTATAGGCAAGGTCATCAGCCTGAGAAAGGAACTTATTTTAGTCATGTGGTTCTTAAACAATGAAATTAGCTTGCTGAGAAGTTACAAGTCTATGTACAATAAGTAGAAGGATTTCTAACAATTGGCTTTCACACCAGGACAAGTTTAAATTTGAGAAAGAAAAATGTTAAATGAAACCCCTTATGTATAAGAGAGCTAGTAAATCTTTAATGTTTATTACAAATCCATGAGAATAAAATTAACTGTAATTGGCTCTAAGCTGTGATTGGTGAAAATTGCTGTTTAAGATAAAAAAGCACTCAAGACTATATAAAATTCACATATTTCTATTTTTTTTCTTCTTATCACAACTTTCTATGATCAGAGCAAGTAGTCAGTAAAGGATATGAACTCTTTTGTTTTAGCTTACTGGGAAATCTAATATTATTTTTCACCAATAATTAGAACATGTGCAGTAATTTATACAAACTACTTAAGTCTCACCTTAAAATGTTCCCATTGTCTACAGCGATGCTAAAACTAATAGCTTTTCAAAGTACCATGATCAGATTCAATTACTATACCTTTTTGACACTCCCCCTAAACTTTGTGACACCTAATAATTCTGTTTGTTTGAATTTAGTTTGTTAATAATACTTCAGGAATTTATGTGACTTAAGGACATTTTACACCAACTTAGTTTCAATAAATCTCAATTTAAAAGTTTGTTTTTGCTTTAAGGAAAAAAAAAACCAGAGCTATCATGTTATAAGTTTTCAACTATTTTTTTTTCCATAACAGTTGGGAGATCATTTATAAATCATAAAACTAGAAATACAGCCTACTACATTGATTCTAATAATTATAAAGTTATTAATACTCATTTTTCTTCTGCTCAGAAGGTAAAGCTTTCAGCTATCATATTATTGTCAAATCATTTTTCTACTTCTCTTAATATTTTGTCAAATAGCAAATATTCAGTGTATGTGTGCCAATATATTCATACTGCTAAACTTACACACACACAAAATACAGGTCTTTTTAACCTTTTTCAAAAAAATTACAAACCCTCATAAGACAAAAATTGAAACACACACACACACACACACACACACACACACACACACACACAAGACCCATATTAGAGCTCATTTTTCACCTAGACCTCTTTCCCAAAATAATGCTACTGTTGATCAAAAGATTCAAGTTTTTCAAACTCTTTTTCCCCTAAATATTCATAAAGTTACATTATCTCACTTATTTTCTTCAAAATGCTCATACTTTATGTAAACAATTGCATGTTACTGGGGAACAAACTAAACAGATCATTAAAAACTGCTCTCAATATGTTGTGATCTATACTGCTCCTCCAGTAATTGCCATTAACCCATGGTGAATTAATCTAACCATATTTGGCAGATGGATGGAACTCATTATCTATCCTTTGGTAAGTTATCATTTAAACATGTCACAATACATACTTTTTCTTCTTTTACCTTTGCTTCCCTTCAGAGAAGGGAAGCAGTAAAAAAACGTAATTAACCATGTGTTATAATCTTTTGCTTCAATGGGCATTCCAGAACAACTGAAAACTAATAATGACCCCACCTACACTAGGAAATCATTTAAATCTTTCTGTGATCATTTCCAAATAAAATTAATTACAGGCATTCCTTATAATCCCACTGGTCAAGCTATACTTGAGAGAAGAAATAAAACTATTAAAACCTATTTACAAAAATAAAAAAGGGGGCTTGGACTGATATGCCACAAAGACAACCAGCTACTGCCTTATACACCATAAATTTTTTAAACATCACTAAAAATGGGTATACACAAGCAGAAAAACAATTTGAAAAGGTGCATATACCCTAAGTGAAGGTAATGTGGAGAGATCCCCAAACAAAGAAATGGGAAGGGCCTGACCCTTTACTAATGTGGGGGCAAGGCTATGCTTATGTTTTTCCAGAAACTGCTGAACAACCAGTGAGGGTGCCAGAACAGAATGCCCAAGTGTGTTCCACAACTCATTGCCCAGATGCAGAAACTGAGAATTCAGAGAAAGAGGATTGGGAGATCCCTTGCACAAAGACAACCCAAGAAGAATTGTCTTAGCATCTTACCTTTTCACAAATGATACTACCACTAATGGAACATCACTTGTTTAAATTATACCCTTGAACAATGTATTAGTGATTATGATGCCATTGTACTGTTTGTAGAACCACTGTCTTTTGCTGTTTTTCCATTAATCTTTTTCATAATTGGTTTCAGACTTTTGGGGAACATGCACTTCAAATTATATCTGATTCTCTAGCTAGAAAAAGGTGATTTCTGAACTTTAAATCATGGAACTAATTGTCATAGCTTCCCTCTTAATATCAACAACCATGTTTTCTATTTATTCACTCAGTTAAATACAAATTGCTCAATTTGTGAATGTGACAAAGAACATTAGCTTGGCTTTAAAAACCTAAGAATCTATAGATAAATATTTAATTTATAAAAGCAATTTGTTGGAAAAATTAGTCAGACTAGTTAGAAACACTTAAGACCAGACTTCTTCTCCCATATAATTATGGATTCACCTATATATGTATGACTCCTATGTATGGAATGTTACTTGCATTAATTGTACTCTTACTCAATATATAACTAGTAGAGATTCTGTTGTAGTAATTGCTAAACAACCTTCATTTGCTAATTTAATTCATGCTTGGTATCAGACATCAGGGGGATGTGCAATACATATGCTTTTTGAGTTCTAAAAAGAGGGAGGAAAGTTTTGTCAGATTTCTTGTTATTAGACTCTCTGCCCTAATATTGATAATTTCTACCACTGTGTCTACAATTTCTCTACTAAGAAAAATCCAAACTGTACAATATGTTAATTATCAAAAAATATTTCTGTAGCCTTTAAGACACAACAGAATATAGATAAGGATATTTTGTAAAAAATCAATGTATTAGAACAATTAGTATTATATTTAGGTAATGAGGTAAAAACATTAAAAACTTGACTGTTACTTAGATGTGATTACAGATATACATATATTTGTGTCACCCCCAGCTTATATAATTCTTCCCAGGGCAACATTACATGGGATAAAATTAGAGCCCACTATTGGGAGCTTGGCATGATTCCAATATCACCTTGGATATGTATGCCTTGGGGAATATTACAGAAAAAAAAATGAACATAGCCACAATGTGGGAATTGATCCCTTTGATTTAGCTAATATGATTCTCCATATTTTTGATAAGGTCAGTTCTTTCCAGAATATCGTATCCATGTTATTACACTTTGTACTAATGCTTATTATATTGTTAATCCTTTGTGCTTGCTTTCTATGTACTGCGTCTTGTATCCAGAAACGTCAGCACCTTTGTTGCTGAAATTCATGGGGTTAAGTTACTTGCAAAGAAAGGGGGAGATGTTGAGGGCCAACTCTAAGTTAAGTAGTTGGAAGTGGCCAGCTTCTTGCAGCTCCTCCCAGGCAACCAGATGCTGGCTCACCACTCTCCATGACATGCAAAGAACAGAGTGCCCTGAATTCTTGCTCACCCTGAATGTAGTGACACAAAAGGAACTAAGTACAAGGGAGTATACAACCCATTCCATGTGATAAAGGAAATAGCTTACTCTGTAAAAGGAATATAAACTCTGAGTCTCAGATGAATAAATGGACTTCAAGGCTGTGAGGGTCTTTCCTGGTCTGTGTCTTCTTTCCATGCTCTCCACTTGGTAGTGGCCGCTCCTGAGCAGGCATCAATAATTAATGGAGTATAAAAGCAATGGAGTATAAAACTTGGACCCAACTTCTAACTCTGAGACATATATAGTATGTGACCACGGGAAAGTGACTTCTTAGTACCTGCAAGTAAACCTGTATGACTCTAAATTGCCATTAAGTTATAGATCTGCATTGGTGGATGGAGTTTCCATACATTGAATCACCTACATTGATGAAATCATATGTATAGATCCCCAAACAAACAAAAATCATGAATAACCCTAGTGGTTGCCTTTCAACAATATTTTACCTAATTCAAGGGTTCTTAACTTTTGTAGGGGTGCATACATCCCTTTGGCAGTATGGTTACAGTGATGGAGTCCTGAGAATAATGCTTTTAAATATGTAAATATGATATAAAGAAAAACAATTACATTTAAATAGGGTTATCAAAAAATTGAGCATGTCCATGGGTCAGGCATGATAGTGTAATATGATCCCTACTCCAGGAAGGTTTGAGACTAGTGGATCACTTGAGTTGTAGAGTTCTAATCTGGGTAGGGGTAAAGCTAAATGGATATCTTAATTTAGTCTAGCACCAATATACCAAGTACTCAGGAGTAGATAACCACCAGGTTATGTAAGGAGAAGTAAATAACCCCAGTTAAGAAAACAGAGCAGGTTAAACAAAGTTTCTATGCTATTTAGTACTGGACTTCAGCCAGTGAGTTACAGCTCCACTTCCAGCCTGAGCAAGCTAAGGAAATCCAGCTTTAAAATAAACAAATAAGTAATAGAGGTAGATAAATAAAAAAGAGTGAATGAATTAAACCAAACAAGTAATACAAACACAAAGAAACAAAAATCAAGTGCACGGTTAAGCAGCCTACATGAAATTGGCAGGAACACAGTATGCCAGGGTCTCCAAATGGAACCTTTCTTTTTGTGTGTGTTGACAGTTTTATTTGTGGCTTTCTCAAAAAGTTTTAGATACTTTGAAACTCTAAGTAATCTGTTATCCTATATATGCATATACTTCCTGAAACAATGTAATTTGCAATCTATCCATACTTGCCCATTCTATTTACCTCTAGTACATGTCTTCCCATGGGGTTCTGCCCATTTCTTTGAAACCTTCTTGTAGAAACCTTGACAATGTATGAATGAATGAATAAATTATAAATGAAAATGCATTTGTTAATCACTTAATATTTACAAGATATTGTGCTAAGTTGTGAGGATACAAATACAAGTAAGCAAATTAGTCCTTACTCTAAAGACACTTCCATTCTGATGTGAATAGAAAACACATGCTTAAGCAGTGACCAGAATGCAGTATTTTGCACAAGGAAGTTATAAGGATTCAGAATGATGCCACAGATTCATTTATTAATATGTCATTTCCAAGAATGAAAGTGGTAATTTGATTGATGTTCTCAGAGTTAGTGTGAGACAAATGAGTAAGGAGGAAGGGGCAGCAGAAAGAAATGAGAGAAGATAGCCAGACCACATATGGTGAATGCTCAACAATTACAAGCCCAGGTTACCAAAGAAATCTGGGCTATAGTTCCTGACTTCTTGTCCAGAGTGGGAAATATAAATGGAAAACTTGGACTATTTGATGGTTATTACTCTCAAGACATAACCAATCTGGTCTTTTAATTTTTTTAATTTCCTTTTTTTCATTGGGAACTTAATAATCACCCTATAGTGTAAATATTTCAAAATACAAAGATAGGAAAGGTAATTGCATATGACATTATAAACCTCTCTTATGTAGATTTATGTTTTTTTTAAAGTAAATATATGTATACATTTTTAAAAAGCAGTAATCCAATTTTTCTATTTATGGTATAGGCTATTTCTTTCAATTAAAAAAAGGTTCATTGATGTTCTTTTATGGTGTGGATTGCTACCCACTCACCAATTTTCTCCTCCCCCTATAAGTAGAAACTCTCCTTCATAAGAAATGAATATAATGAAATAAAACAAACCAACACATTCAGTGTGTCACAGAATGTCTTATTCTGCAACTATAATGTATCAACTGTTTCTCAAGAGGTGAGATGTATTCATATGCAATCCTATGAAGTTAAGATCATTTATAATTTTGGTCAAAGTTCTGAGGTCTTTTCAATGTTATTTCCCCTTGCAATGTAATGGAAAGTTTCACTGAGACTTCTCAGAGCTTCTCTGCCTAGTTCTTTCCAACTGTGTGCTAGTTCAGTTCTTGAGCACTTTGAGGATGACAAAATCCCCAGTCGGCTCCAGATGGCCATAAGTGACAATGTTGAGGAGTGATTTGAGCCAATGGAGAAACTTACTAAATCTTTAATAGGGAACAAGTCATCTCTTTATGTTCTATGCAACCCCAGTCTATAAAGGGCATAAGTACATTGAATGGAGTATATGGGATGGTCAAGGAGGACTAGTACCTATGTTAAAAGGACTTTGCTCTTTTCAGGGCTACTAATTCACCTTTGGTATCCACATGAAACTCAGTTCTCTTCTGTGGCTCTAAGAAGCTGTAACATGTGCAACATCCACACTCTAATAAAACCATCTCAGCATACAGGCTAAACCAAGTTGATAGAAACTGATAGGCCTCAAACCCATAGGTGAGTTAGGGGAATGTCTACACCACACATGGGAAGATTTTCCTCAGAAGAATTGGCAGATGAGAACAAATTGTTCCGGTGGCCATGAAGTGAGCTGAAGCAGGTACTATAGGGTACTTAGAGCTTGGTCAGACAATGAAGACACCAAGGTTATCCATGGCATCCCAGGCCATCACCAATCATCTTGACTTTTCTCTTACTGTTGGACTTCAATGTGTCTGGAAGAGGGAGTGAGGCTGATTACTTTGTGCAATTCTGCCTCACTTAGACAAGTTAAGATATCACCTTGTGATGTCAATGTTCCTCTGCAAAATGAAGGATGGACAAGTACACTGAGTATATTGTGAGAAGAGTTTGGAAACACAACCCTTTTCACATGTTCATTGCTCACACATAGTATGTATAACAAGCGAAATTCTCTAGGAAAACTTTAGCTTCAGCTTCTAGATGACTATCCTATTTTGCATTTCTTCTCTGAGAATAGTGAGCTAACATCAACATAAAGATGAATGGGTTTAGGTTTGAAGGTAACTTTGAGAGGTTGAGACATCTGGAGCTATTGAGGGAATCAAGTGGAGCTGAATGGAAGCAGACAATTTCTTTGAATCAAAGAGAAAAAGGCAAGAGAAGGAAACCAATTTTTGGCCTGAATGTTCAGGAAAAATGAACTTCAGAGACAAAGTGAAGAGCTAAGGTGAAATATGACAAAGTCTATTAATCCTTCAAATTGCATTTTTAATTGAGGTGTAAACCTCAATTTCTTTGGAGAATACAGCATGATAGTAGTTGTAAGTTGTTACTGAATCCTATTTTTATGCCTTTCTATCAATACAATGTTTTTTTGTTTTCAGAATTTTACTTGTGCATAGGAGATAGATGGATATAGACATGGACATGGAGAGAGACAGAGAGAGAGAGAAAAAGAAAGAGAGAGAGATGGAGGGAGGAACAGACACAGAGAGACAGAGACAAAGGGAGAAAGGGGAGAAAGAGAGAGAGAGAGAAAGAGGGGAAGAGGGAGAGAGATGCAAGTAAATTAAGTACCTCTCTATTACCCACATTAGGAAGACCCTAAACATGAATGAAAACCTAATTTTAAAATAAATCTTCTCCAAGGATGGCAAGGGCAGGGCTATGATGAGTCAAAGTGCACGAAAAAAGTAGGATTGACCTTCTAGGTGGCCAAATTCTCTTCAGTATTAAACCAAATCCAGATTTCATGTATGGATCCAGAGCAGAGTGAATTTTTAGTGGAGTGAGACAGGGAAGCACTCTTGGGCTCAGAAGAAGTTCTAATTGTTAGAAGTGAATCCATAATTTTCATAAATTCTTTTGATACATCAAAATTCTGATACATTTAGATAATATGTTAATCTATTCCTAGTTTGATACCTATTTTGTTTACTATTCTTTCCAAAACAAAATGTGTTGCTATAAATATTTCTGTGTGTATATGTGTTCATACACATACATATATGCATGTATACACACATGCACATATATTTGTATACACACATTTGTGTGTGTGTGTGTGTGTGTGTGTAAATAATTTACCTTTGGGGAGTGCGTACTCAATAGTGGTGGCAGGCTATTGGGCAATATTAATTGTAACGTACTTGACATTTGTTAAAATTCAATTTCATTTTATTTTCACATTTAAATTCTCTCCTACCTACCTCTTTTTCACCTTTGAGAAATTAAGAAGAACAAAACCCATTAGGAACATGTATAGCCAAAAGGAAAACAAATTCTGACTTTGGAGACCTTGGGCTACCTTATAGGACGGACTAAGAGGTACAATTCTAATGATTTAAAGTTCTTGGATAATACTTACACATGGATTCCCAGAATGTCAAAGTAAAGTTTATTAAGGCTCCTTTTTGGGGAATCCTCTATAAATTGGCACCATGAAGATAGTAAAATAAATATTAGAATCTTTGGACTAGACAGAAATATTCCTCTTTAGGCTCTTATTATTGACTTACTTGAGTTCCTATGGATAGTAACCTGGGAAGACAAATCTATATATCTGTTCATCTGTAACTTTTGTTAAGTTTGTTGATTTCTAGGGGAAATGGTTTGCTTTATTCATTATTTGCTCCATTGATTCAATTTTGACAAATCATAAGCTTGTATTTAGGACCAATGTGCACTTGAGCTAAGTCATTGGTTGAAAGTCTGTATACATATTAGTGACTTTTGGTGTATAGTTCCAATTTTTTTTCAGATTGGTAAAAACAATGAAGAACCTCAACAACTGCTCATTTAAGTTTCTGTCTTATCACATTGTGTAATGCCAAGCAAAGGCAACTTCCAAGGTTCGGATTACCAGCATAGCAAACCCCATTTATTCAGCAACCATTCACAGAACAGAAAAAGTCAAAATACAGTGTAACTTGTTTAGCAAGCAAGTTCTCAATTCAATCCAGGTACTATTCCACCCCTAGACAGTACATTCATTTAGT
>CM053583.1:362010613-362028735 GCA_028627135.1 Pseudochirops cupreus
TTCCATCGGGCAAAGTTGACTTTTTAAAGCATTCTTCTCCTCATTGGCTTTTTGGGCCTCTTTTGTCATTTGAGTTAATCTATTTTTTAAGGTGTTATTTTCTTCAGTCAGGTTGTTGACTCTCTTTTCATGATTTTCTTTCATTGTTCTTATTTCTCTTCCCAAGTTTTCTTCCACTTCTCTCATTTGGTTTTCAAAATCTTTCTTAAGCTGATCTCTAGCTTTTAGGCAATCTTCATGTTTCTTGGAAGCTTTTGGTGTGGGAGTTCTGACTGTGTTGTCTTCTTCCCATTCCCTGCTTTGACCCTTCTTTTCCCCAAAGAAGGAATCTAGAGTTTGGTTGCCATTCTTACTTTGCTTCCTGTGCTTATTCATGGTTGGGCAGTCAGTGATTTTTTAGCTCTGCAGAACTTTGCTTCCAGAGGGGAAAGCTCTGTCTCAAATTGCTGGGGTTTTCCCAGCTACCGGAGCTTCTAGGAGGCTGCTGGGGCCTACCCCAGTTCTGGCTCACTGAAAAGACACCCTAGGACCATCACCCAGATCCTTGCCACTCAATGTGACAGCACTTGGCCTCCCTGCAGTCTGCAGGTCAGGAGCTCCGAAGTGGCAATGTGGAGGTGGGTACAGGACCTCCGCTTCTGCCACTTCCTTGTCCTGGAGGTGGTTTGGCTGGACCTGCTTTTCTCCCCCAATTTTTAGCCAAGGTCCATTGACCTTTCACTTAGTCCTTTTTTTTTTTCTTTATGGCTTGATAATTCTGGAAACTGCCACAGCTGTTGCGGATCCACTTTTCTGTTGCTCCAGCTGCAGCTCAGCTCATCTGGCTGCCCCCAGGGCCTAGCCACCGTTTCAGGCTGGACTGGTTTCAGCTTCCAGCTCTGAGATGGTCCCTTCTAACTGAGCTGCCTTTAGCAGAAAGTATATTTGTGTGTGTTTTAGAGTTCTAGAATTTGTTTGGAGTCATATTTTATGGGTATTTTGAGATGGCTATGTGGAAGCTGCAATATCTTGCTGCTCCTAAGCTGCCATCTTGGCTCTGCCCCCTATTGCTTCATTTTCAATGGTGCCTTTAAGCAGGATATAGTTTTCTTCCTTATCTCTTTTAATTAGATCTATTTTTGCTTTTGCTTTATCTGAGGTAAGGATTGCTACCCCTGTTTTTTTTTACTTTAGCTGAAGGTTAATATATTTTTTCCTAGTCTTTTACCTTTACACTGTGTGAATCCCCCTGTTTCAATTGTGTTTCTTGTAAACAGCATATTGTAAGATTATGGTTTTTAATCAATTCTGCTATCTGCCTCAGTTTTATGGGAGGGTTCACAGTTAATGATTACTGTTTCTTTCCCTCCATCCTATCCCCTTCCCTGTTTATGCTTTTATTTCTCTCTTCTTCCTTCCCATCCTTAAGAGTTTTCCTTTTGAGCACAGCCTCCTTCAGTATTCCCTCTCTAACAAACACTCCTCATTTTTCTACCCATCTCCCTTACTGCTTTTTCCTTCCATTCTAATTCTCCCCCCTTTTCTTAGCTCTTCCCCCTCCTAGTGCCTATAGTGTGTGATAAATTTTTATGTTTAAGGTAGTAGGTTATTTCCTCCTTGAACCATGATTGATGAGAATAAATCTCATACAGTGCTCCTCTTCCTCTCCTCTTTCCCTCCAGGGAAAGTAGAACTTAATGATTCCATGAGATAAGCAGCAATAAAAACAAATCAATAAAAAAATAGAAGAAAAAGTGAAATACCCCAGGAAAATAATTGACCAGGAAAATAAATCATGGAGAGATAATGTAAGAATTATTGGATTACCTAGAAACTAGGATTTAAAATAAAGAAGACCCTATGAAACATATTTCAAGAAATTATTAAGGAAAACTGCCCTGATATCCTAGAACCAGAGGGTAAAATAGAAATTGAAAAATACACCAATCACCACGTGAAGAGATCAAAAACTGAAAAAAAATCAGAAGTATTATAGTCAAATTTAAGACATCCCAGGTCAAAGAGAAAATACTATAACGAGGTAGAAAGAAACTATTTAGATACTAAGGAACCATAGTCAGGCTCAAACAAGATTTAACAGTTTCTATGTTAAGTGAACAAAGAGTTTGAAACATAGTATTCTGTAAAGCAAAAGAGCTGGGATTATGATCAACAGTAAACTATCCAGCAAAATTGAATCTAATCCTTCAAGGAAAAAAATGGTCATTTAAAGAAATAGAGGGGTGGCTATGTGGTGCAGTGAATAGAGCACTGGAATAGACTCGGGAGGAACTTCGTTTAAATCTGGCCTCAGACCTTTAACACTTCCTAGCCATGTGACCTTGGGCAAGTCACTTAACCCCAATTGCCCTGCCTCCCCACCATCCCAAAAGCAAAGAAAAATAAAGAAATAAAGGACTTTCAACCATTGCTAATGAAAATGCCAGAGATGAATAGAAAATCTGACTTTCAAATATAAGACTCAAGAGAAGCATCAAAAAGGTAAACATGAAAGAGAAATCACAAGAGATTCAATAAGGTTGAACTGTTTACTTTCAATATGGTTAAATGATATATTAACTTCTAAGAACTTTATAATTAAGAGGGCAATTAGAAGAATTCAACATAGAGAGCTTGGGAGAAAATTAATCATTTTGGAATAACATTTAAAAAATAAGATGGACAAGAAAAAGTGATGCTCTGGGAGAAGGGGAAGGGAAGGGAAGAATGGAGAAAATAATCTCACATAAAAAAGGCAAACAAGTAAGAACTTTCACATGTGGGAAAATAGTGGCTAGGTGGGCAGTGCTTGAAACTCACTCTCATCTGATTCAAAAGGACTGTGAGTGTGTGTGTGTGTGTGTGTGTGTGTGTGTGTGTGTGTGTGTGTACATAGAAGTGTATTGCAACTGTGAAGTAGTAGGGGAAGGGGGTGAGAGATTAATAGAAGAAATGAAATAGTCTTGTCTTCTAAAAAGCAATTGAACAATTCTTCAATCAGCTCCCCAAGAAAAACTTTTCAGGATCAGATGGATTTTCAAGTAAGTTCATGAAAACATTTTAAAATAATGAATTCCAGTACTGTATAAGTTATTTGGAAAAAATAAAGAAGGAATCTTGAAAAATTCCATTTATGACACAAATATAGTTTTAAAACCCAAACCAGGGAGAACAACAATAGACAAAGAAAACTACAGACAAATTTTCTTAATGAATCTTGATGAAAAAAATTTTAAATAAAATACTAGCAGAGATTGTAGTAATATATCATAAAAATCATAGTCTATGATCACATATGATTTATACCAAGAATGCAGAGCTCGTTTAATATTAAGAAAAGTATAAGCAACATTTACCATACTAATAACAAAAACAACAAAAATCACATTATATCATTCCGAGATCCAAGCTTTTGACAAAAATTTCTGGGAAAACTGGAAAGTAGTTCAGAAGAAACTAGGTGAAGACCAACAACTCACATTCTATAGTAAAACAATGTAAAAATGGATAAATTATGTGGAAATCAAGAGTGATACGAGTAAACTAGGGGAGCACAGAAAAAAAATGCACCTATTAGGAGTGTGAATAAGGAATGAATTTACGACCAAAAAGAAACAGAGAGCATCATGGAAAGTAAACACACAATTTTGATAATATGTAATTAGAACACTTTTTACACAAACAAAATGAATGTAACCAAAATTGAAAGGAAAACTTGAAAACGGGAAGTAATTTCACAGAAATTTTGTCTGATAAAGCCTCATTTCTCAAAAAATAGTAAACTAAGATAAATTTATAAAAACATGAGCCATTCACAAATTGAGAAAAGTTCAGCGATATAAGATGACAGTTTTCAAAAGAAGACATCAAAGCTATCAATGATAACATAAAAATCTCTCAATCACAATTAATTAGAACAATGGGAATAAGATGATTCTGAGATACCCTCTCTGCCCTATCAGATTGGCTAATATGACAAAAAAAGGAAAACAATAAATGAAGGAAATGTAGAAAAATTGGGACACTAAAGTGTATAGGTGAACTATTCCACCAACTCCGGAGAACAATTTGGAACTATGCCCAAAGGGATAGAAAACTTTACACACCCTTTGATTCAGTTATACCACTTCTAGATCTGTACCCCAAAGAGATTTTTATAAAGCGTAAAAGATGTATTTATACAAAAACATCTATAGCAGCTCTTTTTGTGAGGGTAAAGAATTGGAAACTGAGGGGATGCTCATCAATTTGGGTATGGATGAACCAATTGTGTTCAATGATTGTGATAGAATATTATTGGGCAGGATGGTTTCAGAAAAACCTGAGAAGTTTTGTGTAAACTGATGCAAAGTGAAAAAGAGAACTAGGACAATATTTTACACAGCAACAGCAATATTGCAATGAGGATAAACTGTGAAAGACTTAGCTGCTCTGATCAGTACAATGATCCAAGACAAATCCAAAGGACTCATGATGAAAAATACTATTCGCTTCAAGAGAGAGAACTAATGAACTCTGAGGGCAGCATACTTTTTACTTTATTTTTCTTGTTTTGTGAGTGTGTTTTCTTTTGTTAAATGACTGATGTGGATATATGTTTTACATAATTTCATATGTATAACTGATATCTTATTGCTTGTCATAATATGTTTTAGAGGGGCAAAAGAAAAGAACAAAATTTGTAACTCAAAAATTTTATAACAAATATTAAAAAGTTTACATATAATTGGGAAATATTTAAGAAAATAATTTTACTTTTTTAAAAAGATCATCTTTATCCCTTGTTGAAGAAAGCATTATCCCCTTCATATAATTGGGTCAGGTATGAATACCTATGAAAATTTCCAGCCTCTTTTTAAAGAAAGATATTTTGTACATAAATCATTAATTCATTTTTTAGCTAGTTATGGTATATGGTACAAAAACTCCCTTAAATTGATGTATTACTAGCAACTTATCAATTTTCTCTATAATTTTTTAAATCAAATGTAGGATCTTTACACTGACAATAGGTATACTTGAGTGACCTTTGATTCGAGGTTATGTTAGTTCAATATGTTCCATTTATTAAATTTCTATTTTTTATCCAGTACTAAATATTTTTAATGATTATTACTTTCTAGTATACTCTGAGAAATGGTACTGTTCATGATGGTTAGCTATACTTTTCTCTCCATCATATCTTACTTTAATGTTTTCTCTTGTGCACTGATTTGTCTCTTTTTGTACATGAATGGGAAGTTTATTAAGAATAGTAACATCTAAGTGGAAGGATCTAATGCTATGTTTGTTGCTCAGCTTTTCAACTGACCTAGACCTCTATTTATAGATCTTAGTCTTTGAACACTTTTTGTAATTCCCCTCTTAAACTTTACCTTCCATAGATGAAATCAACTTTTACCCTAACACCACGATTTGTGTATATTTTTATATTCTGATTCCGTTATGACACATAGTACCTCCCTCTTCTTCCTCACTTCTATTGTATATTTTATTTTCTTCCTTATCTTTACTCTCTTAATTTTATTTCTTTTTTTTAAAATTTATTTATTTATTTTTAGTTTTCAACATTCATTTTCACACGATTTTGAGTTATAATTTTTTTGCCCCATGGTTCCCCTACCCCCCATGCCAAAATAGCCAGCCTACTGAATACCCCTTCTCCAATTTATTCTCTCTTATATCCTCCCCCATGAAACCCCTAACTTTCTAGTAGGGCAAGATGGATTTCTATACTCCAGTGCATGTGTATCTTATTTCCCAATTGCATGTAAAAAAACAATTTAAAAAAACCATTTGTTTTTAAAACTTCGAGTTTCAGATTTTTTCCTTCTTCCCTCCTCACCCACCCCCACTGGGAAGATAAGCAATTCAATATAGGTTGTACATGTGCAGTTACCCAAATCATTTCCATAGTAGGTATATTGTGAAAGACTAACTCCATTTCCCTCCGTTCTATCCCACCCCCACTTATTCTATTTTCTCCTTTGACTCTATCCCTTTTCAAAAAAGTTTGCTTCCAACTACCCTCTCCCCCAATCTGCCCTCCCTTCTATCATTCTCCCTCTTACCCCCCACCACTATTTTCTTGTAGGGTAAGATACCCAATTGAGTGTGTATGTTATTCCCTCCTTAAGCCAAATTCAATGAGAATAAGGTTGTCCCATTCCCTCTCACCTTCCTGCTCTTCCCTTCCATTGCAACAGTTTCCTCTTGCCTCTTTTATATGAGATAATTTACCCTAATCTATCTCTCCCTTTCTCCTTCTCCCAATGAATTCTTCTCAGCTCTTAATTTTATTTTTTAGATATCATCCCTTCATATTCAATTTATCTTGTGCCCTCTATCTATGTATACATATGCCCACACTCACATATATATTTATCTACACATAGACCCACCTATACATACATACATATGTAATCCCTTGAAATATCCTCACACTGAGAAAAGTCTTAGAAATGACAATGATCATTTTTTTTTCCATGTAGTAACGGAAATAGTTCAACTTTAAAAAGTTCCTTATGATTTCTTTTTCTTGTTTATCTTCTCATGATTCTCTTGCTTCTTTAATTTGAATGTAAAATTTTCTGTTCAGCTCTGGTTTTTTCATCAAGAATGCTTGCAAACCCTCTATTTCATTGAATGCCCATATTTTCCCCTCTAGCATCATACTCAGTTTTGCTGGGCAGGTGATTCTTGGTTTTAGTCCTGGCTCCTTTGATCTCCAGAATATCATATTCCAAGCCCTTTGATTCCTACATGGAGAAGCTTCTAGGTCTCGTGTTATCTTGATTGTATTACCACAATACTCCAACTGTTTCTTCCTGACTGCATGCAGTATTTTTTCCTTGACCTAGACACTCTGGAATTTGGCTATAATATTCTTAGGAATTTACTTTTTGGAATCTTTTTCAAGAGGCGATCTGTGAATTCTTTCCGTTTCTATTTTGCCCTCTGGTTCTAGAACATTGGGGCAATTTTGCTTGATAATTTCTTGAAAGATGGTGTCTAGGGTCTTTTTTTTAATCCCGTCTTTCAGGTAGTACAATAATTTTAAAATTATCTCTCTTGGATCTATTTTCCAGGTTGGTGGTTTTTCCAATGTGATGTTTCACATTGCCTTCTATTTTTTAATTTGTTTGGATCTGTTTTATAGTATCTTGATTTCCCATAAAGTGATTAGCTTCCAATTGCTCCAGTCTAATTTTGAAGGAGTTATTCTTTTTGGTGAGTTTTTGAAATTTCTTTTCCATCTGGCAAATTCAACTTTTTAAGGCATTCTTCTCCTCACTGCCTTTTTGGGCCCCTTTTTCCATTTGAATCAGTCTATTTTTTAAGGTGTTATTATTTTTAGTGTATTTTTGGGTCTCCTTTAGCAGGCTGTTGACTCACTTTTCCTGATTTTCTTGCATTATTCTCATTTTTCTTCCCAATTTTTCCTCCACTTGTCTTTTCATTTTCAAAATCCTTCTTGAGTTCCTCCATGGCCTGTAATCAGTTCATATTTTTCTTGGAGGCTTTTTATTTAGGAGTTCTGACTTCACTGTCTTTTTCCCATTCCATGTATTGATCCTTTTTGTCTCCAAAAAAAGTATTCTATGGTCTGTTTGTGCTTCCTCTGCTTGCTCATATTGCCAGTCAGTTACTTGACTTTTGAGCTCTTTGCCATGGTAGAACTCTGCTTTCAGAATGGAGGGAGTTTTGCCCCAGACTGCTTGGGTTTTAACAACTGCTGGAGCTATTAGGAGGGCATCCTCTCCACAGCCCCCACAAGCTCTGCCTCACTGGCACATAGTCCAGGACACCATGATCCAGATCCAAGCAGGTTAAAGCAAAAATGATTACCCTCTGAATGGTTGCTTGGTCCCCCTATTTTTTCAGGCCAGGAGCTCCTGAGGTAGCTGTTTAGCAGTGGCTGCACAAACCTCCATGTCTTTATTGCTTCTCTCCCTGGAGGTAGGGGCTGGATGGTGCCCTTCTGTCTACCTCTGTTCCAACAGAGTTCAGCACCGACCTTTTACTTTGTCTTTGGCATTTATGGGTTGAGAAGTCTGGAAACTGCCACAGCTGCTGGTGATTCATTATCCTGAAGTCTGCTCTGGCCACTGCTGGTTGGGGCTGCCCTGATGCTGGAACCATGCAGCTAAGGGGAAACTGCACTTGGATCCCTGCTCAGTGTGATAGACACTCCCTGTTGGACTGTGGGGCTGCCTTCAGTGGTAGATTTCTTTCTCTCTGTCACTTTTTGGGTTCTGTAGATCTGATGTTTGTTTAGTCATTTTTTTTTACACATATTGAAAGTAATTGGAGCAGGAGCTCACACCAACTTTTTTCTCCCATTCCACCATCTTGGCTCCACCCCCAATTTTCTTTTTAAAAAGAAAAAAAAACAGTCCTAGACCCTGAGCTTGAATTTCTTTGTTCCCTCTTTGGCTCAGAAAGCAAAATTTTAAAGTGACAATAATATTTTCTCCATTAGAATATTAGTACTAAATTACCATTTATCCCTTTAAAATTACTCCAATGTAATTATATATTTAGTGTTCATTCATCACTTGCATTTTATTGTATAGATTTTATCTAGCTATGGGTTTCTCCCTAGGAACACAGTTTTGCAACATTTTATTCTTGACTGTAAATTTTTTTCTTCTTTTCCTTTTCACTTTTTAAATTTTCTTTTCCTGTATAACAATGGTTGTGAAATCATGCATAACCGACAATATGCTTTCTTGGCACTTCTTTTCTTTCTAGCCACAGGTAACCTTTGATAAGACAGCTGGTTTATGGATACAGTAGGAACTCTACTAGACTTAGAGTCAGGATGATCTTTATTCAAATTTGACCTGAGATGGCAACTCTAGGCTAGTCACTTTACATAAGTTTGCCTCAGTTTCTTCATCTTCATAATAGGAATAATTATATGACTTACCTCTCTTTCTTATGTAAGGATAAAATAAAATAGTATTTGTAAAATGTTTTGTAAATTTTTAAGTGTTATATGAGTGTTAGCTAATTTTTTTCTCTTTAACTTGACAACTCTAGTTTCTGGCTATGACATTTCTTCTGTATTCAATTTGGTTGGGCATTCTTTCATGAGGCAACTTGTAGAAACTTTCTATTTATATTTTGCTGCATGCATGTGAAATTAATGGGGAATTTTAATTATGATTACTTAAAATGATACATAAATGGCCTTTTTAAGTTTGTTTGGTCATAGTTTAAGAGAATGTAATGATTATTAAATTCTCTTTTCTCATTCTATTAGCTCAGATTTTTTTGTAATAGATAACCTCACTTTTTTAGTCCTTTTGTTTTATTCTAATATTTGTTTGCCTCATTGAATAAAAGGTTCTGTTAACTACATTGCATTTTTCAGAGAGATGACTTCAGTAATGTCCTCTTATAGGTCATAATTATTCCATTTTAAGTTTTCTAACTTCATATTAATCTCATTTTGGCCCTTTTTCATTTCTCCCCATCTACTCATGAAATTCTTATGGCCAGTCCAATACCACCCCACACAACGGTTCTACTTATGATTATTTCAATGAATTTATATCTCTGGAACTTTATATTGTGTTATCTTTTCACCTTTAATATTTCTTCATCATACTAGTAGGTAGGTAGTTTTGTTATATTTCCTCATGTTTACGGCTTCAGTTATTAGATCAATTTTTTTTTGTGCCAGGTTCAGAATCTGTTTCCCTTTGAGTTGTTAGAAGGGATGGCTAGGATGAAATCCTACTTTCTTACACAATACTAGGATGCAATGTTGTACTATGGCTAGGTTCTGCCCCCTCTGTTATATACAAACTATTTCTAGGACTTCCTGGTACCAAAGCTTGCCTTTTGGCAAAGTCTTGGTTGGGGGTTTCACTACTATTATGAAGTTGCAAACCAGAAAAAGTGTTACCAAGCTCCACACTCTGCTTTAGTCAGAAGATTATGTCTTCTGAAGCTTTCTTGATTTTGGTTCTCCTGGTTTTCTCAGTTTCACCATGCAGCCACCTTTTTAAACTTCAGATTTTAAATCCTGAAATTGCCTTGCCTTGATCACACCATCTTCAGCCCAATGTTATAGATCATCTCCCAAACCAAGTTACGTTAAACTTAATACATTTCCTTGTACCATGCCATAATGAGAAGCCTTGAGTCCTGGAGCAGCCCTTGCTTCACGTCACTTATTTTCCATATCCTTTATAGAAACAAGCAGCTTATTTGTGTTTTGGGGGATTTGTTAGTTGTAAGTTTTTAGTGTTTCATATGGTATGTGTGCTCATTACCAATAGGTGCTCCTCAGGAAAGGTAGGTTTGGCTCTAAGCACACCTAACTGCTACCTTAGCTGGAATCTCACTATCCCTGCCTGTTTTTTCCCTAGTTACACATTTTTCTGATGACATTCTTTACATCAGTTCTCCTGTGCAATATATCACAACCTACTAGCATCCTTTATGAGCCTCTCCATTGTCCTTTTGGTTGATCTTCAAATTTAATTCTTTCAAGTCTGTGGTATTCCATGATTAACAGTCTTCATCAGTAGAAAATAGTTTTAAAACATGGCCTTTTTTATTTCAGGAAGAAGCTCAGATAATTAAATAAAGATTGCAACTGAGTAGATGGGTTATGATCTATACAATTTTCCTGAGGCAGTGTGGCACAGTAGAAAAAAAATGCTAGAACTGGAGTCAGAGGAGTTCAAATCCTTTTGCTACTTATTATCTATGTAAGCATATAGCTTAGTCTTTGGGTCTCACTTTCCTTAATTATTCAATGAGGGGGTTGGACTAACTGATCTTCATGTTTTCTCACAGATGTAAATTTATTAACTTACTTAATGGCCAACACAAATCAGTAATCTATTATTTAGGTTGTCAATATCACTGCCAATGTACTTTCAAGAAATTGCAATTATTTCTAAAGTTGTTTGAATATAACGACTTTACTTAATTGAATAAACCCAAAGAAGGAAATATGCTCTTTCTTTGAAACATCACACAAAAGAGGAAGCTTTAGATGTTTTCAAAAGAAGTCAGATTTTTTTAAAAGTTGGATTAGTAATGGTAGAAGGTGAGGTAGTTCTGAAAACCACTGGGGGCAGCTAAAAATCACTTGTCAAAACGCACATTAAAGCAAATAATGACCAAATACAAATCTCCAGTTGCCTCTGGAACTTTTGGATAAGAGAAGAAAATACCCTAAGTCTGAAAAGAAGCTGATTGTTTTTCTTCTTTTTTATATCATATCTTAGGAAGGTCACAGCATTTATTCCAGAATACGAAGTGGGTTAAATTCATCTGAAGTGGGCTTGTCAGTAACTGCCTTTACACTGAATTGGACAGGCTTTGGAGAGAGGCTGCATATTCACAGCCTATATGACCATTCATTTACTTATTAAAAGGCAAAAGTGAATTGCAAAATATTGTTTCTTTTTTCTAGAAATTTTAAGAAGCAAACTACAAAGTTCAGGACTTCTGGGTTTTGTTGTACCCTAGTTTACCTGCTGCTGGCAGATTTCAATCCCAGTTCATCAAGACAGAAACAAGAGAATTGGTTGGTTGCCTGCATGCCTAATAGGAGGCATTATTATATAAACTTGCATGACAGTTTCCCTGTATAATGCTTGTGCTCTGATGTCGTGAACTGAAAAAGCCGGAATCTAAAGTGCCACTGAGGCAATAGAGTGGCCAGATATGATTTACTAGAGCAGTGGTTCTCAACCTGTGGGTTATGTTCAATTTGTAACAATGAAAATATATCCTGCCTATCAGATACTTACATTATGATTTATAACAGTAGCAAAATTACAGTTATGAAGTAGCAATGAAAGTAATTTTGTGGTTGGGGATTACCACAACATGAGGAACTGTATTAAAGGTTTATGGCATTAGGAAGGTTGAGAACCACTGTACTAGAAAATCTCCATGGAGGTGATTTGGATGTGAAAAGATGAATAGCTAGTAAAGATATTATATACTGCAAGGTGAAGTCAAGATGGCAGAGTAAAGGCAGGGACTTGTCTGAGATCTTCCCCAAACCCCTATAGGGTATCTTTAAATAATTACTCTAAAAAAATTCTGGAACAGCAGAATCTACAAAAAGATGGAGTGAAACAAATTTCCAGTCTGAGGCAACTTAGAAGATCAAGTGAAAAGGTTTGTTGCATTAGGATGAGAGATGAGTGCAGTCAAGTGCAGGCTGCACCAGCATAGATTGAGTGCCAGAAAATCAGAAGCAGGTCTTGAGGTGACTTAATCAGTAGCAGCAGTAATGGTTTCCAGGCCTCTCAGCTCACAGATACCAAAGACAACTTAGAAAGTCAGCAGCAAAGGTCTATGGCACCAGTGTGAGAGAGCAATGCAATCCAGTGCAGGCCATGCCAGGGCAGACTAGGTCTTAGCAAACCAGGAACCAGCCTTGGGAATCACTGAATCAGCAGCAGCAGTGGCTGCTTCCTGAGTTTTCAGACTACACATGGTAAGAGGATTGAAGAACTGATCATAAGGAGACTATAGGGGTCTCTTTGCTAGCACTAAGTTAGGACTCTGTTTCTTTGACCATACTCATATCAGGGTCACTGTCCTGTGTGGCAGTTCCAAGTGAAGGAGGAGTACTAGCACAGCAGAGCTTGTAGACTACAGTGGAGCATGGACTCTTGTCACAGTTCTAGGGCAGAAAAGTGCTTGTGGTCACTTACAGACCAGGAGAAAAGTAAACAGATCCCCTTAGATCATGCCACCTTGGAAGAACTGAAAACTTACAGGTTTGTAGAACTACCTTTAAAAATATCCACAAAAAACTCCTGAAGCTTGGGACAGTTTACTCTCCACCCTGGAAGTAGAGCCCTACTTTAACAAAGAGGTAAAAGACTTGGAAAATGAGCAAACAAAAACAAAACAAAATTAACATATAAAGTTACCCTAGCCACAAGGAAGATAAAAATACAAACTCTGAAGAATACAACAAATTTAAAACTTCTACATCTAATTTTTAAGTTTTGTTAATTGGGGTTAAGTGACTTGAACAAGGTCACGCAGTGAGTGTATCAAGTGTCTGAGGCCAGATTTAAACTCAGGTCCTCCTGACTCCAGTGCTCTATTTGCTGCACCACCTAGCTGCCCCTAAAACTACCACATCTAAAGTCTCCAAGAAAAATATGAATTGGACTCAGGCCATGAAAGAGCTCAAAAATGGTTTTGAAAGTCAAGTAAGAAAAGTAGAAGAAAAATTGGGAAGAGAAATTAAAGTGATGCAAGAAAACCATGAAAAAGTAGTCAACAGGTTGGTAAAGGAGACACAAAAAATACTGAAGAAAATAACATCTTAAAAAATAGACAAGATCAAATGGTAAAAGAGGTCCAAAAAGCCAATGATGAAAAGAATGCTTTAAAAAGTAGAATTGGCCAAATTGAAGGAAAAAAAGGAGTCAAATTGAAGAAAAAAAAGTAGTTAAAAAGTAGAATAGGCAAAAGGGAAAAAAAGTAGGTAGAAAAGCTCACTGAAGGAAGTGATTCCTTAAAAATTAGAATGGGGCAAATGAAAATAATACAAGAATATAAAAAATAGAATGAAATGGGGAATATCTCATTGGAAAAACAACTGATCTGATTTTCATTTTGACATTCAGATACGCTCAGATACAAGAAACAAGAGAAGAACGAAAAGGTAAATAGGGAAAAGACATAAGGAACTTATCAAAGTTGAACTATTTACATTCCTACGTGGAAAAATGATAATTGTAACTTAAGAAACTTTTCTTATTATGAGGATAAGTCAAGGGAATATAAATGTGTGTGTATGTATATATGTATATATATGTATATTACAAATGTATGTCTACATAGGAGGGTATATGGGCATATGAATACATATGTGAGTATGTGTAGATATGTGTATAGGTACACATAGACAAAGGGCACAGGATCAATTGAATAGAAAGGGATGATACTTAAAAGGTGAGAGAGGAATATAATGAGAGGAGATGGGGAGAGACAGAATAGGGTAAATTATCTCATATAGAAGAGGCAAGGGAAAACTGATGCAATGGAGGGGAAGAACAGGGAGGCAAAAGGGAAAGGGTCAATCATACTCTCAGTAAATTTGGTTTAGGGAGGGAATGACATACACACTAAATAGGGTATCATGCCCTACAGGAGTGTAGGGGGGAAGGGGATGAGAGGGGGGATGATTGAGGGAAGGACAGGTTGGGGGGAGGGTAATTAGAAGTATACACTCTTGAAAAGAGACAGGCTCAAAGTAGAAAACTGAACAAGTGGGGGGCTGGATAGGATAGAGGGAAATATAATCAGTCTTTCACAATATATCCACTATGGAAATGTTTTGTGTAGCTTCTCACGCATAACCTATATTGAATTGCTTATCTTCCCAGTAATGGTGGGTGATGAGGGAGGAAGAGAAAGAATCTGAATTCCAAAGTTTTAAAATCAAATGTTTAAAAAATATACTATTATTATTATTATTATTATTATTATTATTATTAACATGCAACTTGGAAATAAGATATACACGCACTGGGTAAGGAGATCCATCTTGCCCTTCTGGAAAGTGGGAGGAGGGATGGGGGAGGATATAGGAGAGAGCAGATGGGGGAGGGGGTATATAGGATCGCTATTTTGGGGTGGTGGGCAGGGGGAAGATGGGGAGAAAATTTGTAACTCAAAATTTTGTTGAAATGAATGATGTAAACTAAAAATAAACAAAATTTAATTTAAAAAAAACAAAAAAAGAAAAACAACTGATCAGGAAAATGTATCCAGGAAAGATAATTCTGAAAGGCATGACAAAAAAAGGCAAAACCTCATCTTTCAAGAAATTATCAAGGGAAACTTCCCTGATGTTCTAGAACCAGAGGGCCAAATAGGAATTGAAAAAATCTACCCATCATCTCCTGAAAGAGATTAAAAAATGGAAACTCCTAGGGAAATTACAGTCAAATTCCAGAGCTCCCAGGTCAAGGAGAAAATACTGTAAGCATTCAGAAAGAAACAATTCAAGTATGGTGGATCAACAGTCAGGATAACACAGGATGCAGCAGCTTCTATATTAAAGGACCAGAGGATTTGGAATATGATATTCCAGAGGACAAAGGATCTAAGATTACTACCAAGAATCACCTACTCAGCAAAACTGAGTATAATCCTTCAGGTAAAAAAAAAAAAGGATATTCAATGAAAAAGAGGACTTTCAAACATTCTTGAAGAAAAGACCAGGGTTGAATAGAAAATTTTATTTTCACATACTAGATTCAAGAGAAGCACAAAAAGGTAAACAGGAAAGGGGAATTATGAAGGAAACTCTTCATATTCCTACAAGGAAAGACGATATTTGTAACACATAATACCTTTCTCATTATTAGGGCAGATAAAAAGAGTATATGCAGATAGAAGGCATAAGTATAAGGTGAATATGAAGGAATTATATTTAAAAAATAAAATTAAAGGATGAAAGAGGAATGTACTAGGAAAATGGAAAGAGAGGTAAAATGGAGTAAATTATCTCATGTAAAAGAGTAAAAAACCCCACCTTTTTCAGTGTAGGAGAAGTGGGGGTGAAAGGGAGTGAGTGAACCTTACTCTCATCATAATTGGCTCAAAGAGGGTATAGCATACACACTCAGTTGAGAACAGAGAAAAATAGAGAGAAATCTATTCTACCCTTATAGAAAAGTAGGAGGGGAAGGTGACAAGAGATGGTGGTGGTGATAAAAGGGAGGGTGTGTTGTGGGAAGGGGTAGTCAAAAGCAGCACACTTTTGAAGATAGATAGGGTAAAATGAGAGAAAGAAAAGAATAAATGGGGGACAAGAAGGGAAACACAGTTAACAATAGCAACTGTGAAAAAATTGAAGCAAGTTTCTCTGAAAAAACCTCATTTCTCAAACATATAGACAACTGAGTCATTTATAAAAGTAAGAGCCATTCCCCAATTGATCAATGATCAAAAGCTATGAACATTGCTCAGACGAAGTGACCAAAACTTTCTGTAGCCATATGAAAAAAATGTTCTAACTTACTATTGATAGGAGAAATGCCAAATAAAAGAATTCTGAGGTACAATCACACTTATTAGATTAACTAATAGGATGGAAAAGGAAAATGACAAATGTGAGAGGGAATGTGGGACAAATGAGACATTAATGCATTGTTGGTGGAGTTGTGAACTGATTGCACCATTCTGTTGAGCCATTCGAAAGTATACTCAAAGGGTTATAAAACCATTTATACCCTTTAAACCTAGCAATGCCAATACTAGGTCAGTATCCCAAAAGAGATAAAAAACAAAAAGTAATAGGACCTGTAAAAAATATATTAATAGCAACTCTTTTCTGGGGACAAAAAAAATTGGAAATTGAGGGGATGCCCATCAGCTAGGAAATGGTTGAATATATGGTACATGATTATGATGGAATACTATTGTGCTATAAGAAATTATGAGCAGGATACTATCAGATAAACTTAGAAAGACTTACATGATCTCCTGCAAAACAAAATGTACTGTGTAAAAAGTACCAGTTTATGACAAAAATTCTATCCATCACCAGAGAAAGAAATGATGGTGTCTGAATATAGATTGAAGCATACTTTTAAAAATTTATATATTTATTTATTTATTTTTAGTTTTCAACATTCATTTCCACAATATTTTGATTTACAAATTTTTCTCCCTATCTTTCCCCTATCCCCATACCACAATATCAAGCCTACTGAATACCACTTCCCCCAATCTGTTCTCTTATATCCTCCGCCTTGACTCCCCTAACTTTCTAGTAGGGCAAGATGGATTTCTATTCCCCAGTGCCTGTATATCTTTTTTCCCAGTTTCATGTTAAAACCAATTTTTTTAAACATTTGTTTTAACACTTTGAGTTCCAGATTTTTTTGGTTTCTTCCCTCCTCACCCATTCCCACTGGGAAGATAAGCAATTCAATATAGGTTGTACATGTGCAGTTACCCAAATGATTTCCATAGTAGGTATATTGTGAAAGACTATATTACCTTCCATCCTATCCGACCCCTACTTATTCTATTTTCTCCTTTGACTCTATCCCTTTTCAAAAATGTTTGCTTCTAACTACCCTCTCCCCCAATCTGCCCTCCCTTCTATCATCCCCTTTCTTATCCCTTGCTCCACTATTTTATTGTAGGGTAAGATACCCAATTGGGTGTCTATGTTATTCCCTCCATAAGCCAAATTAAATGAGAATGAGGTTGTCCCATTCCCTTTCACCTTCCTGTTCTTCCCTTCCATTATAAGTTTTCACTTGCCTCTTTTATATGAAATAATTTACCCTAATGTCTCTCTCCCTTTCTCCTTCTCCCAATAAATTCCTCTCACCTCATAATTTTATTTTTTAGGTATCATCCCTTCATATTCAGCTCATCCTGTGATCTCTATGTATACATGAACCTACATATACCCACACTCATATATATATTTATATACACATACACCCTCCTATACATACATATGTCTGTATTCATACAAATGTATATATGTGTATGTATATGTATGTACACATACACATACATATATATTCTCTTCAACTATCCTCACCTTTTAGAGTATTGTCCCTTCCTAGTCAATTGCTCTTGTGCCCTCTATGTATTCATATATACACATACTCAGATATGTGTTTGTATGCATATATAAACCCTATAATACAGATATATGTGTATGTATATGTATATACACATTTGTATTCCCTTCACATATCCTCATACTGAGAAAAGTTTCATCAGTTATAATTGTCACTTTTCCATGTTGGCATGTAAATAGTTCAACTTTGATAAGTTCCTTATGATTACTTTTCCATGTTCACCTTCTCATGCTTCTTGTGTTGGAGTGTCAAACTTTCTTTTGAGTTCTGGTTTTTTTCAGTAAGAATGTTTGAAAGTCCTCCACCTCACTGAATGACCATATTTTCCCCTGGAACACTATACTCAATTTTGCTGGGTAGGTGATTCTTGGTTTTAATCCTAGCTCCCTTGATCTCCGGAATATCACATTCCAGGCCCTTCGATCTCTTAATGTAGAAGCTGCTAGATCCTGGGTGCAAATTGTGTTTCCACAATATTCAAATTGTTTCTTCTTGGCAGCTTGTAATATCTTCTCCTTGATCTGG
>CM053583.1:362029235-362045746 GCA_028627135.1 Pseudochirops cupreus
GCAGCCTAGAAGGTCACATGTGGCCTCGAGGCCACAGTTTCCCTACCCCTATCATAGCTTATTATAGATTTTATAAAGGCAAAACAATAATGGTTTAGGAATATTATGACCCCATAATATATCCAATATATTGTCCAATGCATGTCCAAAGTCTGCCTTCCCATAGCTTCATCTGAGACATTAACAAGTATGGATTCTTAAGGCTATCAAAATACATTTCTAGAAATAGTTGTCTATAGTTACTGAATCATTTTCTCGCATCCTACTCACACTAAAACCTCTTCTTCATGCAGTTTCAAATATTCAATTTGATTTAAACTACTTTATATACTAGAAGTTATTAACCTTTTATTTACTTATTTTATTTATCACAGACACCTTTGGAAGTATAGTATACTCTATCGACCCCTTATTATAACAGTGTTTTTGTATGTATAAAATACCTAGAACTACAAAGACACCAGTTTTCTTTATTTTTAAATTTTATTTATTTATTTTTTACTGTATTTCTTTAAATATAGTTATCAAAACATTTGTTTTAAAAAGCATGAGTCAAGTTTAAGAATCCCTGCAGATGTAGAAAGCTACAGATGTTCTCTTAAATACCAAGTCATATCTTTTCTTAATCTCTATCTTTTTTGACATCTATGACTTTTAATGCTATCAAATATGACTCTTTGCTGAACATTCTCCTTTCCTTACCTTTTTATGTAATGCCTTACTACTTTTTTTTCCCTTTTTTGGAGGGGGGAAGGCAGGGCAATTGGGGTTAAGTGACTTGCCCAACGTCACACAGCTAGTAAGTGTTGTGTATCTGAGGTCATATTTGAACTCAGGTCCTCCTGACTCCAGGACTGGCACTGTATTCATTGTACCACCTATCTGCCCCCTGACTACTTTTCTTTAGTCTCCTTTGCTGAATCATCCTAACATGACCATCCTTGGTCCTGGGTTATCTTCCCTTCTCTCTATATATCTTATCTCACTAACTCTCAACACTTTAGAGAATTTATATGGCAGGCTCTGTGATAAACATGAGGCAAAGACATAAAAGCAAAGAAGACAGTTCCTTTTCTCCTGAATCTTAATGTCTAACATGAGTATAAAAGGTAACTAAAATGGATAGTGGTGATGATAGTGATGGTGCTGGTGGTGGTGGTGGTGGTGGTATAGGCATTAGAGGTTCTGTGGGGGTCTAGAACTGAGCAACATGAAATCGATGTATGCCTCTAAAAGCCCAGGGTGAAGCAATAGCAGGATTCCAATTTTCCAGAGGGCCAAGAATAGATATGATACTCAAAGTGCAGTTGAGAAGAGATAGATAACACAACTGGAGATGTCTAGAAAATACTGAGATGAATTCCAAATGCATACATGCTATTGTTGTTGTTCAGGGGGACTTTAGGTGATATATTTGACTTTAAAAATCCAGTATTTGAAATAAAATCATCAATATTTTAGAAAATGCAAGAGGGTGACCTGATCATTGTAAAGTTAAAGGGAAAGAACTAAGAACTGGGAGGAAAAATATGAAAAAAAAATCACAATTAGCCTAACATGTTGATTCAGGTTAATTTGTGAATTACAGTATGGTTTAGAAAAATTATTTTTCTCCACTAGTTCATCAATCATTAATAGAATTATGTAGTGGGACTAATACATAATATTACTTAGTCTTCAGTATTTCATGAAATGGTCCCAAGATAAGGTGACTAAGTTGCAGTACCTTAAGAAATAAAGTAAAAGAATTTTTTTATAAAATTAAAATACTTTGAAAGTAAAATAACATCTAGAAGCTATAAACTTAGAAACAAAATTGCTTTTTTTAATAAAGAGTAGTATCTTCTGTACTTTCAGTGATTAAGATGAGATTTAGACTTCAAATCAGAAGTCCATAGTTCATTTCCCAACTCTGTCACTTAACTTGTTCAGATGTTACCTTTGGCAAATTACTCAATTTCCCTGAGCTTCCACTTCCCAATATGAAAAATGGGGACAATATCACTTTCATTAGGTATTTCACAACATTTTTGTAAGCATCACATCAGATAATGTAGACATAGTCCATGACAAGTTTTAACCAATATACAAATTGCCAGCTTTACTGCTACATCTGGAAAGGTTTTAAAGAAACCCTTTGATGAGTTAGATTAGGACTGTTATAGACTTATCTAAATTTAATTGATGTGAAATTAATTATAAAATTGTAAGGATGGATAATTTTTCCCCACACAGTAATGCCAACTATGCTATAGAAGTTAATGCTTTCTTAATACAATATTGCTGTTATAAAAAATTCAAGGCAGTCATTAACTGTCTCTAAAATTTTGGATAGATTTATTGCTTAATTAGAATTTTACCTTTACTTGACAGGGGTTATTGAGTATAGCTTATACTCCTATCAAAATCTAAGTAATGTTTTATGTGGCTTCATATTAAAATGCAACATAACCAGGCAATAAAATATATTAATTCACCTCAGAGAATTCTCAGTTTGTCGTATCTTTCAAGCAGTTGATGAGATGTGTATTCAAGTAGTGAGTTATTTCTCATAGTAGAGGAAAAAAAAAACCCTACCAACTGTAATAAGAAACTTATTTACCTCTATACAATTATGCTATAAAAGTAGTCAGTATACATCAAACAACATCACTGTGAATGATATTTACACAGGGGTGTGGTGGCTAAGAAGGGAAAACTCAAAATGACAAAAAGGATGATCCACCTGGAAGTAAGGAAAACTTCAAATACTTATATATCTTGACACTAGAGAGTTTCAGGAATGAGATGAATATTAATGGGGTTTGGTAAAAAAAACATTTGTTATATAGAACTACAATTAACCACTGATGTTTTAAAATAATGTAGCAAGAGCTTAATAAGCCATATCATTTTGGAATCTTAAATTGGCTCTCTGAAAATCTAAATAATCTAAAAAGATGTCACAGAACATTTTATCTAAAATGAGAAGGTTTCCATCTTGTAGAGGTGACTTGGCATTATGATTATAGTATTGTACTTGGGTTAAAGATTGCCATTAATGTTTTTTGCTGTATGACCTTAGGATAAGCCACAAATTTCATTATATGTAAAATAATGGAGCTGGATTAGATGGTCTCTAAGGCATACTTTTCAGCACTCAATTTTTGATCCCACAAATGAAGATATTTTAGCTATACCTGTCCTGTCCCACTTCTAGGCAGTATGTTGGAATCACTTGAATAGCAAAATAGAGGACTAGACATTTTCTCCAGTCCTAGATAACTATCAAAATTCCATCCCCCTCCACCAAAGAGGAAGTATGCTCCATAGGAATAGATATAGCTGAACACACAGGACAAGAACTCAAGAAAGCAAAGGCTCCATAGGAATAGATATAGCTGAACACACAGGACAAGAACTCAAGAAAGCAAAGTATGAATTATTAATTAATAGTGAAGAACTGTTATGCTGAGCATAATGCATTGCTCAGCATCATTCTCCACCAGCCTCTGTTCCATCAGGGCCAACAAAAAAATTGATGGAATTGTGCTTTGGGAACATCTCAGGGATTTCCATCTTACTTCAGAGTCTCTGTCAATGCACCCCACCACTGCTCTTCTTACATTTTTCTATGATAACAATATTGATGATGTCAGTCATCAAGAAGAAGGACATTACAGGGAATGATTGGTTCTTCTGTTACTTGCAGTGGCTCCTTGATTAGGGAAATCCATAGCTGAAGTTCTGCCCAGAACACCTAATTTTGTTTGTACTCTCCACCCATCCTCCTTCAAATTTGTAGATGGCAATTCATTCAGGGAACTACATTAGAGGTTACACATAGATGACTGAACAAAGATTGTAAGAAAAATTAAATCAACTGGGGTTACTTTAGTCCCCTTAAAGGCAACTTAGAGAAGGAATCAAGATTAGTGAAAATTTAATTCCCCAAAGTAATTGGAGGCTGAAATAGTGTTGTGATATATCTATAGGGATACACTCTCCAGTAGAGGGTGAGGAATCAGAAAGCAAATGTCAGGGAATGTAAAGGGAAAAAGGCTAAATTGTTAAAGATTTCTGGTGGGATAAAATTCATTAAAATTCTAATGAAGAACAGATAAATCAATAGAGAAGATATTTCTATTCGAGTAAGTCCCTCACAAACATGGATAGTATTTTGCCTCTTGTATCCCCAGCATTTTGCCCAGTCCCTGGCACATAGTAGGCATTTAATGAATGTCTATTTATTGATGGATGATTGAGTAGCAACATACCCAAAAGTTTGCAAATATTTCTAAATAAATATTTCAAACCAAAGACAATTGAACCAATATTGATGAAGTACAGAACCCCATGCATTCCTAAGAGTTCATGGAGTTACTCCAGGAAGTCCTAACATTATTCAAAAGATTTAAAAGAAATTTCAGAAAAATTAGAAGTGAATAAATAGTAGAATCTGTGACCTGTGAAGCAAGAAGCAACACACACACACACACACACACACACACACACACACACACACACACACGATTAGAAAAACAAACAAATTTGAATCCATAGCAATGTCACTCTAAGGAAGTCAAAGAAAAAGTGAAAGATTGAGAATATAAATATACAGGAATGAAGGATGATCTGAAGAGAAAATAAATCAAAAAACAGCAAATTTTACAAGAGTACATGATCACTCTATAAACAAGAGCTATTAATATTGAAGATGGAATATGAGACAATTTAAGGCTCAGTGGTTTCCCTCACCCTATATTGGTAAATGGAAGAAAAAAAAACTAGCAAATTAACTTAAACTTAGATATGCTACAGTCAGATAAATAAACTTCTTTTGTTCTATTCCTAATAAAGCTAACTCATTTATGCCTAAGTATACTCATTTTGAGTATCTTGATGAGTTTGGTGGATTTAACATTTCAAGAAAGCATATTCTTATAGAAACAGGATAAACCATGTAGTTATTTGGATGCATTTTTCATTTATAATAGATCTGCAACTGTAGGTCAACAAGAAAGCCAGTGCCTGAATGGGAAAAAGAAAATAGAAAAAAAATAAAGAAAAAATAAAACCTTAACATCTGTGATTTTATATTCCATTCTCAGTACTAGCACATGTTATCAGCCTTGTTAATGTTTTTCAAATGTCAACAAATTTATGCACTCTAGAATGCCTATGGGGATCAATACTTAATTCATAGCATCTTATAATTATAGACAAAGAAGGAAGTTAAATATTAATTTGGGAGGTTACTAAGTACCAGCCAAAGGTTAAGGAAGATATTAATTAATCCCAGTAGAATCAAGACATTATTTCTCAAAGTTAGTAAAAAGGCTTCATGAGAATAGGGACTCTTTTCTTATGTATTTTACTTTTTTTTCCAGTTATAGCTAAAAACATTTTTAAACACAGCATTTTTCAGGAGCGGCTAGGTGGTGCAGTGAATAGAGCACTGGCCCTGGAGTCAGGAGGACCTGAGTGCAAATCTGGCCTCAGACACTTAACACTTACTAGTCATGTGACTTTGGGCAAGTCACATAACCCTAATTGCCCTGACTTATCCCCTCCAAAAAGCAACCAAAAATTATATTTTCATGTGTGTGTGTGTGTGTGTGTGTGTGTGTGTGTGTGTGTGTGGTGTTTACTATGTGTTTTCTTTCACAACATAACTATTATGTGCAATCATGTAAAACAAATGTTCATATTAGTGGTGCTGTAAAAGCAAAGAGACCAAAAAAAGGGATAAAAATTAATTTTTAAAAGAATGGTTCTTCTCACTTCACTTTTTATCAGTTGATGTCTTTCCAGGTTTTTTCTGAAAGCGTCCTGCTTGTCATTCCTTATACCACAACAATAGTCCATCACAATGAAGTGCCACAACTTTTTCAATCATTCCTCACTTAATGATCATCCCCCAATTTCCAAATCTTTATCACCACAAAAAGAGCTGCTATAATTTTCTTGTACATATAGGCCCATGTCTTGAAAAAAAAATACCTTTGGCATACAGAACTAGTGTTACTGTGTTGAAAGGTATGCCCAGTTTTATTGTTCTCCAGAATGGTTGAATCACTGCACAAGTCTACCAACAGTGCATTAATGCCCCAATATTCCCACATGCCCTCCAACATTTGTCATTTTTCCTTTTCTGTCATATTAGCCAATCTGATAAATGTGAGTTGGTAGCAGAGTAGTTTTAATTTCCATTTCTCTAGTCAGTAGTGATTTAGAGCATTTTTACATATAACTATTGATGGCATTGATTTTTTTTCTTATGAAAATTCACTGTTCATCTCCTTTCACCATTGATCAATTGGGGATTAACTTGAATTCTTATAAATTTTACTGAATTCTCTATATATTTGAGAAATGAGACCTTTATCAGAAAAAAATTCTGTAAATTTTTTCACAGTTGTGATTACTGTGTATTTCTCTCCATCCTATTTTTCCTCTTATCTTTCTTTCTCTCTCTTCTTTCAGCCTATACCTCTCCAAAAATCTTTTACTTCTGAAAATTGCCTCCCCTAATCCACCTTCCCTTTTATCAGCCTCTCCTTCTCTTATTCCCTTCTCCTCCAATTTCCTGTAGGATAAGGTAGATTTTCATACCCAACTGAGTGTATATGTTATTCTCTCTTTGAGTCAATTCCAATAAGAGTAAGGTTCAAGTATTGCTCACTGCCCCACCATCTTTCCCCACACTGTAAAATTTCTTTCATACCTCTTTTATATGAGATAATTTACCCCATTTTATCTCTGTCCTCTTCTCTCTGTGAATCTTTGTCACTCCTTAATTTTTTTCATCATCCCATCACAGACAACTCATTGTATGTGTGTATAGAATTAATTTAATTTTATATTAAAGTTTTTGTTGATAATTTTACCCTTGAACTAACTTATTACCAAATAGATTTAGTAATAAATCATAGTAATACTTGACATGTATATAATCCTGTAAACTTACAAAGAACTTTACCCAAATCATCCAATATAAGCCTTACCAGTATCTTAAATAGTTACTTCAGTTATTTTTAATCATCTTTTTCAGATGACAAAACCCAGGTTCAGAAACAAGTAATTTTCCAAGGTTAAACAGGTAGTAAATTTTAAAGGGGACTGCCTGCGTTTATGGTTGTAAGTAATAATAGCAATTTTCTGGAGCAATCTAGGGCATCAGAAAAGAGAGTTCATATGAAGTTGGCTATCCATCTATCCATTTAGCCATTTAACCAAAAACCATCTGTTGAGTGTGTTCCTTTATATAAATGGTACATTCTAGTTTTAACAGTTTTCTATCACTTTTAATTATGGGAGGTGGGTTATCCTAGTGGATGGAATTTGGCCTGGACATCCAGAAGTACAGGAGAGTGTGCATAATGTTGTAATAGAACACTGAATTTAGACCTAGTCAGTCACTAAGTAAACATTCATTAAATGGCTATGATGTGTTAAGTGCTGGGTCTACAAAGGTTCTGAGGATAAAAGGATGCTCTATTAAGTTCTAGGGAAACAGAAGGCAAAAGAGAGTCCCTCCTTAAAGGATCTGGATTTAACTCATGATTCTCTTAATTACTGATTAACACAGTCATGTAAGGTTAGTTATTTAACCTTTTAGGCCTCAGTTTACTTACATGTGGAAATCAAAGGATTTGGAAAGACCTTTACTTGCTCTGAATCCGTGGTCTTAACACTGATTCTTATCTAACTCAATGGAATTGCTTAACTCATTTAATTTGTAATGCTAATATCTAATAATACTTTCTCATATAACTATTTATATCTTGTTGACCAGTTAAAATGTCACAATTTTTATTTCCACGGGGTTTTTTTTGGTAGATGTCCTACCATGATAACAAAAATAATACGTATTTGGCATTGGTCCATGGTACTAATTCTATTCAATTACATTCAATGCATGCTTTTTGGAGTTTCTGAAAAAATCCCTTCCCATTTGCACCAAGCAAAAACTATTCTAACAAAATAAAATAAAAACAAAAACACCACAACACCCATGCAGAGAACAGTGTTCCAGATCCCCACCTCAGCATGTTTTCACTGAAGTTGTATTAAATTGCTTGATCAAAGGATACCCTATTTAATCCCTTCTCCCCAAATCCTAAAGCACTTGGAAAAGTTTTAGCAGGTTCAAATAAGCATTTCAGAATGGTTTCCTGTCAAAAGTAAATTGTAGTTTATTGTAGAAACTAGTGAGGAAGTTTACTAAGAAAATAGATTGAAAGCAAACAATGGGTGACTGCTAAGCTGCTGATTTCTTGACTAGATTGTTTTTTTTCCTCCTTCAAGGAAATATAAATATTGAATTGCTCTAAAAGCCTAGCTAAGAAAAGTATCTTCCTAAAGAGAGTTATCTTCAAAAGCAAAGAAAAATCTCCTACACTGCCTCCCCTCTGCTGCCCCTGACTCCATTAAAAAGAGACATTGGTTAGTAAATTCTGTTTAGAGAGATGTCTCATAATAAAAGATGAGAGCTTGGAATATAACTGGAGAGGAATCCTGTTGGCATTTCTGTTGGCAAGTACTGACACAATGGAGAAACTGAGGTCTTCAAAATTAGGTACTTGCTGTAGGTAAATGGAATAAAATCTTTGTTGACATTTTTATTAATAAACACACATAGAAGAGATAGTGGTGTATTCTGGGATTCTAGGCATGCATAGAATCATAAAGTGTCAGAACTGGAAGGAACATAGGGAATCTTACAAATGAGCTCCCCTTTCTTTCTTTTAACAAATAAACTGAGCCCAGAAAAGTTAAATGCTTTGCCTCCAATCACTTAGCTCACTGTCAGTGATCCAGGGTTTTTTCTATTACATAACACTGAAATCATCCTAAACCATTTAAAAATGGAATTCAATATGTCATTCTTTTATAATTCATCCAATTAATTTGACAGTGTAGAATATAATAGTAAATTATCCCTATGTTAGCGAGAGAATAGGACACAATTGAATGAAACTGGTCTATGTTATAGTTTGCTTTATATGTTTGTCATTTCATCAATCAACATTTATGAAGCAATAACTATTTTATAGGACATTGTGGTATTAATGGTAACAAGAAATAATATTGTTTATGATTCATTAGATATAAGATTTCTTTAGGAATGTTCTTTTCACAGATGGATTATAGAAAGAAGAAGCAAGAAAGATAGAGAGCAAAATTATGAAGGTGTTGCAATGGTACAGATGAGATTTAACGAGGGCTTGAAATAGGGTGGTAGCCAAGTAAAGCCAGAGAAGGGAGTAAGTGGAAGAGATGTTATGAAGGTATAATGGATGCTATTTGGCAAATGATTGGGTATGGATTGTGTCCTGTCAATGTTTAGTTTTTTGACACTGAGCAAGCTACAACTTCTTAGGGCCTTAGTATTCTTACTTCACAACATGAGGAAATTAAATGAGATAATTCCTAAAGTCCCATACAGTTTTTTTATTCAAAATTTGTGAGTATCTTCTCAGATTTTTCTGAAGTCTGCCTGTTCATCATTCATTATAGCACAGTAGGATACCATTACATTCATATACCACAGCTTGTTCAGCCATTCCCCAACTGATGGGCATCCCCTCAATTTTCAGTTCTTGGCCACCACAGAAAAAAAAAGAGTTGCTATCAATATGTTTGTACATGTGGGTCCTTTTCCCATTTGTATAGTCTTTTTGGGATACAGCTCTAGAAGTGGTATTGCTGGGTCAAAGGGCATGCACAGTTTTATAGCCCTTTGGGCATCATGGGAAGCATATTGTAATGAGAGAAGAAAATGAATAAGAGGATGCTCAAAAAGGTTGTAGGAATTGTAGGGATGTAGGGAGCTTAGTATCTTCTAGGGTAAGATCACATGGGTGAAATGAACGCCTAGGGTGGGAAGACTTATATGAACTGATGCTCAATGAAATGAGCAGAAACAAGAGAAGACTGTACACAATAATAGCCACAATATGCAATGACTAACTTTGATAGACTTAGCTCTTCTCAGCAATGCAAGAATCTAAGACAACTCCAAAAGAATCATGATGAAAAATGCTTTCCATATCCAGAGAAAGAACTATGTAGTCTGAATGCAAATTGAAGCACACTATTTGCTCTCTTTTTTTCTTTCTTGAAGTTTTCACATTCATTCTAATTCTTCTTTACAATGTGACTAATATAAAAATATGTTAAATAACAATGTATATGTAGAGCCTTTGTCAGGTTTCACACTGTCTTGGGGAGGGCAAAGGGGAGGGAGATGGAGGAAATTTTAAACTCAAAAGCTTATGGAAGTGAGTGTTGAAAATTAAATTAAAGTAATTAATTTAAAGAGAAAAAAAGAATATAAGCCCCTTGACAGCAATAATTTTCTTTCTTTTTGCTCAAATTTATATTCCCAGTGCATAATGCAGTGATTGGAACACAATAAGTGTTTATTGACTTGACTGTGCTCATATTCCACATATCCAACTGATCTCTTGCCAAATTTTGTTGTTAATGCCTTATAACATGTTAAACACTTTATGTGTGTGTACACATATATGCCTACATATATTTGCATTATATATTGCATATATAATCTCTCCTCTCCACTCCTAAAGATGCAACCTTAATTAAAGCTCTCATTACTTGTCAACTGGGTTATTAAAATAGCCTTCTAACTGGTCTCCTTGCCTCAAGTCTTCCCCCACTCCAAAATATCTTCCACTTGGTTGGCAATGTGATTTTTCTGATTCACAGTTCTAACCATGATATCCCCTACTCAGTGAACTGTAGTGGTTCCCTATTACTTCTAGTAATAAATTTAAAGTGTTTTATTTTCCCCTTTTTCTTTGATCTTTTTGGGATAAAAACTGTTGTTTTGCAAAACACTTCCGTAATAGTCAAGATGTGAAAGACTAACTATATTTCCCTCCATCCCATTTCTTCTATTCTCTCCTTTGATCCAGTCCCTCTTCAAAAGTGTTTGCTTCTGATTACCCCCTCCTCCCATTTGCCCTTCCTTCTATTATCCCTCCCCCCTCTTATTCCCTTCCTCCCTAACTTCTCGTAGGTTAAGATAACTTTTCATAAGCAATTGAGAGTGGAATGCAAACTTCTATTTTCTTTTTGGACATAGTTCCAAATTGTTCCCCCAGAATGGTTGGATCAGTTCACTACTGCATCAAAAATTCATTAGTGTACCTATTTTTCCCTAATCCTCTCCAGCATTTGCCATTTCTGATAGGTATCAGGTGGTACTTTAGAGACGTTTTAATTTGCCTTTCTCTAATCAATAATGATTAATGACTATAGACATTTTTTATTTCTTCTTCTGAAAACTGCCTGTTTATATCCTTATTTTTTTATGAATTTGACTCTGTTCTATAATCAGTATATATTTGAGAAATAAAGCCTTTATCAGGAAAACAATATAATTTTTATATTACTTCATTGTCTATGGTACTTTTAGCATAACGTGTTTTTTTCAAAATTTTTTTCATTGTTAGAATAAAACAAGCAATTCCATAATACAGTACATCTACTATGCACAACTTGATATTCCTTCCATGTATACAACAAAATTATCAGATAAATTATCTTTTCCTCTCCTAGATATGGCTACCATGAGACACAAATAGGTATATGTGTATGTATGTCAGTATATACATATGTGTGTATGTATGTATATGTATGTATGTACACATACATATATGGATATGTGTGTATTTAAAGTTATTCTATAGAGACTTCTCTTTACTGCCTGTTTCTCTGGGTGCAGATAGCAATTTTCTTCATATGTTGACTTTGGCTATTTATAACAGACATAATAACTTATTTACTTAAAGTCATTCTTAAAACAATATTGCTGTTACTACATGCAATGTTTTCTTGGTTCTACTCATTTCTCTCTTCATTATTTTGTGCAAGTCTTTCCATGTTTTTCTAGAATCATTGAGCTCATCATTTCTTATAACTCAGTAGTATTGCAGCACAATCATATACATAATGTAGTTTCACTGATTATCTCTTCTATTTTTTTTTGTTTTTGCTTTGTCTGAGTATGATTGCTTCCAATTCATTTTTTTTAACTTCAGTTAAAGCATATTAGATTTTGCTCCAGCCCTTTACTTTAATGTTTTCTGTATCTTTCTGTTTCAAGAATTTCTCCTGTAAACAACATATTATTGGTTCCTGGTTTCTAATCCATTCTACTATCTGCTTCTGTTTTATACACATCCCATTCACATTTATAGTTATGATTACTAATTGTATTTTTCCTTCTATCCCATTTCTCCCTCCCTCTCTCTCTCTCTCCCTCTCTTTCTTTCTTGTATTCTTCCTTGATAGTCCATTTTGCTGCTAAAAATTCCTCCCTTAATCTGTCCTTCCTTTTATCAGACCCTCTTTTTTCTTATTTGTATTGCCATGTACTAGCAGATTCCCAAAAGAATGCTACTGTGAACAGCTTTCAAGGTTCTGATTACACAGTTTAGTGAACACTCCATTTATTCTATAACAAATAAAGGCAAACATTCACAACAAATCACAATGTAATATTCACATTATATCTTATCACAGAAAATTACAATATAGTGTTCACAACAGCTTAATATTTAAAATCGCTACATAGTTTTCACCAAAGTGGCCACAGTATTAAGAACAAAGAACAAAAGAATAATCATCTGGTTTCCCTAAGGAAGTTTGTCTCCTCACTCAGTCATTCAGTCATCTCACAATACAATAATCCATCTTCCACTCATGGGACAATCATAGATTAATTTAATTAGTCACTTATCTAGCAATTGGTCACTAAGTATCATTAATCACTAAATACAATCATTAGAAAATTACACAAATCCTCCACCCCTTGGTGTCTAGTACACTTCAATTTCATCATGTGTTCAATATCCAAGGAGAGGCCTTTTCTTCACCTTGACCTGGGGTGGTCGCTCAGATTCCCTGCATCCCCTTCCATGGTCCCAGCTCCTACCTGAATCCACCAACAGTCACCTGGATTCAGAGGCAGACAGATCCCAGGTTCTTGTCCAGTCCTCCCAGCAGTTCTTGGTACACACTGAAGTTCACAGGGTCCAGCACATCTCAAAACCTTCACCACTTCTGTTGCCGGGAACTCAAGGATCAACCAAGCCACAAACAAACAAAGTCTTATCTGAGTCATGCTTTTTCAGTCCTCCAGCATTTCAGCTGGCCCTAGGACCCAGGAGAAATCTCAGCCTTCCAGGAGGCAGCAGCCACTTCAGCTTTCTAGGAGGCAACAGCCACTTTGGCCTTCACCAGATTCCAGTCTCATAGAAAACTCCAACTCCCAGATGCTGGAACAATTTTGCTTCTTCACTAGGAATAAAAACATTTGATTCTGTCTGTTCTCTGGAGCGCTTCTTAAATACACACACACACACACACACACACACACACACACACACACACACACATTGGCTTCCTGTCTCAGCCAACCCCTTCCTGTTATGTCAGCAACAAGAGACAGAGTTCACACCTTCTGTTTCTTTCACAGAAGTACTTAGCCCTTGGGCTAAGTACCTGCAAAATTAATTACTATAACATTATTCCATTCTTATTTTTCTATTGGGTAAGTTACATTTCTATACACAACTGAACCTGTTTCTGCACACACACACACACACACACACACACACACACACATACACACACTGTTTAAACCTATTTTAATGAGAATGAGCTTGAAGCATTCCTCTCCACTCCCATTTTCCCCTCCATTATAAAAGTTCTCCATTGCATACTTCTTTTATGTGAGAAAAAAATTCCCATTCTACCTCTTCATTCCCCATTTGCCAGTGCATCACTCTTTCTCACTCTTTCATATTTTCACAGATCATTCCAACAAATTCAATTCATACTCATACCCTCTATGTAAACGACTTTTAACTGCTTTAATATAACAATAAAATTCTTAGGAGTGACATGTAAGATATTCCCAAGTAGAAATGTAAATTGTTTAAATTTATTGTGTCCCTTAAAACTCTTTTATGTTTACCTTTTTATGTTTCTCCTGAGTCTTCTGTTTGTATGTTAAATTTTCTATTCAGCTTTTCCTTTTTTCATCAAGAATGCTTAGTCCTCTGTTTCATTAAATTTCTAAGGATTATACACAATTTTGATGGATATGTTGTTATTGGTTGTAATCCTGTCTCCTTTGCTTTCTGGAATATCATTCCAAGCTTTCCACTCCTTTAACATGGAAACTTTTGAATCTTGTGTAATTTTGATTATGGCTCCATGATATTTGAATGGCTTCTTTGTGCCTGCTTGAAGTATTTTTTCTATGACTTGGGAGCTCTTCTATTGGCTTAAATGTTTCTGGGAGTTTGGAGATCTCTTTCAGTAGGTGTGCAGTAGATTATTTCAATTTATATTTTACCCTCTGGATATAAGATATTAAAATAATTTTCATAGCTAATTTCCTTAAATATGATGTTTAGGCTATTTTTTTGATCATGGCTTTGAGGTAGTCCAGTAATTCTTAAAGTAATTCTCCTTAATCTATTTTCCAGGTCATTGTGAGATATTTCACATTTTTTTTCTTTTTATTTTTTTTTTGTATTGTGTTTTATTGTTTCTTGATGTCTCGTGGAATTATTAGCTTCTGTTCACCCAGTTCAAATTTCTAAGGTATTATTTTCTTCAGTGAGATTTTGTACCTTCTTTTCCATTTGGCAAATTCTGCTTTTAAGAAGTTCTCTTCAATGGAGTTTTGTACCTCATTTACCAAGCATTTAATTCTCCTTTCATAATTTTCATGCATCATTCTCAATCCTTTCCTCATGTTTTCCTCTACCACACATATTTTTCTTTAACTCTTCTGGAAATTCTTGTTGGGTTTATGCTCAAATAGAATTTTTATTTGATGCTTTTTTGTTCCTTTTTTCACCTTATTATCTTCTTCTAAGTTTATTTCTTGGTCTTCCCTGATTATTAATAAATTTTTAATCCGCAGATTCTTTTTTGTTGGCTTTTGCTCATTTTCCATCATATTTCTTGATGGAACTTTACTTTAAAGTTGGGCTCTGCCCAGCTTGGTTGGGAAGGCACTGTCACAAACTTTAGGCCTTTTGGTGCTGCTATTTTCTTTTCTTTTTTTAAAAATTTAATTAATTAATTTATTTTCTTGTTTACATCACTCATTTCCATGAGATTTTGAGTTATAAATTTTCTCCCCATCTTTACCCTACCCACCACTTCAAAACAGCCATCCCACTGTATAGCATTTCCCCAAATCTGTTCTCTCCTATGTCCTCCCCCATCGCCCCTCTGATTTTCCAGTAGGGCAGGATGGGTCTCCCTACCCCATGTAGTTAATAATAATAAAAACATATACATATGTATTTTTAACATTTGATTATAGAAATTTAAATTCTAGATTCTTTCCCTTCCTCCCTTGTCACTCACTGCCGCTGGAAAGACAAGCAATTCAATACAGGCTGTACATGTGTAGTTATGTAGAACATCTCCACAATGGACATATTGTGAGAGACTGAGTATATGCCCCTCCTTCCTATCCCACCCCCTACCTTGTTCTGTTCTCTATCCTGTCCCTGTCTCTTTACAGAAGTGTGCACTTCCAGCACCCCCCTCCACCCTGCCCTCCCCTCCATCATCCCACCTCTCATCCCCATCCCACCTACTCTCCTGTGTGGCAAGATACCCAGTTTAGAGTTTATGTCATTCCTTCCCTAAGCCAAATTCAAGGACAGTAAAGTTGGCCCTTTCCCTTTTGCCTTCCTGTTCTTTCCCTTCATTATAACAATTATCCCTAGCCTCTTCTATATGAGATAATTAACTCCATTCTGTCTCTCCCTGTCTCCTCTCATTCTAATCCTCACCCACCTCAGAATTTCACCTTTTAAAGTATCATCCCTTACTATTCAATTGATCCTGTGCCCTCTACGTACACATATATACACATACTCAGATACGTATTCATATGCATATATAAGCCCTCCTGTATAGATATATGTTTATGTTTACATATATATATATTTGAATTCTCTTCACCTATCCTCATACTGAGAAAAGTTTCATAAGTTACAATTATTGTTTTTCCATGTTGGCATGTAAATAGTTCAACTTTGATAAGTTCCTTATGATTTCTTTTCCACGTTTACCTTCTCATGCTTCTTGTATTTTGAGTGTCAAATTTTCTTTTCACTCCTTGTTTTTTCAGCAAGAATGTTTGAAAGTCCTCCACCTCACTGAATGACCATATTTTCCCCTGGAACATTATACTCAATTTTTCTGGGTAGGTAATTCTTGGTTTTAATCCTAGCTCCCTTGATCTCTGGAATGTCATATTCCAGGCCCTTCGATCTCTCGATGTAGAAGCTGCCAGATCCTGGGTTATCCTAATTGTGTTTCCACAGTATTCAAATTGCTTCCTCTTGGCAGCCTGTAATATTTTCTCCTTGATCTGGGAACTCCAGAACCTGGCTATAACATTCCTAGGACTTTTCTTTTGGGGATCTTTATCAAGAGGTGATTGGTGAATTTTTTTAAGTTCT
>CM053583.1:362046246-362065346 GCA_028627135.1 Pseudochirops cupreus
GCTATCTCTCTCACTGTCTCTATCTACTTATCTATCTAATCCATCTCTATCATCTATCTCTATCATCTGTCTCTTTCTATTATCTATCTATCTATCTATCTATCCATCTACCTATCTATCTATGATACACAAAAACACATTTAAGGGTTCTAGCCAATATTAAAAATACTAAAGACTATGATATGAAAGAAGAATTAATACATTTATAGCTTGAGCTCATTATAGTGAAGGATAATCATTGTTATCAAAAGAGATGTCTCATACTTTAATTATTGAAGCATGTAAAATTGACTAAGATTAGGTTCCCCATCACTAATATTATTTGTGAAAACATCTACATAGGAAGAACATCTTACTTAAAATGAGCAGGGAGAAAACCCTGACAATAAAACCATAGACAATAATACTAAACAATAACATACTGATTGTTATTGAATGTTGATGTTACCTAGATTTCAATCTTTGATTCGCTATTTTTAGTCATAGGGAATTATGATTTTCCTGTGATACATTTTTTTGTGCACCATTTCCACTCATTATATACATTTAATTTTTTTTCAAGTTTCAATTTTAGTTTCATAGGGATTTTTAATGAGGTACCCTGAATATTTTATTCAGCTCATGGAGGATTTTGAAATCATATGGGGCCTCATGAGTTGAGAAGGAACAGGAAGATGTTGATGAACAGAGTGGGTAATGGAGATAATATATTAGAAGAGATACATTTTATTTTTAACAAGGTCAAGAAACCACTTTGAAAGAGAATGTAATCTTAGCCTGTCTGCATTGACTCTCCCAGAGTACCTTAATTCTAGTCTGAAAACAGGGATGTGTGAGCCATTGCAACTTGCTTGGACTTTTCCAGTCCATTAAATGCCATATACAGCAAAAAGTCAGCAGTGCTCAGGATGATTCAGATTAGGTGACAGACAGCAGTGACACTGTTGGATAGCTTTTATGGTGCCTTCAGGTAAAGTATTGGTATCTTAAAAGCAGCCAAGTTAAGTGGAATATGAATATGTTGCACCTCACTGCTGCACTTCTCCTGGTGTTTTCAGTTAAACCTGTTGGTAAAATGGCATATAACATTTTGCTTTGGGGCTTAGGGTTGTCTCTCTTGACTTCCAACTTCCAATTATCCTCTTCAACTTTAGGAAATGTGAAAAAATAAAAGAAATTGAACTGAATCTGGAAGTACTAAGTGTGTGTGTGTGTGCATGTGTGTGTGTGTGTGTGTGTGTGTGTGTGTGTGTGTGTGTGTGTGTGTGCACGTGTTCCTTTCTGATATGCAAAAGGCAGAAAAAGGTACCTGGCTAAAAAAAAAGAAAACAAAACAACAACAACACATAGATTTCCAAGCTGGAAGAGAACTTGGTGTTCATTGTGCCTAACACTATCATTTTGTAAAGGAGAGTATTGCAGGCCAGAAAAGTGATGAAATTTGTTCATGGAGAAATATGATGGCACCCAAGCCAGGATTAGATGCCAGGCTACCAATCTATCTCTCAGAGTAATATCTACTTCAATATTTCAAATACTTTATAAAAATGTGTTGGTGTTATCAATCCTCCAGTGACAAAGAGGAAAATGTAAACCTGGAAAATTATTAGATAGTTTTGTTTTTTTTTCAAAAACTAAGACTGTATCTAATTAGAAATTTTGGGGGGGGTGGTGTTGGAATTTATCAAAATTTCTAATTTCCTTAAAACTAGTCAGTCTATTATTTCTAGTTCGGCTCTTGTTGAAAATGTTCCTGGCTTATATTAGTCAACTTTAAAGACTTAAAAATTACTGTATAGTAAATGTAATTAAGAATTATTTTAAGAGCATATAAGCAAGTGATGGTATACCTTATTAAAATGCAACATAGCTTGGTATATTTACATAAAAGCACATAACCTGTACATACACATATGTATAAATATATGTGTATTCATAAATATACATGTTTATATATACACACATATGTTTATATATACATGTATCCATACACACATATATCTTAAAATAAATTAGTGTGTCCCTATGTATTCCTTTGGCCCTCCATTTCTTAGTTGTTACACCATGGAACAGAATAGAATGAGTATTTATAAGTACTTAATATGTGCCAGGCTCAGTACTAATTTCTTTAGAAATGTTATCTCATTTGATCCTCACAACAACCCTGCAAGGTAGGGACTGTTGTTTTACCTATTCGTTGTCCATAAACTTAAAACAGATTTTTCAGTCATACTTCCTTTTCTATCTCAAGTTCTGGGTGCATATCTTCTCATCTCAGATCCTGGATCTCTCTGCTTTCCCAAGTTATCAGTAGTTAATCTGAATATCTACTTGTACTAAAGAGCTAATAAGAAATGGTTCTATTAACTCCCCAGGGTCCACTCCATCCAATTCCACACATAGGAAACACATAAATTTGAGAATGGATCTTCCAAAAATAATAAACAATATTTATTCAGTGTACATTTTACTGTACATAGTGTTGTGTGTCTAATTTATTAAAACATTTATTTCTAAAATAATCATCAATATGGCTCAAGTAGTACAGCTCTTCAAAATTCACCATCAATTAAAATGTGTATTGGAACAATCTTGTGATTTCATTGATGTAGGGAGGTACCTTTAGGAAATTCCTTGTGACATTGTAGACATTAACACCTTCTATGTAATTTGTAGGTAGTTCAGTAGATAGAGTACAAGTCTTAGTCAGAAAGACTGGAAATCAAATTTGACTTCAGACATTTACTAGTTATATGACCCTGGGCAAATAACTTAATTATCTTTGCCTCATCCATAAAATGAGGTAGACAAGGAAATGAAAAACCATTCCTGTACCTTTCCAAAAAATAAAAAGTTAAAAAAAAAACCTCAAAATGGGGTCACAAAGAGTCAGACACAGCTGAAACAACTGAACATTAGCAACTATAATTTAAAGATTCAGAAGGTTGCCTAGGTTATTGAGAGGATAAGTGATTTCCCCAAGGTATCAGAGGCAATATTCATCAGAAGACAAATTCAAACTCAGGTCTCCCTAACTCTGAGGTCAGCTCTATATCCACTCATGCCAAGTTTTTTTTTCCTCTATAGCATAAGTTGTTATGATATGTTATGTTATTTTTGTTATAATTTGTGCAATGCCTGTTGTTATTCAGTGGTTTAGTCATGTTCAACTCTTCATGACCCCATGGACCATACTGTCCATGGGCTTTCTTGGCAAAGATACTAAAGGGGTTTGTCATTTTTTTGTCCTATGGATGAAAGCAAACAGAGGTTAAGTGACTTGCCCAGGTTCACAAAGCTAGTAAGGGTCTGACACTGGATTGGAACTCAAGTCTTCCTGACTCCACACCCAGTGTTCTATACATTGAGCCATCTGCCTATCCTTCTGTGTAATGCTACATAGCACATACGTACATGATCAACAAGCACCTACTCTGCACTAGGCATTATTCTGGGATTCTGGACATTACCAGAACAAAGATGAAACAGCTTCTTGTCTCAGAGTAGTAAAGCTGTTGTGTAAAATACAGGCAATTACTAGAAAGATAGATAGATAGATAGATAGATAGATAGATAGATAGATAGATAGATAATAGAGATAGATATTGACACCTACAAAATACATACACATGTAGGTAGATAATTTAGATGTAGATGTGGATACATAGATGATACAGATAAAGATGGGTATATATTGATATGGATATGGATGTGGACATGGTCATAGAGATAGATATAAACATAGACATATATGATATAACTACATAGACCTCTCCATTTACAGTCTCTCTATTTCACTCTTCTTCATACAGATTCAATATAGTATTCCATATTTTAATAGAATAATTTCTCTCAACAAGCTATTAACATTGTGCTTAACAAGGTTTTTTAGTGAGCTTTTAACTCCCAAGATCAATGATGTTTTCCCAATCCTCATCCTACTTGAACTTCATGCATTTTTGACATCGTCAACCTCCTAGATATACTTGCTTCTATTAGCAGTTCTATGGAACTGCTGCTGTTTTTCTTTCCTCAGTGGATAGGGTCTAACAGTATGCTGGTAAATATCTAACAACCAGGTTTGAGGAATAGTAAAGCATGCATACATATTTTAAGTTGAATCAGTATGATTAACATTTCCTTGACTCCAGACAATCAATAAAGCAATCCACCAAGTTGAGATGTGTGTGTGTGTGTGTGTGTGTGTGTGTGTGTGTGAGAGAGAGAGAGAGAGAGAGAGAGAGAGAGAGAGAGAGAGAGAGAGACTACTGATTTCTGATGTGTACACACTAACATTGAAAGTTTAACAGTTAGCTGGAGTCTGGATGGAGCTGGAGCTAGTAAACTACTGGGGCTGTCCCCTTAGATACTTCATCTCCATGATTTAATCAGTTTCCATAAGTTCAATGCACATGCACAAAAATTACATGCCTATAAGCATATATGTGAGAGAGTTTCTATTTTGTACTATGAATAATATAACTTTTAAAAAGTAGATTATATGATTACTATGAGATAAATTTTTTACCATTTAAAAGAATTAAGAAATGGAAAAGGTACTGACATATTAAGCAGATGGTTTGGATTCAGATTCACCTTTAGATAGACTTCAAGCCTCTCCCTACACACACACACACACACACACACACACACACACACACACACACACACACACACACACACACATACTAACTCTGCCTTCTCACCTCCTCCTCCTCTCACATCATTCAGACTTTTTCTCCAACTACCCTTTCCTTCACTCCTCGTACCATATGAAGAAATAACCCTTCTTTTTACAAGGCAAATCCATTTAACTGAAACCTTGCTTCCCTCCCTCTCCTCTTCCATAACAGATTAATCCTACTATCAACTCTACATTATTTCAATCTATTCCTTTCTACTAGCTCCTTCCCTATTTCCTACAAGGAAGACCATTTTTCTTCTCTCCTTAAATACCCTACATTTGATCCCTACCAATTCTCCTAGTTTTAATGATGTATCACCTCTCCCCTCCTTGGCTAAACCCCTTGAGAAAGCCATAAATACTAGGTACCTTCACTTCCTTCCCTATCATTTTTGTTCCCAAACCACAGCAATCTGAGTTCCATTCTCATAATTCAACTAAAGCTACCCTCTCCTAAGTTACCAGTGATCTCCCAATTATCAAATCTAATGACCATTTTGTTTCAATACTCATATTTCTTGACCTTTGATATTTTTTTGCCATCTCCTTCCATATAATTTTCCTTTCTAAGTTTTCATAAAATTCTATCTCTTGGTTCTCCTACTTCCTATATAACTTTTCCTTCAGTTTCCTTTGTTGGATTTTCATGCCCACTAAATATTTCCATCTGGTTCTATCCTGGATATTTTTCTATTCTTACTATGTTATCTTTCTTGGTGGTCTCATTACCTACCATTGGTTCAACTACAGGTTCTGAATTAATGATTTCAATATTGATATAGCTAGCTCTAGTCTCTCTTCACAGCTATATTTCTATATTAACAATAGAACCTCTTGAACCGAAACTTCCTTAAGTATACCAAAATCAGAAACAGAGTTCATAATTATTCTCCTCAAACCATACCCTCTTCTGGTCTTCCCTATTACTATTGAGGGCACCACTATCCTCCTAGTAATACAGGCTTGCAAGCTTTAAGTTATTCTCTACTTCTAAATCCCTTTATTCCACATATTCAACCTGTGGTCCAATCCCATAATTTATATTTTCTAACATTTCCCTCATACATTCCCTTTTCCCTACTTACAATGTCATTATGGTTCAGTCCCTCATTACTTCTCATTTTTTTATTGTTATTGTTTAGTCATTCAGTTATGTCTGACACTTTGTGACCCTGTGGACCATACTGTCCATGGGGTTTTCTAGCAAAGATACTAAAGGGGTTTCTCATCTATTTATCCACTGAATAGAGGCAAACAGAGGCTATGCTGTAAGGGTCACACAGTTATTAAGTGTCTGAGGTGGGGGCAGAGTCAAGATTGTCACCTTAAATACCTATAAAATATGACTCTAAACAAATTTTAGAACTCCAGCACCCACAAAGTGACAGAGAGAAACAAATCTCCCACTGAAGGCAGCCTGGAAGGTGGACAGTAAGGGACAATCACAGCACACTGGGAGCCGAGCCAAGCCCCACATGAACCTCACAGTTTTGCCCTAGGGCAGCCCGGACCAGTCACAGCTGGAGCATTCAGGAGAGTGGATCACTAGCAGCTGTGGCACTTTCCAGAATTATCAACCCATAGGTGCCAAAGACAAAGTAAAAGGTCAGTGGAACTCTCCTGGATCTAGTGGGGGCAGAGTGTGATCCAGCCTTAACTCTCAGAGTGAGTAGCAGCAGAAGCAGTGACCCACAGTCACCTCAATGTGGCTGCTTCAGAGCTCCAGGCCAGCAGATTGAAGGAGGGCCAAGTAACTATCCTGAGGCTATGTGCTCTTGCTTTAACCTGCCTGGATCAGGATTGCAGTCTTGGGTGGTGGTCCTTAGGTGTGTGACCAGTGAGCCAAAGCAGGTGGGGGCTGTAGAGACAGTGTCCTCCTAATAGCTCTGGCACCTGCAAAAAACCCAGAAATTTGGAACAAAGCTCTCCCCTCTGGAAGCAGAGTTCTACTGTGGCAAAGAGCTCAAAAGTTAAGTAAATGACTGGCAAGCAAAGAAAGCAAAGCAAGAACAGCAATCCAACTTTAGATTCCTTTTTTTGGAACAAAAAAAAAATCAAAGCATGGAATGGGAGGATGACAATGAAGTCAGAACTCATGCACCAAAAGCTTCAAGAAAAATATAAACTGGTTACAGGCCATGAAGGAGTTCAAGAAGGATTTTGAAAATCAAGTAAGAGAAGTGGAGGAAAAATTGGGAAGAGAAATGAGAATGATGCAAGAAAATCATGAAAAGAGAGTCAACAACCTGATTGAAGAAAATAACACCTTAAAAATAGGCTAGCTCAAATGGCAAAAGAGCCCCAAAAAGCCAATGGGGAGAAGAATGCCTAAAAAGCCAAATTTGCCAGATGGAAAAAAGAATTTCAAAAGCTTACTGAAGAGAATAATTCCTTCAGAATTAGATTGGAGCAAATGGAAGCTACTTTATGAAAAATCAAGATGCTATTAAACAGATCCAAACAAATGAAAAAATAGAAGGCAATGTGAAATATCTCATTGGAAAAACCACTGACCTGGAAAATAGATCCAGGAGAGATAATTTAAAAATTATTGGACTACCTGAAAGCCATCATCAAAAAATAGAACCTAGAAATCTTCCTTCAAGGAATTCTCAAGGAAAATTGCTCTGGTATTTTAGAACCAGAGAGCAAAATAGAACTTGAAAGAATTCACCGATCACCTCTTGAAAAAGATCCCCCCCAAAAAATTCCTAGGAATATTATACCCAGGTTCCAGAGTTCCCAGACCAACTAGAAAATATCATGAGCAGCCAAGAAGAAACCATTTGAATATTGTGGAAACACAATCAAGATAACACACGATCTAGCAGCTTCTGCACTAAGGGATTGGAGGGCTTGGAATATGATATTCTGGAGATCAAAGGAACTAGGATTAAAACCAAGAATCACCTATCCAGCAAAACTGAGTATGATGTTTCAGGGGAAAATATGGTAATTCAATGAGGTGGAGGACTTTCAAGCATTCTTGATGAAAAAACCAGAGTTGAATAGAAAATCTGACATTCAAATACAAGAAGCGAGAGAAGCATGAGAAGGTAAAGAGGGAAATAAATCATAAGGAACTTATCAAAGTTGAACCATTTACATGCCAACATGGAAAAAGGATAATTGTAACTTATGAAACTTTTCTCAGTATGAGGATAGTTGAAGGGAATATAAATGTATGTGTATGCATATGTGTGTGTGTACATACATATATGTCTATATAGGGGGTAGATATGCATGTGAACACATATGTAAGTGTATGTATATATGTGTACAGGTATACACAGACAGAGGGTGCAGGACCAGTTGAATAGGAAGAGATGATATTTAAAAGGTGAAATTGAGAGGTGAGAGAAGAATATAATGAGAAGAAATGGGGAGAGATAGAATGGGGAAACTATCTCATGTACAAAAGGCAAGGGATAACTTAAAATGGAGAGGAAGAAGAAGAAGGCAAAAGGGAGTAGGTGAACCTAACACTCACTGAATTTGGCTTACGGAGGGAATGACATACACTCTGAATTGGGTATCTTGTCCTACAGGAGAGTAGTTGGGAAGGTGATGAGAGGGGGTATAATGAAGGGGAGGGAAGGTTGGGGGGGTGGGTAGTTAGAAGCACACACTTTTGTAAAGGGACAGGGACAAAGTAGAGAATAGAACAAGTCGGGGGGAAAGGAGGGAGGATAGGAAATATTTTGTGTAACTATACATGTGCAACCTATATTGAATTGCTTATCTTCTCAGTAAAGGTGGGTGATGAGGGAGGAAGGGAAAGAACCTGGAACTCGAAGTATTAAAATAAAATGTTTTTGAAAATATTATTATTATTATTTTTATTATCATCATGATCATTATTATTATTATTATTATTTACATGCAACTGGGAAATAAGATATACAGCACTGGGGGTATGGAGATCCATCTTGCCCTACCAGAAAGTCAGAAGGGGCATGGGGGAAGATAAAGGAGAGAACAGATTCAGGGAGGGGGTATTCAGAGAAATCACTGTTTTGGGGTGGTGTGTAGGGAAAAGACAAGGAGAAAATTTGTAACTCAAAATCTTGTGGAAATGAATGATGTAAACTAAAAATTAACACAAAAAAGTTAATTTGAAATAAAAAAATATGGATAGTTCCAAAAGATGTGCAATTGTTAAAAAAAAAAATGTATGAGGCTGGGTTTGAACTCAGGTCTTCCTGACTCCAGGCCCAGCACTCTCTCCACTGACCCATTTAGCTTTTCTGACTTCTGACATGCACTATTACAATAGCCTACTATTGCAATACCCCAATCTTCTCAACTCAAAAGTGTCTCTACAACAACAAATCCTCCATTAGGCAGCCAAAGTGATTTTTCTAAAATTCAAATCTGATAATGTCACCAATTACTACCCTCCAATAAATAAACTCTAGTGTCTCCTTGTTACTTCCAGGATCGGATAGCATGTCTTCTATCCTACTCTTTTGTTCCCTATACAGTGGTACCTTGACATAGGAGTGCACCAACTTAAGAGATTTCTGAGATATGAGTTGTCACTTGGTTGATTTTTTGCTTTGAATTGCTAGCCAAAATTTGAGGTACAAGCCACTGCTAGTTGGCACAGCAAATGCCAAAACCCAACGCCCACCCAGCATCCTGTGCCTCACTTGTTTAGTCCATGTGTTTAGCTCGCCAGTAAAGAAAATTAAGTTAAGTGAAAGTAAAAAAGATATTGTAGCAATTAAGCTCAGCATAAAGTGTAACATTAAGAGTGTAGCAAGTGAATGAAAGTGACTGAAAGAGCATGAAACAAAATTCCTCTAACCTTCTCCATCTATCTCATCCACAGTCCACCTCCACCAGTATCTTCCATTAGCTCAAGTCATCTGATATACAAGGAAAATATACACTTTGTAAAACCAGTTTATTTCTTTACATTCTCTTTTATTATGTTTTTATGCAATTTTGTTATTTATAAATACTTTTTCTTATTAAAAAACACATAAAAATATTGGGGTGGCATTTTGGGGGCTGGAATGGATTGGTGGCATTTCAATTAATTTCAATGGGGAAAATTGATTTGATATACGAGCAAATTGAGTTTCAAGCTCAGTGACAGAATGAATTAAACTTGTAAGTCAAGGTACCACTGTACATGGAACTCCATGTACCAATTCTATACCTTTTCTGTGGCAAGCCAAATAGGCCTGATCCAGGACTCAGAAAAAAGACCTTAATTATGTACCCTAATACCTCTTGAGGTGATGTGGCTTGCAAAGGCTGGCTCCCCAGAGAGAACCTCAGGGGTGCATAAAAAGACTTTTGCCTGAGATCCTGACTCCAACAAAGCCCTCTTTGCCCTCAAACTTCAGATACCTAAAAAAGACAAGTCATTTATTAGATCTTCCATTCCTGTGTTGGTTCCAAGGTACAGCATACTCAAGACAATGATTATACCTTAAACAAACCTAAGTTACTTTGAAGTCTTATCTTTTTTGTCTCTTCTCTGTTAATTCCTTTAAGAATGCTAATTGACCTGTTGGTGCCTAGAAAACCTGATTTTATCTAAAGTTACTTCCAGAAACTAAGAAGCTTAAGACAATGATAGTAAAACCTGAATCCTTTCATCTTTCTGTATAAAAATCTTGTTCAAAAAATCATTAAATGGAGTTCATGGTTCTTCCCTGAACTACCCATATGGCCTGGTCACTTCTTCTTTGATTCACATCTCTGGTCATGCTTAATGCTGGACATTAAGCAGGCTGCTAACACTTTTCTCTGGCTATTCCTCAAGCCTGGCTTTCTCCTAACCTCTTCTCCATCTCTCAACTTCCCTGACTTTCTTGTAAACTCAGTTGGAATACTACTTTCTTAAGAAGGCCTTTTTGCCTTTCTACTCTTTTAGTGGCAGAACTCTAAAATTACCTCCCATCTGCTCTATATTATGTATATATTTATTTAAATGTTTAGGCTACCTTTTAAAATAATTTACATTTAAATGTAAGTTCCTTGTGGCCCATGATAATTTCTTTCATTCTTTATATTTTCAGAGCTTAGCATAGTGCCTGGTTCATAGTAAGCACTGAATCAATTATGTTAGCTAACTGAATCATTCATAGAAAATCATAGATGTAAAGCTAGAAGGAATTTCAGACACTATCTAGTCAACCCTTTTCATTTCACAAATGAAGAAAATCAAGTCCACACAAATTAAGTGATTTGTCAAATACCACACAGGTAATAAGCATTAACAATCTGATTTGAAATGTGTTCCTTTGGGTCAGTACTCTTTTCTTAGGACCCACTCATTATAGTTTTGGATATGATGGGGTGCTGGGGTGCCTTTGTTTGTAACATAGTTGTAACCTCAGTTTGTGAAATCTCATTTGTGTTCAGGTCCCTATGTCTGTAACACCAGTTTGTAATAAGCCGAAGTTGTAAAATCACACTTTCCTCCAGTCATAAAGGCATTAACTCTGCCTCTCCCCTACTCCCAGCCTAAAAGTCTTTTCCCTGAGCCAGCAGTCTGCCTAGCTACAGTAGCCATGAATACATCACCCAAGCATTTCATAAACAAACCCTTAGTTTAGAGAAATGTATACCTCCTTTGTTCTAAGTGGCCAGCTGCACCCAAAAACCTTGAACACTCTATCAGAGAGATAAATTCCTTCCCAATTTGGTACCTCCTGAAGCCCCAATCAGCTTCCAAACTTGGCATCTCTTGAAACAATCATGCCTATCCTCCCAGACCTTGAGGAGTAACAGACTGGACATATCTCAGTCAGAATTGACCAAAAGTAACCTAGTGATGTTTCAAGGCAAAAACCACACCTCTTGGTTGTCCCCCCGAGGGGGATGTCCCAGTGAATTATGGGCAATATGCCTGAACAGTTGCTACAAAAAGTGCATGTCCCTTTAAGCATTGAGCACTCCTAAACTCCTCCTTAACCCCTCCCTTACCTAGTTAGCATAATTAATCTCTGATTGACAGCTGTATTACTATACAAATTGTAACTCTAACTCCTGTACTTTACTTACTCTCCCCTACTGCCCACTGCAAAGTCAGCATAACAATAAACTTTTATAACTCTGCCAAAAGATAGCTTGAGTCTGGTAATTCATTTCAGACAAAGAACCTTCAAAGGATTTCCTAGAAATCCATCCCTCCTCTCACCCTCATCAGATATACTACTTAATGGTCTGTTGGGTTTTGACGTTTACTAACCTCTCTGAGCTTCAGGATTTTATTTCATTATGTTTTGCTTCTGCAAAAAATGTGATGATGCTATTTGCCCTATTTACTGTGATAAGACTGGCATTGGACTTAAATGATATACGTTATATGAGCATTTTCATAATTAATACAATGCTATACAATTGTAAGGAACTTTTCTTATGTTTTTTTGCTAATGACCAGTAAGTGCTTCAGTTCTCAATTCTGTAAATATGAACGATTACTGCACTTTTCAAGAATAGACATGGAGGGGAATGACTCTGGTAATTAGACATCACTAGAAGATATCTGAATTATTAAATTCACAACATCAGATTGTTTGCCTGTGATTTGCCTCTCCTAAAACTGTACTACAGAAAACAAATTTCAGCTAATTGAGGATGAGTTCTATTTATTTGGTATTTTATGTTGAAATTGGCTAGTCATTGCCAGAAAATTAGGACAAATAGTTCTATTCATGAATTAACATTTAAATGTTTCAAAATAAGACATTAGTTCAATATACAGGTATGATCTCAACAATCTGAGTATCCCCTCCAGTAGTACAGATAGGAACCTATAAGTACTTTGGCTATATTGTGAGATTGTTATCCAGTTCCTCCAGTAAATCCCCTATAAAGGAACACCAACCAACTTGCTGAGGGCTGGGAGTGGGTGGCTGGGCGTATTTTGTTATAAAATACTAGTCACAGATGAATAAAATTTGAGGGTCACCTAAAGGAAAAGACAGAGCTACATGATGGACATGAGCAGGCTAGAATATGTTATCAGTAATGAATTGCAAGAAAGAGGCAGCATAAGTGACATCATCATAAGGATTTATGAGAAAAAAAAAAGATAAACCAGTCAAAGAAGAAGAACAAAGGATGACCAATGATAGCCCAAAAGCAACACTGGTTTTCAAAACAATGTCAAGATATCTGGAGTAAGAAACATACAATAGATTTAGAGGGAGATCTTCATGCCAAGGATAAGAGAAAGGAAAAATCAGATACACACACATACACACATGCATATATAATATATACATGTGTATGTATATATGTGTGTATGTATGTATGCATATGAACTGTAATGTATGTGACTGATAAAATGATAATAAAGGAGTTGAACATCTTTAAAACAAGATTGCATCAACCTTATCAAAGGTCACATAAAGCAATGCAAAATGACAGGAGAGAATAATGAATAAAGAGCACAAAATCAATATCAAATTTAATATAAATTTGCTCAGTTTAACATGGAAAGGAAATCATTTACACTAATGGAGGAACAGCATCACATAGATTAAAAACCAACCAACTAATGAACTTTTTCACTTCTTAAAAAAAGTGTTTAAAGTCATTTGTTTATCATGTATTCAGTGCTTAAAGGATATGAAAGAAATGACATTACAATGTAACATCACAATATTGGAGAAAAGATAAAAATACCAGGTAGACTTTATATAATACTGAAATTTCTTCAACACATGGATATATACATATATGGGTTTGTGCGTGGATGTGTGTATGTACACACATATAATTTAGGTGTATATTTATTATCAAATAGCAATAGATATAGATATGTGAGGTAAGAATCAAATGCACATATATACATATATAAGTACACATATATAACCTCTAAAATATGTGTGTATATGTATGTGTATATAATATACATACATGTGTATATGTGTGTGTACGCACACATACACAGAGCAACAACTCTATAAGGTATGTGTCATTATTATCCCTATTGTATTTATGACAAAACTAAAGCAAAGAAAGTTGGTTAACTGACTTTTCCAGGGTCACACAGTTAGTAAGTATCTGAGGCAGAATTTGAAATTAGGCCTTTCTGAGTTCAAGTCCAATACTCTATCCAGAACCCCACCTAACTACAAAGTTTTTTTTAATTGAGACAATTATGAGATTATTATAATTAAATGATTAATTTTGCTATCAGGGGAAGAGAATCAGGCATGGTATGACTATGCTTGGATCAGAAGTCCTGAGCTCATGATTTGATTCCAATATTCCCTTCCCTTTATTTTATATGCATTTTCCATATACCTATTTGTTTTCATCTTACCTCACCCATAAAATGTGAGTTCTTGAGTACTGGGACTGTTTTTGGGTCTTTTTAAAAAATTTTTACATGAACAGTGTTTAGTAAAGTAAATGGAACATAAAACTAAATGTTTCTTACTTGCTCATGGTCAAGTTTTAACCTCTCTGAACCTTGATTTCCTTATCTCTAACATCTACTTATGGTAGGGACCTTAGAGATGGCCACAACAGTGGCCAAAGCAGCAACAGAGTATTTTGGAGCTCTCAGCCAAGAGATTCTAAGAGGATCAGACAGTTCTTCAGAAAGAGATTACAAGGGCTTTTTTTGCTGTCAGTTCATTCAGCTGTCTCTGATTGGTAACTCTATTGCCCATAAGCAGTTCTGGGTCATAGTTCCAGAGCAGAGAAGAGCACTTGCAGTCAGTCACAAGGTAGCAAGATTTCTGGTCCCAATTACAAGAGAAAGAGAAGTGCTACCACTTGTGGCTGCAGGAGAGAAAATTATGAAAACAGAAATAATAGCTTAATAAAAGAGGCACCAAAAATACTGAATAACACCTAAAAAACTGACCTAAGTGAAAAAGAAATTCACTGGGAAAAATGATTTAAAAAGTATCCTTGGCCAAATGTAAAAAAAGGCGTTGGGAGAGGTACAAAATCTCACTGAAGAAAATCCTTCCTTAAAAGTTAGAATTGGGCAAGTGGAAACTGATGACTCCACAAGATATCAAGAAACTATAAAACAAGTAACATAGTGCTACCAATCATGATCTCAGACAAAACAAGAGGAAAAATGAAGAAAATTTGAAATATCTCATCAGGAAAATAACTGACCTTTAAAATAGATTGAGGAGAGATAATTTAAGAATTATTGTGCTACATGAAAGATGTGATCCATAAAAAAACCATAGACATTATATTCCAAGAAATTAAAAAAGAAAACTGCCTTGATCCTAGATCCAGAGGGCGAAATAGAAATTGCATCTACCATTCACTCCCTGAAAGAGAACTACAGATGGAAACTCCCAGGAATATCATAATCAAATTAATAGAGTTCCCAGGTCAAGAGAAAAAAAAGATACCAACAGCAAGAAAGAAATGACTCAGATACAGTGGACTCAATGTCAGGATCACACAAGATTTATCAGTTTCTACTCTAAAACAGCAGGGGACTTTGAACATGATATTCGAGAAGGCAAAGGAGCAAGGATTACAAAGAAATAATAACCTACTCAGCAAAACTGAGTAGTTCTTTGGGGGAAAGAATGGATATTTAATGAAATAGGGGACTTTCAAACATCCCTGAAGAAAAAACCAGAGTTGAATATGAAATTTGACAATCAAATACAAGGTTCAAAACAGGCATATAAAGGTAAATATGAAAGAGTATCCATAAGGGACTCAATAAATTTAAATGGTTAAAATGCCTATATGAAAAGATGATACATGTAACTCCTAAGAATTTTGTCATTACAAGGACAGAAGTCTACATAGACAAATAGCATAAGTTAGTCAGTTATGATGGGATGATCTTCAAAAAATAAAGGGGTCAGAAAGAGGCATACACTGGGAGAAGAGAGAATGGAGAGGTAGAATATGAAAACTATGTCACATAAAAGAGGCATGCAGGGAGGAGCATTTATAGTGATGGGGGGGTCAATTCTTGAACCTTACTTCCATCAGAATTTATTCAAACTTAGAAGAACACATACATATATTCACACTTACCTACACAAGCACACATACTCAATTGAGTAGAGAAATCGAGTTTACTCATTATGGAAATTAGAGAGTCAAGAAATTTGTAAAAAACTATGCAGAAGAGGGATAAAAGGGAAAACATATTAAGGGAGGCAATGGTCAGAAGCAAAACATCTTTCTGAAGAGGGACAAGATAAAAAGAGAGAGGAAGATAAACAAAAAAAATAGGATGGAGAGAAATACAGTTAGTAATAATAACTGTGAAGGTGAATGGGATCATCTCACCCATAAAATGATCACTGATACTAGAATGGATTAGAAACCAGAACACAACAATATGTTGCTTACAAGAGACACACTTGAAACAGAAAGACATACAAAGGGTTAAAATAAAGTGCTAGAGCAGAATCTAATATGCTTCAGCCAAAGAAAAGTAACACAGTGGTACCAATCATGATCTCAGACAAAATAAAGCAAAAATAGACAATTCATAGAAATAACCCTGGGAACTACATTTCGCTAAAAGGTACAAGAGACAACGAAGTAATGTCAAATATTTTTACAGCAAATTTTCCTGATAAAGGTCTCATTTCTTAAATATATAGAGAACTGGATCAAATTTATAAAAAATGAGAGCCATTCTCCAATTCCTAAAGGATCAAAGGATATGAATAGGCAATTTTTGAAAGAACTAATCAAATTTATCTGTAGTCATATGAAAAAAATTTTCCAAGTCACTACTGATTAGAGAAATGTAAATTAAAACAACTCCGAGGTACCACTTCATGCCTATCAGAAATGGCAAATGCTGGAAGGGATGAGGGAAAATAGGTATATTAATAATCTATTGGTTGAGTGGCCAACTGGTCCAAACATTCTGGAGAACAATTTGGAAATATGCCCAAAGTGGCCATAAAACTGTGCATGCCCTTTGGCTCCTAAATACCAGTACTTGGTCTTTACTCCCAACATGATCAAAGCAAAAGTACCCTTATGTTTGAAAATATTTATAGCAGTTCTTTTTGTGGTGAAAAATAATTGGAAATTGAGGGAATGCTCATCAATTGACAAATGGCTAAACAAGTTCACATACATAGACACAGAGAACAAAATGCAACATGTAATTGTGATAAAGAACTATTGTGCTATATGAAATGACAAGAGGGGTGGCTTCAGATCAAACATAGCAAAAATTTCATGAACTGAAACAAAGTGAAGAGAGAACTGGAAGATCACAGTAAGAGCAGTGTTACATTGATGATCAAGTAAGAAAGCCTTGGTTACTATGATCAATACAACGGTCCTAAAAAATTCCAAAGGACTCATGATGAAAAAAAATTCTATCCACCTCCACAGAGAGAATTGATAAGCTCCAAATACAAACTGAAATGTAATTATCTCTTCTCTCAAAATACAGAAATATTTTTGCATGATTTCAAGTATATAATTGATATCCTTTTGCTTGCCTTCTCAGTAGGTGGGGGATAGATGTGAAAGAGGAAGAGAATTTGGAACTCAAAATTGAAAAACAAAATAATGTCAAAAATAAAGATAATTTTTTTAAAAGTGTTTTTAGAGAGGATTCTGAGATGGTGGAGGTCAGAGAATTCCAAGCTCTGGAGATTCCCCACACAAACAAGACAAAATGGTGTCTCAGGGTAAGCATTAAAAGGTAAAAATAAACAAGATTTAGGGCAGAAGAGGGGTCTTGGAACAACTAGAAGAGATCTGAAGAGAAATCTTAGGACAGAGGGTAGGTCCCTGTGAAATGTAAACATTTCCAGACTCATTCCACTGAAACAGCGAGCGGTGAGCTCTGGGGCTAGCAGGATTGGGAGGCAGCCTTAGCCCCAATCACAGGAATTTTCATCTCCCAGAGTCAGGTGTCTGAGGGGGGTAACACTGAGGGAACGTCTGCTGATAAGGAACACCAGGACCACCTGTGTTGCCATGATGCAGCCCTGGGCTAGAATGAACCAACGCATGCCTGCTGAGTGAAAAAGCAGTGGGGTGGAGATGCTGCTGGCTATGGGTAGTTACAGGAGGGTAGAGTTCTTGATTTTGGTTCCAGGCCAAAAGGGGAGAACCAAAGGAGGATCTCATGCCAGAGGCACCGTCCTTCATAAACCAGGCCCAGAGGTGATTACAATGATAAGCTGCTCCAAAAACAAAGAAACCAGCATGCAAAGGAGAAAAAACCCAACTATAGAAAGTTACCATGGGAATAGTAATATGGAAATAGAGAGGACTGTAGTTGATCTTCAGAGGAAGACACGTAAGCAAAAATAAAAGCCTTTCCTACACCAAATAGTAATGTCAAATGGTCACCTGTCCAAAAAGAATTCATAGAAGAACTTTCAAAAGACTTTAAAAACCAAATGAGGGAGATTGAGGGAAAAATACTATAAGTTAAATAATAGCATTTGACATTTAAAAATATCCAAGAAAAAAAAACAAGATTATGAAAAGAAAGTCAATGAACTAGAAAAAGAGATCCAGAATCTTAAGGAAGGAAATGACTGAAAAATTAGAATTGGGCAAGGGGAAATCAGAAAAGTTATAAGAGACCAAGAAATAATAAAACAAAATATAGAGAATGAAAAAAATAGAGGAGAATGTGAAACATCTCATAAGAAAAACAACTGATCTGGAAAACAGATCAAGGAGAGAAAACAAGAGCAGTCATACTACCTGAAAGCTATGATCAAAAACAGAATCTTGATAGAGTAATACAAGAAATAATCAAGGAAAATTGTCCCAAAACATTAGAACAAAATGGAAAAGAGGAAATAGAAAGAAAAATCCACCAATCACTATCTGAAAGAGATTCTGCAAGAAAAACTACAGGAATATCATGGTCAAATTCTGAAGCTTGCAGCTCAAAGGAAAAAAAAATGTTATGAGCAAAAAGAAAAAAAATTCAAATATGTGGAGCCGCAATTAGAACCACACAAGACCTAGCAGCATTGACATGAAAAGACTGCAGGACCTGAAACACTATATATTGAAAAGTGAAAGAATTGGGGTTGTGCTGAAAAACATCATACCCAGAAAAGTTAAGCATAATCATATATGGAAACAAATGGACATTCAATGAATTGCCAGCAGGATTTTGTTGCAAAAAAAATCCTAAAATTAATAGAAAATTTGACATATGAGATTCAAGAGCAACACAAAAGCAAACATCAAAGACTAATTAAAAGGGATTCGATAAGGACAAAATGTTTACTTTTTATACGAGAAAATATAAAATATATGTCTAAGATTGTTAGTAGTAATTGGGTAGTTTAAAAGATTGTGGTAGATCTGAGTATGACTTGATTCTAAAAATAAAACCATTTAGGAAAAGGTAAAAAGAATAATAATCTAATCCAAATGAGGTGCTAGAGGAAGACACGACAGAGGAATTCAATGGGGGAGGAGGACTGGTAGTTCTGAAACC
>CM053583.1:362071630-362094509 GCA_028627135.1 Pseudochirops cupreus
TAAAAGACTTGGATTCTATTCTCAATACTATATGTCAAACAACAGTCAATAAAGATACATTAAGCTATTACTATATATCAAGCATTGTGAAAAGTGCTGAGAATACAGAGAAAGGCAAAACTGATCTCTGTATTGAGGGATATCATATTATATTGGCAATATCATTACTTCTTAAGTAATTCCCTATCAGGAAAATTGGGATGATGATAGAAATGAGCTGTGCTTCTAAGAAACTACAGAAAAATCATTTTTCCAACCCCCTGTAGTGCCAATGCAATATTTACAGCACCCACAATCATGATCAAGACCATGACTATAAGTATCACATGACATTTGATTGCAAAATATGCCGAACTCTCCAGATAGAGGATAGAATTGAAGGATTTATTTAGACACCAGAAAACCTAATCCCAAAACCAGTATGCCAATTACATCATGGTATCAAAGATATTGAGAAGCCATAATAACACTGAGAGCCATGCCATCCTTTAGCCTTCCCATAAACCAATAGGAGATCAATATTTACTCACAAACCGCTTTATCTCCTTAATGAGTGTCCTCTCTCTCCCACAATGTCTAGCTAGCTCTCAACCAGCTTCCTGTGGGCTCTGCTTCCCTTCAGAAAAACTCTTCCCACCACAGGCTCCATGTGGCTACATTCAGCCTATTAGGGGGCAGAGTTTATCTTCACAGCAGGGAAGCTTTCTATGGGCTTTGCTGCACCCTTCAGCAAATTCCTTCCATCATAGGCTCCATGTGATTACATTCAGCCTATTACAGGGCAGAGTTTACTTTCAAAGCAGGGGAGGTCTTCAAACTCCCCCCTAGGTCTATTAAGGGGCAGGGAAGATCTTCAAATTCCCATTCTCATTACATTCAGCCCCAAGATCTTTCATGTCCCTTACATAGCAAAAGTACATTAACAATAAATGAGAGTTTATGGATAACTGGTAGAAAAACTGGTGTCAACAGAACTTTGCAAAAATATAGCAGAGATAATTCAACAACTTTGCACATAAAACAATAGCTTAGGGTGGGGGCTAGGGCACAAGCTTCCCATCCTTGTCCCCTTGAAAGAATGGGGCTCAAAATCTTGGGGTAAGGGGCAAAGGTCTCTTCTCCAAAGCTATGTCAAGCTGAAATCAGGCTTAGAGCTATCTCTGTTCCAAGAGGTCCCATACAAGACTTCAGTTCTTTAGCTGTCATCCAGAACCAGGACCTGAGGTGGCATATCACAGTCATGGACAGGGAATGACATCTGGCTTAAGCAATCAGGCATCTTTAGGTGGAGGGTATGGATCCTGCAGAAAACAAATCTCACAAACAAGTTTAACAGACAAAAAAGTCAAAAAGAGACAAATATAAGGTCAGCCAAGCTTCTGGAGTCTCTGGACTCACTATCATAATCTCATTCACAGGAGAATATATGATACTGTCCTCCTCTCTCTTTTCCAACGACGATATACTCCACAGGTTCAGCACATTGACCACTTCCACCTATCCCAGCACTTTCTTTAATCTGAGTCCCCCTGAAGGTGTGACAAACTTGGATACAATGGTTCAGGAGCATCTGTAGGGGCAGTTCTCACTTCTCTATTCTGTCTAACATCAAGCCCATTTTCTTGATTCATTTTGTATAGTTCAATAATTGGAATACCATCAATTTTTAATAAAATCAACCCCTGCTCTCAATAGACCAGTAAGCAGCTCTTTTCTTGGCAATCTGTTTTGAATTTGAATTCACCAGCTATTTACTCTTCTCTCATGAGGAAATTTATCATTTTTCTATTCTCCTAAGTCAGTTAGCTGTGAAATCTTATCCAGCACTTCTGAAAGAGGGTGCCCTATTTCACCAATTAATAGAGTCAGAAGTAGGTGCTTATAAGCAGGAGGAGGAGTCTTCACATGATATTTCTATGAGGAACTGCTAAGGAGATTTCATGATATGTATCTGCATCTTCAACCATGATAGCAGTTTTCATTACTTCTTCTTTCAACTTTCTCATGTAGTCTCTAAGTGAGTACCAGGGTCTGTCTCCAGCAGGCCACGTAGAATCAGTGGGATACATTCTATTGCATCCATCAGCAGCTAAAGCTAACAGATTGGTTGTATTGTTATCTCCTACCAAATGAAAGTCTCTAAAAGCTTGCTGGACAAAAGGATTTTGTCAAATACATATAAATTTCAAGCAGTCCACTTTTTCTATCACTCTCCCAGCAGCTCCTTCGTCAGTGATTCTTCCCATCAAAGAAACTAAGGATTCTCCCACCCTTTGGGTGAATCTGCTCAAAATATCAGTAATCTCCTGTTGAATGAAATCTTCAAGTATCTCCTTAAACACTGCTTGCCCTCCCTGACTCTCCTGCCTTCTTCTCAGTATGGGGCAAGCTTCTGCCTCTGTAAAAGCATCACCATGAAACAATGTATCATTCTGTATTGTATTATTTGTTCCCAATGCACTCTCTTGGGAGTTACTGTCAAAGCAACTAGGCTCACATGCTATCAAAGCTTTATGAACTTTCTTCCTGTTACTTTTTTGCTTCTTTTTCTGAGCCAAATTTACAACAACCCTCTCTGCTTCCGGAGATTCTCCAGTACTCTCTCCTTCCATCTCCATCTGAGACTCTCCAGGTTGCTCTTCTAAAGGAGGGTGCAAATGCAGGCACTTAGCCAACTATTGTAACAGCTTGTCTCTGCTTTTACACACAATATGGTAGCCTGTTAGCAAAACCCAGCCTCTTCTACTCACTGTCTCCAGCTCTCTCCCAGGTATTATTGGCATTCCTTGCAAACATGTTTCTAAATCTCTAGGTTCTCCCTGCTGCAGCCTCTGTTCCCAGTTTTCACAGAGCCCTGTACTTTTAGACCACTCCCTTGCTAGGGAGGCATAAAGCAAATCCATTTCTTCTTCTAAATCTCTTCTGCTTCCAACTGAAGGTCTGATATTTTGCAATCCCATCCTTGCTGCCAAATGTGGTGCCAATACAATATTTACAGTACCAATGATCATGATACAGACCGTGACTATAACTATCTCATGAGGTTCGATCACAAAATATACCAGATTCTCCAGGTAGAGAACAGAATTGAAGTATTTATTTAGATACCAGAAAATCTAATCCCAAAACCAGTAAGCCAATTCCATCATAGTACCAAAAATATTCAGAAGCCAAAATAATGCTGAGAGCCACAGCATCCTTCAGCATTCCCACAAACCAATACTCTTTCCCACAAACCAATACAAGGTCAACATTTACTCACAAACCTCTTTATCTCCTTAATGAGTGCCTTCTCTCTCCCCCAATGTCTGGCTGGCTCTCAACCAGCTTCCTGGGGCTCTGCTTCCCTTCAGAAAAACTTCTCCCACACAGGCTTCATGTGACTACATTCAGCCTATTAGGGGGCAGAGTTTATCTTCACAGCAGGGAAGCTTCCTATGGGCTCTGCTGCACCCTTCAGCAAATTCCCTCTGTCACAGGCTCTATATGATTACACTCAGCCTATTAGGGGGCAGAATTTACTTTCAAAGCAGGGGATGTCTTCAAACTCCCATTCTCATTTTACTCCCTTGATTTACATGTGGAGGATCAGATTCTAGTATAAAGTGACACACTCAGTATCATGAAGGTCTTCTGACTCCTTGAATTCCATCATCCAATGCTCCAGGGGATCACAAAGGAGATGAAGGAAGTGAGATTTCTATGAGAAGTATTAAGTACTTTGCAGATATAAGAGATAACTAAATGCACTAGTTTGGGTCATAAGGACGATTATATCATTTAAAATGTTTCCTCATTTGCATATATCTTTCAAAGTAAATTAGGAAATAATTATTGAGGAGTAAAGTTAGTGACTGACTTAAACAACTTTTCTCAAATTGCCTTTACTTTAAGAAAGCTTTGCTATACTACGTGCCTAATTACAAATCCAGAAACCTGTCCACCTCAACTTTTCAGCATTCATTAACACTGATTGAGGGTACACCTAAAACAAAACACACAAACGAACAAAAAATAAGGAGTATTTTTTTCTTGATCTTGTATAAGCCATCTGTTACCTGAACCAAAGTTTCCTCTCCAGAAGTATAGGGTTATTCCTCCTTTATATTGTTCCTAAAAGCATTTTCCAAAATTTAACTCTCAAATTTGTTTTTTGGGGTTTTGTTTTGTTTTATTCTGGGTCCTGTTGGGTAATTGAAGCTACTCTGATAAAAGCAACCAGTATAAAAAGTTAATGGGGATCAGGAATCAGGATATTTTGGGGGTAATGTCACTAACAAAATAGAGAATGAGTCTCTGATCTCTGAAACTTCTCAAAACTCCCTAAAATAAGAATTGCAAATAAAACAATTGTAGCAGTCTCCCCACCCAGAACCATAAATAGATAAGAACATGATGCATTTAACAGCTGAGAAAGCTAATCCCTAGGACACTGGGCAACCCCTGCCCCACTAGTTCCCACATTCTGGCAGGTCTGAACAATGTAACCCAGAGGTTTGTGATCTGAATCTAAGAATTCCCTTATTCCTGCTATAGTCTCTGCAAATATGCACCCCAAAGCCTATTTGCATCTCACCATATGGTTGAAAAATAACTCAGTTCTACCAACCCACTTCTAACCCTGTGAGAAAGAGGTGGAGGGATAAGAAAGCTATGAAAAGTTTAGTCAGAGCAGAGATCAGCCAAAGAACAAAGGAAAAAAGGAAGGTTAAGGAAGGTACCAGTACTGGGTGCGACAACATCATGCCTGAAGAAAAAGGAATGGAAATCAGCTGAGGGCAGTTGTATCTCCCTAGATATCACTTGGGGAAGATTCTAGGTCTGCTAAGAAGTTAACTTACCTATGTAGGAGGATAAAATTGATAATGTAATTTCTTCTGTTTGCTTCTATATATCAAAAGAAAACAAACGATCCAGAACAATAAATGAAAGGATGTGTTCAATGTGTGTTCAATTTTTTTTAGTAGCATCCAACTCTTTGTGACCCCATTTCAGGCTTGGCAAAGATACTGAAATGGTTTGCCATTTCCTTCTCTAGCTCATTTTAGAAAGGAAGAACTGAGGTAGACGAGGTTGAGTGACTTTCCCAGGGTTACAGAACTAGGAAGTGTAAAAAATAGAACATATTATATACTTAAAGAGAAAAGTAAATTATAAATGCCATGGACCCATGCTTTCATTTGCAATGCTTATTAGTTTTATTTTGTATAAGGAAATGCTCACTCATTTTGTTTGTTAAGTTTGACTATTTTTTTAAAAGATGATATTATTCAGTCAATGATGAGGGTAGAAATAGACATTCTAAACAGAGACCTTAACAATGAAAGGTCTATATTCATGAAAGTGAAGGGTATTAATTTTGCTTCACATGATCAAACATATCTGAATCATTATCTCCTCCCTAGGCACTGTGCAAGGTTGGGAGAAGAGAAAAGTTCAGTTTCACGTGGGCATAGATAGACAGCATGGAAAGGACTGGTATGAGACTAGAAAGAAGGGTGGTACCAAACCATTGAAGGACTTGAATGTTATGCATCAGAATTTCAACATTTTTGGTAAGCAACAGACAACTACAGAATTATTTTGAGCAAAAGAGTGAGATAGACAGTATACTTTTTTAAATGATTCTATTGAAGTAAAAAGAGAGTGGAGATGGAAAGACCTGAATGCAGGCTGTTTCTATAGGCTAGGAAGGTGAGGGCTTATGTTAGGGTAGTAGAAATAGTAATTAAAAAGAGAGGATAAATATGAATGACATTGTGATAGTAAAGTCAACAGGATGTAATAGTTGATTGGATTTGAAAGATGAATAAAAGGAAAGAATCAACTGTAATGCCAAGGTTCATCACTGATTGGGGTGTTCCACAAATAGAAAACTCGGAAAGAGGATCAGATTTCTTTAAGGGAGACTAATTATGGGCTGAGTTTTAGATAGAGAATGTTTTAACTTTCCTTGGAATAACCATGTAGAGATTAATTTAAGGCAGGTGACAATTTGGGTCTCAGAAAAAATGAGTATAAGGAGAGGACTGATAAAACTTGAAAGAGCTAAAAAGAGAAATGAAAGAACGATCTCCATTGAGAAAAAGACTGAAGCAATAGCATGGAATGATACTGTACAAGGGAAGGTTACACAGAGGGTAAGGACTCAGAACCTTTAGGAACATCTACATTAACAGATTAAGCAGAATATGAGAGGGCAGCAGAAAGAAGAAATTGAAGATTAATGGTGAAAAAAAAAGGAACTCACACTAGAAGAAGGTTATGGAAAATGTAGGAAGGAGAAGGGTTCAAGAAATAGAGTAAAGGATTTAGCCTTAAGGAAAAATAGCTCTTTTCTAGAACACAGTAAGCACTTAATTATTACTTGTTTTCTAACTTGATTGATTAAATAATCTTCTTTGATTTTCAGGAAAGAGGAATGAGAGCACATCAATACTGGGTATTTATGAGGTTTGGAATTTGGGGGATACGAGAGCTAATGTCTAATGATGGCCTCTGTTTTCTCAATAAAATAGCTGGTTATGTCATCCACTGTAAGTGCAGAGGATGATTGGAAGTAAGAGAAGAAAATTTTTGGCATAGTTACTATGGTAAAATGACAGTCAATAAAATTTGAAAAAAATGATTATTCAATATCTAAGGTTGTGTACCATGAATTTGTAGTAGGTTATAGCATCTCAATTATGTTACTTTTTCCAGCAATATTCAAGGAGCCCTGGACTGGGAGAAAAGGGGTCAAATGATGGATATTACTCTAAAATGAGAATTCATAGGTCAAAAAAGGTTGAAAGTAAGAATATAAAAAAAATATTTTTTCCAGTTCAAATATAAAGAAAAGTGATAAAAATATAGATAAGATGGATTTCAAGAATAAGGATGTGCCAATAAAGAGATGAGGAAAGTAGACAGTGTGACTGTGAGAGTAAAAAAAAGTTGAACTATTTTGAAGGAAACCAAGGATTCCAAGACTAGGAAGTAAGGAGAGAACACATTACAAAAACAATGAACAGTCAGTGCAAAGGTACAGAGATGGAAGATGGAGTCACATGTTTGTTTAAAAAGATATGGCTAATCTACAGCATGTGTAGATGGGAGCAATATGGAAAAAAAGACTGCAAAGGTAGGAAGGGCTTAGGTGGTTAAGAGTTACAAAATGCAGAACTAGTATTCTCAAAACAATTAACAGGGAATTTGTATCTAATGGTAGCTAACCCTAAAGGAAGGGGAGGGGGAGGAAAAAGGAATTTACAAGATAACTTTAATATATATTTTAAAGGAACAGCAAGTTATACAAAATATATTTATAGTTTCATGGGCAATCATCTTTTTTAAAATTATGCTATGTTATAAAAGTGCTTGTTTTATTACAAAAATTAAAAATAAAATAAATTTTATATATAAATATATATATATATACACACACACACACACACACACACATATATATATAAAATAAATTTAAAATAAAATTTAAAAATAAGTAACATGGAACAAAGCTCCAACCTCCAGACTCTTCTGAACTATAAAATTGGCCATGTATATTCCTTAATGCCTTTGCCTTTTCATCCATGACAATGATTGCTTCTACTATGCACTGGTGCTGAGACATCATATGGCAATCTCTTCATTTAAATCTTTAATGGTATTTGCTTCCCCTGCCAGGCTCAGTCTTGCTGTAACTTAGCAAGCCATCCTGTGGTGTGTGATCAGTGATGCCAATTCTTGCCCCTTCTCTGAATTTCAAAGTGTTTGAACCCAGAATCATGGCATGCTTACATTAGAATGAATATTGGATATTAACTGATCCAAGTACCACATTTTATAGATGGAGAAATCAAGGCCCAGAGATGTCAAGTGATTTCCCTAAGATTGTGTGGCTGCTTAGTTACTCGTTGCTTGGTTACTAGTCCAGGTCTCCTGACTTTCAGATTGATACTCTTTCCTTTACTCTATAATATGATAGAAATGATAATTATGAGAAGGATAAAAATATTAACTGAAACTTAGAACTTTCAGGTTTCCAAGGCACATCATGAATATTTTTCATTTGATCCTCACAACAAGCCTGTGAGGTCAATGATATTATTATTTCCATCTTAGAGGTGAGGAAATTGAGGCTGAAAAACATTAAATAGCTTGTCCAGGTTCACTCATTTAAAAATACATGAAGAAAGATTTGAATTGAGGTTATTCCAACTCCATGTCTAGTGCTCTACCCTGTCTGTTACCTAAAATGCATCATAAGCAAAAATTGTATATTAGCTTGGGAAAGACCATTCAGATGACAATCAGGAAACAGGGTATTATCTTTTGAATTTTCTGGGAATATCCCATCAATCTCTCTTCCTGGAATACTTATGAACCATGCCTCTTAGATGGTTATATGAATAAGATAATTGGCATCATAAAGTATTATGGTTGTATCATTCTTTCTTGCTTGAGTCATGAGTATATATGCTAGTATATAGGGGTGTGTGTGTGTGTCTGTGTGTGTGTGTGAAATGAAACTCACTCATAAAGTACTTCAAGCATAACAAGGTGACATTTTCACACAGTTTGATTTTCATATGTGTGTTAATTATAAAGACTACCCAGTGGGGTTCTGAGTTAATCCAGCTGTCTCAGCAGGAACTATGTTTCTGGTGATTTTTATGTTTTTGCTGTGAGTTGTAATGCACTGTCTTTTGGTAATAGTTGGGCTGCCTGACAATAACATGGGATATGTTTTTTATGCATTTTTACAATAGTGGAGAGCTAGCTAGACAGCTAGAAAAACATCAAAATCCATAGCTTAGCATTCAAGGACCTCTACAGTCCTCCAGCAGAATATCTCTTCAACATTAATTTACTCTACTCTTCCCACTGGCTCCAACCAAGCAGATCTACTTGTAGTCTTCTATACAATCAAAGCTACCTTTCTTCTTTGACTATGATTATTGGATTGAATTCCCTATTTCTGTAAGTTTCCCTATCCCCTCCATATTCTGTTGGAATTCTATCCATTTTTTAAAACTCATTTTCTAAATAGCATGGTTTTGTGACGTTGAGGAAATCACTGAAAAATCTAGACAATAGTCTTCTTATTTTACAAATGAAGAAGTTGGATTCTCTCTGACTCCTTCCTAGCTCTATTTTGTATGACTTCTGCGCAAAATTTTGAGGAAAGGAGAATTCAGGCACATATCAAGTCTTCTTTAGAGTTTAAAATGTGACAACTATTAATGTCAGTGGCTGAGTGTCTCATTGCTAAATCAGTTGGGTCAGTTTGAGGCCTGGAGGTAGATATGCTGTTTAATTGGACATCTATTATGTCTCTAGTTTCCTCCAAAAAATGTATTTGTCTCCCTAACGAGAGGGAGTAGGATGAAGTATCATATGGTCCATAAACTCAACTTGACTACCCCATATCAATACAGAACTCTCTGAGAGTTATTTTGTACTATTATTAATCATTACTATATTGTATGCTTTGGCATTCATGCAGAATAATGAGCTCATTCTTCTCCCAGATAATTGCATACTGGTGGAGGTAGATAAGTGAAGGCTAAGCTATGTGACAGAGACAGGAATGGTGTTGACATTTTTATTCTCTATGGCTACGTCTACAGGATGCCAAAAGAACTGGTTCAGTCAATCAAGAAATCAAGTCAAAGAAAAAAAAAGATTAATTGTTATCATGTCAGAACTAGGATATACTGAGTGGGTGGAGGAGAGGGGTTGAGGGAGAGGATTGTTGTAATTATAGTATTATATGTATTTATTGTATTATTGTATTATATGTAATTATAGTAAATATACAGCATTGAAGAACAGAAGATGTTGGCTTAAGGTAAGGAAAATTTTCCTAACAGGTAGAGAGCTGTCTCAAAATGAAATGAAATGTCTGATGTGACGGATTTCTTATCATTAGAGGTTTTCATGGTAACCCTTTGTCAGAGATGTTATAGAAACTACCATCCAGACTACTGTGGACACAGCTGAAAAAAAAATTCCCTGTACATGTCTGGTAAATGATCATAGAATATTAGGTAAACCACCTCTGATGGGGAGGAGATCAGGCACAGCATCTCATTCTGCTTCGGAGTAATTATAAATCATTAAGATGGTTTTGTTGTTGCTGTTGTGGTTTTGTTGTTCTTCTTGTCATTTTCCCTGTTTGGCGAAGGCTAGGTTTGACTCTTTGCAACACCCCTTTATTACCTCTAATTTTCTATTCTTGTACCTTCTCGCTTAGTTACATGCCACCTCGAATGTCTCAAAGTTTCTGTCAGAATAGCCTGGGTGAATCAGAAGACATGTGTTTTTAGCTTTCGCAGCTCCCAATACTGTTTGGAGAGCACACAGTACTGCTCTGTATGGCTAAAAGGAGTAAACCCCCTGGGGCAACCAGGGTGGAAAAGCATGTTGTCTGGAGTGCTTTTGAAAGGGCATGAAGAACAAAAATAGAAATACTTTGTCCTATCCTACTCTGCTCCAAATATTTTTCTTTGTTTAAAAAAAACCTCTCTACATGTTATTTGATCCACCATAACCAATTAAGAAACTATGATATATTGAAACAGAGAGGTATAGTATATAAGACATTTTTTTAAAAAGGATAAAGGAACCCTTGCTCAAATGTCCACTTTATTATAATTACAACAATCCTGGAGTCGTTTTAGTGTTGTGTCCCACAGGAAACATTTTCTTTGGGTAGATCTCTTTTATTTAGATCTAATTTTCCATTAATAACACATTCTTTAACTCCCCCTGCTTTGCACTCAGGAGGCACCTGCTCACAATTGTCTGCTGTGGGTTCCTAAGAGTATTAGAAATATTGTACATCTGCAAACATGAATACAGAACAGGTGCAAACTTTGATGTTAAGTAGCTCCCAACAAGAGGAAAAGTCAGCAAGCTAAATGCCTGCTTCATCAGGATTTTCCCAAGTGCCACTTGGATAACATGAGATTCTAAACTTGCATTATAATGCATGAAACTTGAAAGAAAGTAAAACTATCACAACTGATTATGGCATTTCAATGTAATTTGGGGGTAATATGTTGTAAATATGACTTATACCTATGGAAAGTATCAACTATTCCAAAGTATATCTCAAATGTCCCACACAAGGCCAAATTTTCACTCATCTGTTCTGGTATTATTAGCACTCTATCCCTCTTGAAATCTATTTGCATTACTTGATATATTAAAATTTCTTTTAAAAATGTTCTTTCATTGTTAAAATAATAATCACTACAAACATGAACGCTTAAATATTAAAATTTGTCCCCCTGGACTTCTTTTTAGGTAGTTTGTTTCTTTTTGGGTATATGTTAGATTTTAGAAAGCAGAAACCCATATCACTTTCTAAACTTTTGTTTTATGTAGGTTTAATGTTTTGTTGAAGTGGATTTAAGATTATTGTTCTCTTTGCCTAAGACCCATTCCTTGGAAAGGAGGAAAAAAGAGATGGGATTTTCAATGAGAAGACCTGAAATTGAATTAACTTTCTATCATTGTGTGACCTTGTGCAAATTCCATAATATCTCACCACCTTGATTACCTTGTCTATAAAACGATTCTAGGACTACATACCTTAGAAGGTACGATATCATTTTAAACTTCTATTCATATGTGATCAACGGATCAATATCAGTCTTCAAGATCTCAAGTGTCCTTTCACAGGTCTCTTTCCTCAGCCTTCTTCAATTCTTGATTGAATTCAATTCAATTCTTGCCCATCCTTTAGAATCAATTCATATTCTACCCCCTACTTAAAGATTTCCTTATTGTGCTTATCAGGTGACCATTTAACATTATACTTATCTGGGTTAATAGAGCATCCCTTATCCAGACTGTAAATTCCATGAGCTCCCAAACTGTGTATTACTTAAACTTTGTATCTCTGTCAGCAAAGAGTATACAGTAGATGTTACGTGTTACATAAATGTTATATCTGTTTCTTGTTTGTTTCTCTTATTTGCTCTTTCATTTTAAGAACTGAAAACATATTAGGCAATTGAGTCGACATCTTTGCCATTGATGGTATTTTTCCTCACCCCTTCAATAAAGTCATGTCTCTTTAAATAATGTAAACCATCAAACCTCAGAAGAATAGGAGTAGTGCTGCAAACTCACAGATGTCAGAAGCCATTTCAGTGTTCCCAGGCTTCCATTTGTGTTTTGTTTTGAAGACCATGAAGGTCGGATATTCAACTTCTTTTCTCTATTACTATTTAAAACCTTTCTAAGAGAAAAGTAAATTCTCCACTCAGAATGTTCCCAATTTTAATGTGCTTAGGAAAACTTTAGGATGAACTGACATGGAAAAAAGTTGAATTTAAAAGAAGAAGCCAATTTTTTTTTTGGTGAAAATCATTTTACTATCTTGCTCTTCACTTGATCAAAAAAAAATTAAAAAACAACGAACGTTTAAGAGGTTGAGTGCTTCACTTTATAAGATTTGATTTACCCATATTTAAGGCATGGATTATTTTCTTCGTAGGAAAACTGGGCCTATCCCTCCCACTTTTCTTCTTCCTTTATTCTAGGTGGGAAATATAGGGCTTCAGAACTGGAAGAAACCTTAGATGTTATTTATCTTAGCAAAAATAAACCAACCCCATCTAAAAGATTCCAGAAAATGGTTACTTAAGTACAATTTAGTTCAATTTAATATACAATTCAATATTTTCTCAGCACCTTGGTTGGTTGGTTGGTTGTTGTCCTTTGTTCTCAGATTGATAAATTCAGTGTTGTACACCAAATCTCTGAAAACTGCCCACTCCCTTTCTGCTCTACTGTTTCCAAAAGTATGTTGGGTCAGCTTTCTCTCCAAGTAAGTAGGAAACTGGTGCTGCTTGAAAACATGCTCTAATCTGTTGACATTGTCTTTTGGTATTTCTCTTACCTTGGGGCTACCACATCTGTTAAATATCAAAAAGGGGATAAATCTGTGATCAGTCCAGCACCTTACCACACATCACCTTTGTCACTCTCATATCTTTTCTTCTCACAATGAAATAATCACTTAAATGCCAATGTTTGCTACAAGATTGCATCTCTGAAGTTTTATTGCATTTAGGTAAACAAAACACAATATTGGCGATGTGCAAGTTATGAAATGCACAAGTCTTCAGTTGTAAGTAACTACTCCATTCTTCCCAATGCTACCCTGCCATGTTTGGTAGATTGGGTCTACTCTTGCATTAAAATCATCCAGAATTATATATTTGTCCTCTTTCAGCTTATTGATGATGATGGTCCCCAGGTCTTCATAATTTTTTTTCTTTGATCTCATCAGGTTTCATCATGGTGGGAGCATATGCACTGATAATGGTATGTTGCTTTCCTGCAAGTGGTAATTGCATTGTAATGAGCCTGTTGTTCACTTTTTTGCTAAGCATACAAGCTTGCTTACTAGATAAATTTTGATTGCAAAACTTTCACCAGTTTCATAGCTCTCCCCTTCACTGCAGCCACTCCAGAAAAAATGTTTATCCAGCTCCAACTTCAGTAAACTGGGCTTCATTTAGCAGTCTTATTTCACTCAGGTTTACTCTATGGATGTGATATCTGTTGAGTTCTCTCAAAACAAGAGCTGTTAATCTTTCAGGTCTACTGGATTTCATGTTGTGCATAAGTGTGCGCGTATTCCTTGTACTGATGGTGAGTGGAGTAGGATCATCTTTGCAAAAGTTGTTGTACATTTTGTGTGTGTGTGTGTGTGTTTTGACCATAGATTGGGATCCCTGACTGCCATGTTAAGTAGGTCAAGTTTGGGTAAAGCATACAGTTTTTAGGGCACCTTTTTAGCTACTTCCTTACACCAGGATTTGAGCAGTATAGTTCTTTTTTAAAAAAAGGCTGCTCAGCCATCAAGGGGACTGCCAAATCCTACTGCTGCTTCAGTTCAGGGAAAATGACCCTATGATCTGGGTTACCTGTGTACAGGGCTGTGACTACAGCTTCTAGTGTATCCCTGCCTGCTGCTTCATCACTTCCCTATCACCACAGGATTCTAATGTAATTTAAAATGCTAAAATGCTATGGATATCTTTTGATTCACAAATAAATTGGATTTAAGAGATGCAGAGTTGCTCAAAATTGTTAACTTCACTCTCTGGTCCAGAGTCACGAGAGTTTAGTGACAAAACAAAGTCAAGACAATTCACTGGTGATGGCTCAGGATGCAGTGGATAACCTTGGCATCTCTGATATCTAACCAAGATCTAAGTGTTCCATAGTGCCTACTTCAGCCACCTTCACAGTGCATGGAAGAAATTATTCTCATCTGTTTGTTCCATGGGGGGATGTCTTCATATGCTTGGGGTAGACACCCCCTAACTCACCAAAGGGTTTGAGTCCCCTTGGTTACCCTCAACCTGTTTTAGCCCATCCACCAAATGTTTCCTGGGTTGTGGCCACTGTGTGTGCTACAGATTCTTGGTGCTACAACTGGGAGTTGGATGAATCCGGTGTACACCAAAGGTAGAAAGCAACATTGAAAAGAGCTCATCAGCCCTCATACACAATAAAAATCTTCTCTGAACACACCCTGCACCCCTCTAAGCACCTGCTGTAGATGAGTGAGGAGTAAGAAGTAGAATCACAAGTTCATGACAGTATAGAATATTACCCAAGGTGTTAAAGATTTAGGAGCTGCCTTTCAATCAACTGGTGAACCAACAAGTACACATGAAGTTCCCATTGTTTTAGAGGCACTTTTTAAGGTGTTGGATAGACAATTACAAAAAACTAAATAATCCAAATCCTTGAGGATGTTATAATCTTGTCAGGGAAAATAATATACACACAGAGAAGTGCATACAAAATAAATAAAATAATAAAAGTAATGGGAACAGACTCTACTAGCAAAGGATTCATGAAGAGATACTTGAATTGACTTTTGATGGAAATTAGGAATTCTAAGAGGCATTAAAAAGTAAGAAGGAGAGCATTTCCACCATGGGCAGAGCCCTAGTGCCCGCCCAAATAAGGTAATATACATAAAGCTCTTTACAAACCTTAAAACATTAGATAAATATTAGCCATTAGAAACAGCAGCAGAAGTGTAGGAGCAGTCTTACTGGTCATTTCAGTAGCAGTCGTGGTAACTGTAGTAGTTGATACAGTAGTTGCAGTCATCCTCATTGCAGTGGTAGTAAATAATAACGTTATTAGTAATTATTAACACCAATCAATATTGCTGATAGTAATAATAATTCTAAGACACAGAGAGAGGAGATGGAGTATCATGTATAAGTTTTCCTCTCACAAGTAAGGTTCAAACTATCATTTCCAATTTTTCCAAACTATTCAAACTATTATTTCCAATTACGTTTTGACATAGACTGCTTTAAGGGAGGAGTTTTACATAGGAGAGAGAGTCAGATCTTCTTGATTCACTGATCCCTCCTTTACTGGCAGAACCAGAAAGCATGCCTCACTCTTGGGAAATTTATGATTAGCAGTATGTGACCTCATTTGATTAGAAGTAGTAGCCAAGGCTAAAGAAAAGTCTTTGGGTTTTTGCTCTGGATGTGTGTGTGTGTAATAAAAAGCTAAATGCTTTTTAACAATATTATCTCATTGAATCCTCACACAACTTTGTGAGGTACCATTATTCTTGCTATTTTACAGTTGAGGAAACTAGGGTACAGAGGTTAAATGACTTGCCCAGAGTCATAGCAAGCATAGCTATGCAAGTATCATGGCTGGCATAGTATCTAAGTAACATAGTATCACAGTAACACAGCTTGCAAGTGTCTAAGAATAAATTCAAAATAGGGTCTTCCTGACTCCAGGCCCATTCCTCTATCTATTGCCTTACCAGCTGCCTCATTAGTTTGAAAATGAGCATATCTTTTCTAAAATATAATATACAAAGATGGAATTACTAATACAAGTGTTGTTTGAAGGGGAAAGTATCTGGTGACTTTTTTTAAAATTTGTCTTGCTCTAGCAGCTTGCCTAACAAGTATGCCTCACTAACAAGCAAAAGGCAAAAGTACCACAGCACCATTACCATCACCCCCAAAAACAACCTTTCTCTCTTCCTTCTTATGTATTCCTGTATATTGAACTTGTTCCTAAGTTACAACAACAACTTGCTTTCCCACAAGTTAGCAAGGAGGAAACTGGCAAAGAAATTCTGCTATATCAAATAGTAATGATTATTTGTAGTTATAGAGTACTTTAAGATTCACCATATACTTTCCTTCCAAAAACCCAGTGAGTAAAGTAATTAAAATACATTATTGTCCTCATTTCACAGAGAAGACTGACTCTCTGAGAATTTAATGACTTGTCCATAATTACAGAGTAAGTAATTTACCATAAGTGTACTGACTCCAAGTACAATATTCTTTCTACTATAATGTGAATGGTGCCTCTCTATCAGCAATACTATTTATATAACATCACATTGGCCCATTCATTGAGGTCAATTTATTTGTGGAGGCAAAAATATGCTTGACATAAATTATACTAATATCCCAAGGGATCTTTGATACAAAGGCTCATGATATATCAAGGACCCAAAGGATTGACATGTGCCACATGGTACTATCTCAGGAAAGTCACATTATCACACAGTTTTTAAAAAAGGCAAAAGTGGGAAACTTGTGGCCATATTTCTCCTGATTCCTGAAGGGGATGAAGCTTAATCAACTTTGATATCTGTCTGGGGTCTGATAATGCCATAAATAATATATTTTAAAATGCCTGTTAATCTAATCTTCTCTATATACAAAACAATCATGGTGACACTAAAAAAAGAAAAGAAAAGAAAAGAAAAGAGGTGGAAATTAAAGAAAGTCAATTCTGATTTGGACCTTGAAGGAGGTAATGGTCAGAACTGAATTTAAAAGAATTTGAAAGTAGGGAATTCAATACCATCAGGATCACAGCTCTAGAGCTTAAAGGAACCTTACAGTCATTCGGTCCAGTTTTATAGAAAAGGAAACTGAAGGCCAAAGAGTATATGTGTTTTTCTCAAGATTTCACAGTGACAAGAGTAAGGCCCTTCACTCAAAATTGTGTGTTCTTTTCAATATAACTTTCTGTTTTCATAAACAAATAAATGGCAATTAAATAAGAAAGACAGGGTAAGTGAAGACAAGTGAATTAGATTGTGCAGAGTGGAATAAATGCAGGAACTTCAAAACTTTTGAAATATGGTGTTGGTGAATAAAATGAATGAATGAGTATTTATTTGTGGCATAGAAATGATAGGGCTGTGTGTGTGTGTGTAAGTGTGTGTGTTGTGTGTATAAGTGTGTGTGTATATAAACAGACACAAAGAAAGAGAGAGAAAAGTGGTAGAACTGAAAGAACAGACAGTGGAATTTTGGATTTCCTACTATTCAGCCACAGCATGATAATCTTCAGCAATTGTAGGCTAAAACAGAAATCTACCTTGACCAACCCCTATCCTCCTCTCCCCCTGCCCCCCAACTAAAAGTCTTCCCAACCATGAAAATCTAGAAGACAAGGCTGTCACTTCTTAGCTTTAAAAAAAACCTTTGCTTCACGTCTAAGAAGGAAAAAACAGGCTTAGCAATTAATTATGAGATCATTGTTGATGTCCTTTACAATTTTTTAATAGATTTTCAAAAATCAATGTCTTGTTTCCTATTTGTATTTTTTCTTCTTCTTTTTGAGGACATTCTTGCTCCTCAGCATGATTTCTCATGATCTTTCACATTGGTTGTGTCTCTGAGAAGGTGCAATTTAAAACAAAAATATTCCAAAAGTTCCAATTGCCATGGGAAGTTTTATAAAGTCAGTTTTTAAAGGACAATATAGCTCCTATCTTTCTGCACAAAAGGAAAAGTCTATGGTGGAACAATTAAATAATACTATCTTTCATATTTTGTTGTATATTTTGATACCATTGGAGATACACTATTTTTCTCCTTCTGAGTATATTTCTGTCATTCCCATACTTGAAATCCATACTCTAAGACCTATTTTAAATTTGCTTCACTTTTTTCAGAAACAGTTTGAAAAACAAGTGAACTGCCACACTTAAAAGGTTATGATCAGGTGAGTCTTTATATTTAGATGATCAATCTGCCTTTAGCTATAGCTACCCTTATAAATATCTAATAGAAGTGGGGCAAAAAATTGCTCTTTAAAAAGAGATGCATGGTTTAACATGTAACTTTGGAAATTCTCATTGTCCCAGGTAAAGTGTTTGAATTTTTGAAGTAATCATAATTATGCTCAAGTCACTGTCCTGTACATCCTGTCACAAGAGTCACAAAGGAAATTTCAAAGTTCTTAATGAGGACAGAATAGTAAAGTAATTAGCAAGAGAAAATACCACAAAAGTCCCATGCCAAATGGAGAGAAAACGTCCTATACAACTCACAGCCCTGAATTTTAGGGTTCTGTCTCCTAATAACTGGGTATACTTAACTACAGTTCCACTTGGTCCCCACAATTGCCTTTCTTCCTGCCGAAAGGGCCACCATGTGCAACAATAAAATAAATATTTATTAAGTACCTACTATATGCCAAGCACTGCATTAAGTTCTGGGAATACAAATAAGAAACATAAAGATAGTCCAGGCCCTCAAAGAACTTACAATCTAATCAGGGAAGACAGCACACAGAAGGAAGCTGGAAAAGATGTGTCACATTAAAGGGAGTGTCTAGGGCAGCTAGATGGCACAGTGAATAGAGCACAAGCCCTGGAGTTAGGAGGATCTGAGTTCAAATCCAGCCTCAGACACTTAACACTTACTAGCCCTGTGACCTTGGACAAGTCACTTAACATTTGGGCAAGTCACTTAAACCCAATTGTCCTGCCCACCCCCATCTAAAAAAAAAAAAAGCAAAAACAAAAATAAAACAAAACGAAAAAAAGGAAATAAAGGGTGTGAATTGTGCTGTGGAGTTGAAACCAAGCAGAGCCGTGGGGAGAAAATGGAGTGAGCTGCCAAGGCCAGGTTCTGCCTTCTATAAAGGAAAACCTCAAGTGGAATTTAGTGCTCCACCCTCTAGACCTCCACTCAAAGGGGAGAGGTGGCTGAGGGAGGTGGGAAGATGTTGAATATCTAAGATTGAGTTAGCTATTGAGCTTCTTCATCTAAGTTACATATATGTTTGTGTGCGTGTGTAAATACATACACATATTATAATGTATATGTGTATAATGTATATATGTTTGTATGCATGTGTAAATATATACACATATGTATAATGTATATGTATGTATATACACACCCACACACAGAGTGTGAAGTGGATCAGAAGTTAGGCCTGGAATCAGGAAGACGCATCTTCCTGAGTTCAAATCCAGCCTCAGACATTCACTAGCTGTGTGACCCTGGGCAGGTTACTTTACCCTATGTGCCTTGATTTCCTCATCTCTAAAATGAGCTAAAAAAGGAAATGGTGAACACTCCAGTATTTCTTCCAAGAAAATACAAATAGTGTCACAAAGAGTCAGACATGACTGAAAAACAATTGAATAACAAGTCTACGTGTGTGTAGAGTTGTCATTCAATATGTATGTGTATACATGTCCATGTCCATGATATGTTCATACGTATATTAATGTTTCTGATAAACAGTAAGTAAATATACTAACTGTAGTTTATGTACCAACATTTGTTGCAGAAGTGGAGTAGATAAATTTTGTAAAATCACTGCTGTCCAGATGGCTGCCTGAATATATGTGTGTGTGTGTGTGTGTGTGTGTGTGTGTGTGTGTGTGCACGTGCACGTGTGTGTGTGTGTAATCTCACTTGATCCCATCATTTCTGCTTGCTACTATTTTATGTATCTTTTCTTTGCAGCAAAATTTGATAAAATTACACATACTTAGTGCCTCCATTTCTTCTCCTTTTGTTGTAAAACCTCTGTAGTCTGGCCTCCAACTTTATCATTCAACTAAAAGTTCTCTACCGAGTCTAATGACTTTTCCCCTCAAATTGTATCTTTCTTCACCTGTCTGTAGCATTTGATCTATTATCATCTTCTAAATGTCCTCACCTATTTGAGTTCTAGTGATAATGATTTGTCCTCATTCTTGACCATTTCTCAGTCACTTTTACTGGTTTTTCATGCATGCTATGCCCATTAATTGTTGGCATACTACCCCTCCCCCAAGGTTCTGTCCTGTACTCTCTTCTCTTTTTCTTCTACACTACTTTACTTGGCAGTCTTATTAGCTTCCATGGATTCATTTATCATCTCTATATAAATGATCTCTATATCTATCTATTCCTAGTCACTCTCTGGAGCTACAGTTCCACGTTACATTGTTTTTTATCTCAAGTTGAAGGCATCTCAATCTCAGCATGTGCAAAGGCAGAATTCATTTTCATTCTCCCCAAACCTCCCCTGTTCCTAATCTCTTCGTTACTGCCAAGGGCATCCCCATCCTCCCTATAACCTGGGCTCACAACCTCAATGTCATATACTGCCATATTCAACTCTTTATTCTCATTCACCTCACTCACCTCAATCTATTGTCAAATTTTGTCTTTTCTACCTTCACAACATCCTTCAAATATGTCCCCTTCTTTCCACTGACCCAACCACAATCTTAGTTCAGGCCCCCATCACTTCTTGACTTTCAATTGTTACCCCTGTCTCAAGTCTCAACCCAGTTCAATCCATTCTGCACTCCATTGCCTAATGATTTCTCTAGTGTTTAGGTCTGACTATGTCACCTCTATACTCAATAAAATCCAGTGGTTCTCTATTTCCTCTAGGATCAAATAAAAAGTTTTCTTTTAATCATTTAAATTGCTTCATAGCTTGGCCCCTTCCAAACTCTCAAATCTTTTTATTTAAAACTTTACTTCTCCCTCCCCTACATACTCTGAAATCCATCTACACTAACTTTGCTGTTCCTTAAACACACAATAAAGCTCCAGTCTCTATATCTTTGAATTGGCTGGCCCACATGTCTGAAACATTCTCCACTGTATCTTACTTTCCCTGGCTTCTTGCCCCACTAGTACCCTCCCTTTGATATTACCATCCTTCTACTTTGCATACATCATACATGTGGCTAATCTTTCCTTAAGGATAACACTATCTTTCTGACATTTTGTATCCCCAGAGTTTAGCATGATGCCTGCCATATAGTGAGCACTTAATAAACATTTCATGACTCAATTCACTAATACAGCTGTCTTTGCTAGAACTTCTTCAAAAAGAGTGTTAGTTCTTTTTTGTAAAGGTGACATGCTCACGTCTTCTGTTATCCAGGACATAGTCACCTGGCTAACTCAGAAAAGGGCTGCTCAGACCTATTTTCCCCCTAAAACCACTACCTTCTATGAGCTCAGTGGAGATTTCACAAATTTTTTGCATTTATCTTTTGGTTGGGGCAAGTCTACCCTATCATCTTAGTGGAAGTTAGTGTGAGAAACATGCAAATTACCCTGAAGCTGCCCCAAGATTTAAGGATTCTGAAAAGGATGGGACAGAGCTGACAGCTGCTGTCCTAAATTTCTTTTTCACACCCAGGTTGCTATTCTTTTTAAAAGAACAAAGTGGAAAATTACCTCCTCCTGACAAAAGGAAACTGGTTGAAGGAAACGTTTTTCTCTTAGCATAAAGATGCAACAACATGCATTGTTCATTCTCTTTCTTCTTCTACCACATGGGAAAGGAAAGATAGGAGCCAGAAGGAAGAGCAGTTATCTTTTAGATGATCTGGAGTGCTAGAAAGTCAAACTAAGCCCACTCCTTTAATCAGTACTGACAGCTTAAGCAATAGATTGCCTGCTGCTGACAGCTGGGTAGGAAAAAAAAACACACCAGATGCCTTTTGATGCCAAACTAGCCTAAAACAGAGAGAGCCAATACATTAGGGGCCTAAATTCTTAACAATTGACAAGAGGGCTTCAGAATGCAAGGGCAAGGAAGGATACGAGCAACTTCACATGATCTTTACTTAAGCCATGTCCATTGCTAAGCCACAGTCCAAAGAGCCACATAGAAAAGACAAGAAAATGACAGATGAAGGAATTTCAGATATGATATAAATAAGAGCACCCACTTAGTTATCATCTCTGCAAGAAAAGCAGTTGACTTGTGTGAGTTTCTTTGCTTTCTTCTGGTCCAGAGACATGATGACTTATCCCTTCTATTTCATGGAGAATGAGGACACATTAAGGCAGGTGCTAGGCAGTTTCTAGCCATCAAAGACAACATAAAACTGGTAAAACTCATGTGACTTGGTGGGGTTGCTATAGTAATAATGACACTGATGAGAATTAGCGCTAAACTAATTACTCAGAATTATGTCAAAGTGTGCTAAACTTTGAATGACCGTACTCCTAGACCTGCCTTCTGATTACCAAGAAATGACAAGTAGAGAAGAGGCAAAATTTTCTAAAAGTGAACACCTTATAGAGTTCTAACTCCAGAAAAAGACTTTTCAAAAAAGAATGCCCTAAACAGAGTCTGGAGTAAAACCAGAGATAAAATAAACTATATTTATAATAGTAGGATTAGTGAGGAAGGTATGAAATTGTACCTAGCTTATTTTTTAAACCCTTCGATAATAATTACATAGTGAACATTATAGTGTCTACACTATACACTATGCTTTCTGATGAAATTTTTTAAACTCTGAAAAGTTAATTTCTCTGAATCACTAGTAAAGCATAAACCCTATGGTTCAGTTCACAGGATCACATGGATCACTGTGCTTGGCACCTGATAAGTGTTTAGTGAATGTTGGCGGAATTGAAAATTTCAATGAATCAAGACACATACTGCCACCAAGTGGCAACCTTATCTGTCAGGAAAAAGTATCTATGGAAAAACAATTGCTTGAATACTGAACAACAAACATGGCAGTTATCTAGATTATACTTTGTACTTTTCATAATCAGTTCTTTGTACATGGTTTTTCATCAGT
>CM053583.1:362100532-362112261 GCA_028627135.1 Pseudochirops cupreus
GCTGAATGTGGTCACGTGGAGCCTGTGGCGCCAGGCTTGTTTTCCAGGAATGCCCGTGCCTTGTAGCTTTGTGATTGGGCAGTGGGTCTAGAGGGCTGTGACATTCTCCAAGCCAGGAGAAGGCTATATATACACCCTGATGTGAGGTTTTGGTTTGGGGCCCACTTTGGGAGAAGAGTTGTGTGATTTGGCCAGAAGAGACTCTGGGCAGCCGTTGAGCCCCCCGGCTTTGAGAAACCCAGATGGTGCTTCCCTCTCTGGTAACTGAATAGGTAACTGATATAACGGTCAGGCGCTGGAAGCCGTCTGCTGATCTGTTTTTCTGTTTGTTTGTAACTTCTGTTTGTATTCTCTGAAGTTCAGGGTGCTGACTTTTCCCCCTGAACTAGCTAAATGATATGTTTGATTAAAGTAAGATTGTTAACCCATTTTGAGTTGCTTTCCTTTAGAAAAGCAGATCTAAGAACCTGTGCTAGTAGTTGCCCTAGGTATGCTAGAGTGCTTGCTGATACACATCCATACAGACCACAACCTCTCAATCCCTCATTAAATGACTTTTTAAAACTTCTTTGATGCTTTAAAAGTCAAGCATCATTTCAATGTCAAAGTTAGACATTGGAATAGGATTTTGGTGGAGATATACCTTATGTATTCATATAAATACAGTAGCTCTAAAATTCAATGATACTTCTCTTTAATAACTTCCTGAGATTTATTTTCAGTTCAGCCAGGAGGAGCGCATGCTTAGGTGAAGGAGCTAGCCTCTGGCTGTGGAGAATCGTGTTTTATTTTCAAGGCTGCATGAGGACATGTAAATAACATAGATCTTTGAACAATTTATGGGAGGAAAAAAATCATTCCCAAGTGGCAATTATTCATAACAGAGGATGTGCAAATAAAAAAAATAGCCTGCAGAATGAATTCTGGTAACAGTTGGTACATGTTCAAATTAGACAGATGGATATAATGGACTGAATATTTCTTTTTTCTGCAGCTGATCAGTATGAATTCATTTCTGCCAGGTGTTAAACCAATTTAAAATATTTAACCAGAAAGCTAAAACTTATACTTTTATATTAAGATATGTACCTATATATGTGTGTGCATGTGTATGTATATTATATATACCCATATATACATACATATGCATATATACAAACATTACATATGTGTGCATGAATGTATAGATATATTTCATAGGTATATATATGTATATATATATATATATATATATACATATATATATATATATATAAAGTGTATCTAGTGTATACACACACACACACACACACACACACACACACAGTTTTGCTGGAAACTGATAGACAGGATCCTGACTTGTTTCTGAGAAAAAATACATTGCAAGACAAGTCAAAGGATGTAACAACATTTGACTCCTAGATGCAGATGCTCCCTCTGCAGCTAGATTCTTGCACGTGTCAATCTCACTCAGAAGAATATTGATTTCTTGCTATCAGGGTACTTGCTAGGCATACAAATTAAAGGCATCAGGGGCTACACAGTAAGTCAAGGAACTAATTCAGCTGTGGATGAGAGAAGCTGCATCAGAAATGTGATGATTTGAAAAGCAGCTGAGAAAATGTAAGACAAACTAATACCAGAATTACAAAATAACTTCTTAAAGGAGTTGCCTCCAGTTAATTGCCATCCAAACACCCCTCTGCCAGCGAAATAGAAAAGATAAGGAGTCAGGAAGTGGGAATTCATCTGTGTAAAGGAATTTGGGATTTTTCCTTCAAAAGATTCCATCTCCAGAAGAACTTGCTGAACTTTGAAAAAAATCAAATCAAACAATTAAAGTTGGCCTCCCACTCTGTACAAAAGAGCTATTTAGTTTATTGCCTCCTAAGGTTTTTAATAAACAAAAAAAGAAACCTCTCCAAACCTGGAGGCAATGATTACTCCTACCCTTAAGATCATTGTTAGTACAGAATACTACCTTGATCTGCTCAAGCTATGATTTTCAAAGGGGATGAATTAATAATAGTCCACTAAAAATTCAAATTACCTGGATCATTCTTGTTGACTTGCATTTGCTTTAGCAAACTTCAATGAATTAGCATTTATGAAACCCCAACTATGTGCTCCCTTGTGGTAACATTTGGGGATAAAAAGAAAGGCAAAACACAGTGCCTCTTCTCGAGTTCACAGTTTGATAGGAAAGAGAATATGCAAACAACGTTATACAAACAAGATCTATGCAGGATAAACTGAGAGTAACTACAAAGGTAAGGCACTAAGATTAAAGAGGACTGGGAAAGATTTCTTGCAAAAGGTGGGACTTTAGCAAAGATATTAAAGAAGCCCAAGAACTGAAAGGCATAGCTATAGAGCATTCCAGGCATTAAAGACAGACAGTGAAAAGGCTCAGTCAGGAAGCTGAGTGTCTTGTGCAAGGAATAGCAAGATGGAAGCAACCAGTGAACATATCGTCTCTGTACAGATTTAGAAGGCAGAGTTTCACATAGCATTCAGAGCCTGAGCAGGAGCATCATACCTATTCCCAAATATTTATTATTAGATGCTGCACACACTCCCCCCCCCCCAAAAAAAGGACCTAGAACAAAGTCTTCAGCTCACTGGATAGAAGCTTGGTGAAATATCTATAGGAGAATAAGAACCATATAGAATAAGAAAACAGTTACAATGGAGGGGAAGATCAGGAAGGTGAAAGGGAATGGATCACCCTCACTCTCATGGAATTTGGCTTAAGGAGGGAATAACACACATTCAATTGGGTATCTTACCCTACAGGAAAGCAGAGGGGAAGGGAATAAGAGGGAGGATGATAGAAGGGAGGGCACATTGGGGGAGAGGGTAGTTAGAAGCAAACACTTTTGAAAAGGGTCAGGGTCAAAGTTAAAAATGGAATATGTGGGAGGAGGGATAGGATGGAGGGAATTATAGTTAGTCTTTCATAATATAACTACTATGGAAATGTTTTGCATAACTACACATGTACAACCTATGTTGAATTGCTTGTCTTCCCAGTGGGGGTGAGTAAGGAGGAAAGAAGAAGGCTCTGGACCTCAAAGTTTCAAAAAGAAATGTTAAAAAAAATTGTTTTTTACATGCAACTGGGAAATAAGATATATAGGCAGTGGAGTATAGAAATCCATCTTGCCCTACTAGAAAGTTGGGGGGGGGAGGGTATAAAAGAGAAGATTGGGGGAAGGGGTATTCAGTAGGCTCACTATTTTGGGGTGGGGGTAGGGGAAAGATGGGGAGAAAAATTTGTAACTCAAAATCTTGTGGAAATGAATGTTGAAAACTAAAAATAAATAAATAAATTGGAAAAAAAATAAAACTAATGAAACAAAAAAGAAGAAAACAGATGCTTGTGAGCTACACTGATGTTGGTAATGTCCAAAAAAATGAGATGAGATACATTGATGTATACAAGTAAGATTGCAAATAATTATTATTAATACCTTTTATTGGTTTTCAAAGCATACAAAGGACACTGTACTCTGAGCTACACAACATACAAGCCTGTGATAACTAATATATTTGTCAGGGTGGGAGCATCCTAAATAGGTTCATCACCAGATTGCCTGTACAGTGATGACTTTTTTCCAACCACAGTAGCTATTAGAGTATCCACAATATCACAGAAGGGTCAGCACTGAGTAAATAAAGGGAGAAAACATACTGTTCAAAATTGCAAATATTTGATGTGATTAAGTATAAAACAAAGTGTTCAAGATTATAGATATTTGAAGAGATTGTGTATAGCTCAAATTAGATAGCTTTTTTCCTCAGTTTTAGCCATTTGAGTTCCATCACTAGAGCACAAAACTATACAATTAAGAAAAAAATATCTTGGTAATATTACAGATATCTAGAAAATCATCTCCTGACAGTGCAGGAACATGGAAAGAATGCTGTATTTAGAGTTACAGTCAATTACTATCTATGTGAACTTGGACAAGTCACTCTAATTCTCTGAACAAATCAATAAAATAAGGGTGGCAAGGCTTGAAATAGATGGCTACTAAGATCCTTTGCAGCTCTAAATTTGCAGCTGATTCCATGTACTTTCATAGGAAAAGTCTTCCAGTCCATCTTTAGATTTTGGTCTAGTACAATTTTGTCTTAGTCTAAAAGCCACCTTTGTGCCTTTTTCTTGTATTTTTGCCTTTGGCTGAAATGTCATTTCTGCCCCTCCACAGCTGAAGAATTTTGTTTCATCCATTAAAATGCAACTTACATGTCATGTATTATATAAAGGCTTCCTTTCCTGACCCATCCACACACATTTGTAATAAGGAAATTCATCCATCAAAATGTAGACATGAAACTATCAGAAATTTAAAGCTAAAAGGGATCTCAGGGTCTATCTATTCCAACTCTCTTACTTTGCTTATGAGGAAACTGAAACCCAAGGTGGTTAGGTAAATTTCAGAGGTAGTATCAAGGGTAGAACAGGAATCCAGACCCTCTGATTTCAAAGACAATATTTATTTTTCTTTTTTTTCCATGGTACCACGTTGCTTCCTCAATAGTGGAAGGACCATGAATGTCAAAGTTTAAAGAAAATGAGAGAATTTTCAAGAAGATGTGACCATACCTTTCACAATTTGGGAAAAGGGAAGAATTCTTGACTAAACAGAAGATAGGGATAATGATAAAAATATTATTTTAATTTCATAAATTTGAAAGTCTTTTGCAAAGGCACACTTGTTGCATTTAGAATTAGAACGAAAATAGTTAATTGTAGGAAAAGTTGTTGGATCACATCTCTCTGTTAAAGGTCAGCTATCTAAAACACATAGGAGAATTGCTAAGAATATAGGATAAAAACTGAAAGCAAAAGGCATTTTCCAATATAAAAATGTTCAAAGGATATGAATATACTATTTCAAGAGAATACACGTAATCTATGAACAATTTTTAAAAATGCTTCAAGTAACAGAAAGAAATGGAAATAAAAAACAGCTCTGAAGTCCTACTTCATACTCATCAGATTTTCAAAGATAAAGGAAGAAAATAGTCATTGTTAGAGGGGTCACATTGTTCACTGTTGGTGGAACTGAGAAATGACCCAATCATTGTCAAAAGCAATTTAGAACTTTACCCCACCAAAATCACACAACTGGGAATGCTTTTGGACCCATCAATGCTACTTCTAAGTGAATACCACAAGAACATGAAAAACTTAAGAAAAAGACAAATGTTTACATGGGTATAGATATGAGAATAGAATACGATATGGGTTTAATAGAAGAAATGTAATAAGATGAGCTTGCAGCAACAAGAGCATAATTGAAGGTCAAAATGGATAAACTGGTAGTTTGTCTAACTAGTATAGTGATAAGACCTATCATAAAAAGAGGAAAGATAGAAGCAGAAATACAGGTCTGAAAGAAATCTCAGAAGTTATTTACTGTGATGGTGATCATATTTTCTATAGAAAACCTGTGGAACATTCTTAGGTCATACATACACACATACATACATACATACATACATACATACATATGTTCCTTTTTGCAAAGACTCCATAAAAATGAGTTAATTTTTTTGGATTTGGGGTTTTGATGTTTTAAATACCTTGGAAAATCCATGATATGTGACTAGAATAGACTTTCTGTTTGCTTTAAAGAAGAAGTGTTATGGACTAATTTGGGTGTATGGGGAAACATTGACAACTCAGAATAATGTTTTCAAATGCATAACATAAAAAGCATAAGATGACAAAAAACCTAATTATATAGAAATTCAATTATCTTTTTTTTTTAATTTATAGATCCCTTGTTAAGGACCTCTCATTAATTGGACAGGACTAGGACTAAATTATTGAATGGTAGAGGAAGGTAGGCTCATCCATAGTAAGCATTTTTTAACTTAAATTTAATGTTTATTTTTAGTTATATCATTCATTTCCACAAGATTTTGAGTTACAAATTTTCCCCCATCTTTTCCCTATCCACCAACTCAAAACAGTGATCCCACTGTATACCTCACCCCCCAATCTGCTCTTTCCTATATCCTCCCCCATCTGCCCTCCACCTTCCTGGGAGGGCCAAATGGATCTCCATACCCTAGTGCCTGTATAGCTTATTTCTCAGTTGCATATAAAAATAATAATAATAATAAATATATATTTTAAATATTTTATTTTAGAACTTTGATTTCCAGATTCTTTCCCTTCTGCCCTTATCACCCAACCTTACTAGGAAGAAAAGCAATTCAATATAGGCTGTACATGTGTAGTTACACAGAACATTTTCATAGTGGATATATTGTGAAATATAGCTCCCTGAAATATTGTGAAATATAGCTTGCTGAGATGAACTCTTCCCATGTGCCTCCCGGGCTGCCTTCAGCAGAGAATTTGTTTCTCTATGTCACTTTGTGGTTTCTGGATCTCTAAAATTTGTTTAGAGTCTTATAGGTATTTGAGGTGGTTATGGGGGAGCCACAACATTTTCCTGCTTCTCTGTTGCCATCTTGGCTCCGCCCCCATAGTAAGCATTTAATAAATATGTGTAACTGACTTGTTGACTGACTGATTTCATCTCAAAGGAAAGAACTTTTAAAAATAATTAAAAAATAATAATTCTAGTTGCCCAACAATGGAAGTGGTCAGTAATCAGGGGTCTCCTTGTCACTTGAATTATCCAAGCAGTGGTGAATGCACATCTAGTATGGTTTTGAAGCTGTTGTAGAGGAACGGATGTTTGACTATATCCTTTTGAACATAACATTTAATTTTGGGATTCCAACATTATGTGCTTCTATGACTAACAGGCAAACATTAGGCTTAAACTGAGGTGAGGAGGAAAGTTTATCATTTTCCTTATGGTGTTTAGCTGGCTTCTCCCAAACCCCCCATTTTAAGAAGGAGATCCAGACCAACTGTGCTTTCACTGCTCTTCTGGGTACTCTCCTAACCCTTCTGGAGCTTCTCCATAAAGTTCCAATACCTTCATCTATTCCATACCACAACCATAACAGCTTTTTAAAGTTCCCTTTTATGTGTTGTCTTTCTTCATTAGAATGTGAGCTTTTGAGGACTGGGGTTGACTTTCTAACTACTGGCATTTGTATTCCTAGAACTGACAAATAGTAAGGGCTTAATAAATGCTTGGCGATTATAAATTTCTCCCCTAAGATTACTTACTCAATGCTCTATTAGCTCGATGAGGTAGGTAAAAAATTAAATACTACCCCAGACCTTTACTGTGTAATCATAAACTATCACTTAATTTCCTAAAGCCATACCTCCCTCAGTTCTAAGATGGAGATATTGGCCATATCTAATTCAAAGTGTTTTTGCAAGCAAAGTGTTTTGCCAAACACCCAGTGCTATATAAATGTTTGTTTATGCTCAACAATACCACTCCATCAAAAGAGGGATGATCTCAGAGTCAAGTGTGGGACCTATGGAGATAGGTGCTTAGTAGCTTCATGCTTGTAAGGGATTATATAGAAAAAAAAAGTTTTCAAAAAAACTACTTAGCCCTGTATCCTGGTTGCATGGAGAAATCAATTTAATTTACAAAAATGCATGGGCAAAATTCAGTTAGAGAAGGGATAAGGGGAGGGAGAGCCTATGATATGCTAGATGTTTCTCCATGATTATAAGATTCTATACCCTCCCTTGCACTTTTGCAGAAGCAGTCAGTATTACATTTCTAGAATATTTGAAATCATCTAATTTTTCCACAGTCACAGGAAAAGTAGCAAACTCACTATTCTCTTGTATTGTCACCCAGAAAACCAAGCAAAAACAAAAATGAAACAATGTTTTGGACTTAAATGGACTTAAGTTTAAAAGGAAAAAAAAATAGGTGGATAAAATGTTTTCCATGAGAAACCAAGGAAATTACATTGGTTTGACAGTGGTCAATTTACATGTCTTCACAGTTCCAATGCGTTTGTTCACCTGTCCCACTACTTTTCATTTTCCTTCTTTACTGATCGCTGTTTTAAATTTTGCCCCATCCCAAATTCGGATTTTTATTACAGAATTAAAGCTCTTTCAATTTTATACTGACTAAATCATTACTGTAGTATTTGATTTAAAAAATATATAAATAAAAATGGGACAGCTAGGTGGCACAGTGGATAGGGTAATGGCCCTGGAGGCAAGAGGACCTCTGGTCAAATCCAGCCTCATACACTTGATACTTACTAGCTGTGTGATCCTAGGCAAGTCGCTTAATTCCATTTCCTCAAAAAACCCAAACAAACAACACACTTCAAAGCACAGTTCAGGGGCCAGTTCCAATATGAGGACTTCTCTGATCTGTTCCATTTTTGTCACTCTTCATTTCATTTTATATTATTTTAATATACCTTTTATTTATGCTTCATCTTCACTGCACAATTTAAGGTCCTTGGGGGTGAGGAAAATGTTTTTTTTTAAATATATCTTCAATATATTTCCTAGCCAAGTGCCTTGCTAGTAGTAGAAGATTTAAAAAGTTGAACGTTAAACTCTCTGAAGGCATGAACTGTCTTTTGCATTTTTTTATATGCCCAACATTTATCACAGTACCTGGAACATAGTAGGTGTCTGACAAATATTTGTTCAATGATTTTTGCATATAGATAAGGTTGGAGGAATTAGGACATTTATTTTACTAGGGTGAACTTCATGGTTCCACATTAATGAATAACAATACAAAAATTATGATTACATGAAAATAAAAGATATCATCAAGTTGCTCTCATTTTGAGCTTTTGATTTCAACCTCATTGTTACCTTTGGGAAAAAAACGGGGGGTTGACCTATACTGGAGTAATGGAAGTAGCATGTCTTGTAATTTGGGCATGCACAGGCTTGGAAAGATTGAGAGTGCTTTCTGAATTTCTTTTCAAGTCTTGAGAATGCATTACTAATGTGGTTATACCCTATTTATCCAATTTTCCTCTCTATACTCACCTCTTTTCAAAGGGTAGAGTGTATTCTTGACCACGTACGGTTACTTTGATTTTGGGATAATAAGGATTCCAGTCTTAGCCAGTGTTTTCACTCTCAAAACCTGAGGGATGATGGGCAATGTAAAATGGACAAGAGTATGTCAATAGCAATCCATGTCCATGGCAGGGTGTTTCAAGAGAATAACAGCTTCTTTTCCCCTTTTTCTGAACTGTCAGTTCTTCTCAGTTCTTTCTCATTTCCCACTTGGGCTTTCTGACTTTTTCTCCCTAGAATCTAGAGACTTTCTTTCTCTCAATTTTTAGTTCCATGACAGCATCAGTGTAATTTTTTAAAATTCTCTTTTTTTCCTGGTATTCTAATTGGCTAAGAACAGATTACTCAGTCAATTGAGTACCAGAGGGATAACCAGGTCCTCTCTAATTGATTACGTATCTGTTTGTGTTGTCCTTTTCCCTGGCATCTTCTTGAGGCATATGAATTTTAGAGACCAGTAGAAGAGGCATTGCTGTAAGCCATTATGAATTAAAGCCTTAGGGAAGCTTCAACAAATTTAATCAACAAACATTGATTATGTGTTTATTAAAACAACTGTATGCAAAGCAATTTGCTAAGCAGATACAATGAAAATAAGATACAGTTGCTATGCCTTCAGAAGCATATGATATAGCAGAGGAGACAAATATTAGACAAATACATAGATAACTATAATGCACAATAGAACATATATATTCCACACTAGTAGATTGAGTGCTAGGTGAAAATCAGAAAGTTATGGGTTCAAATTGTACCTTCTAATACAAGTTATACGAAGCTAAGTAAGTAACTTGATCTCATTGAGTTTCAGGAAATCCGTACCTGTTATTATTCACAGCAATATGTTACTATCAGAATCTGTGGAGGAAATTCCCATTTTGGAGGATCCTAAGGCTGATGTATTCAACGATCCTTCCCTCAATTGTGAAAAACATATGCATAAGACAAATGGGAATAGAGTTCTGCTGCATGAGTCTGAAGAAGGAAGATCTAGGAGATCAGTGCTAGGTTTCAGAAGGAAGAAATACTTTACCTAAGTCTGGGAGGATATGAACATCTATGTTGCACATTAGATGGAGCACCTGGCCTAGAGTTAGAAAGAACTGAGTCCAAATCTGGTCTCAGAGACGTATTAGTTGTATAACCCTGGGCAAGTCACTTAAACATGTTTGCCTTCATTTCTTCATCTGTAAAATAAGCTGGAGAAGGAAATGGCAAACCATTCCGTACATTTGCCAAGAAAACTCCATGTAGGGTCACAAAAATTCAGACATTACTAAAATAATAAATACTTGATTTTCTTGAAATTCAGTAAACAGATGCGAAATACCAAGGTATTTCTCTGTGGCAGGCATTGTGCTAGGTGTTGGAAATACCAAGACAAAAATGAAAACAGTACCTGCCCCTACAAAGTTTATATGAGGGGGTTATACTTGATGACTTATAGGACAGACCCCGATCTGCTTTAAATCTATAAAATACTATTCCTATTATTTTACTTATGATGGGAAATGGGGTAGAGCATGGAAGTAGCTAGGTGGCACAGTGAAGAGAGAACATTGGACCTACAATCAGGAAGACCTGAATTCAATTTCAATCTCAGAAACTCACTAACTATATTACTCTGGGCAATTCATTAATGTGCCTTAGCATCATTCCATTAGGTATAAAATGAGGATAAGGGGCAGAGCCAAGATGGAGGCATAGAAGTAGGAAAACTCCATGACTCCCCCCATAACCACCTCAAATGCCTATGAAATATTACTATAAACAAATTTTAGAGCTCCAGAACCCACAAAGTGACAGAGAGAAACAAATCTCCTATTGAAGGCAGCCTGGCAGGAGGACAGGAAGACTTCATTACAGCAAGCTGGAAGCTGAGCCCAGACCTGCATGAGACCAGCAGTGGCTGGAGAGGACTTTGGGAAAGTGGATCAACAGCAGCTGTGGTGGTTTCCAGAAATAGCAACCCATAAATGCCAAAGACAAGGTAAAAGGTCAGTGAAAAACTCTGTTGGAACTGGGGCAGGGGAGGGGGGGAAATGGAGTGAGGTCTGGTCTCTGCCCCTAGGGAGAGAACTGCCTCCACATGGATACTTCAGAGATCCTTGCCTGCAGATAGTAGGGGGGACCAAGCAAACATTTAGAGGGGAATCACGCTTGCCTTAACCTGCCTGGATCTGTATCACGGTCTTGGGTAGAGGTCCTGGTGTGTGTGACCAGTGAGGCAGAGCTTGTGGGGGGCTACAGAGAGGGCACCCAACCAATAGCTCTGGCAGCTGTGAAAACCCCAGCAATTTGGGACAAAGCTATCCTCCCTGGAAGCAGAGTTCTACTGTGGCAAAGAGCTCAAAAGTCAAGTAATCAAGTAGCAACATGACAGAACAAAGGAAGCAAAGCAACACAGCAATCAAACATAAGATCCCTTTTTGGGGGACAAAAAGGATCAAAGCATGGAACAGAAGGAAGAAAATGAAGTCAGAACTCCTGCACCAAAATGTTCCAAGAAAAATATGTATTGGTTGTAGGCCATGGAAGAGCTCAGGAAGGACTTTGAAAATCAAATAAGAGAAATGGAGGAAAAATTGGGAAGAGAAATGAGAATGATGCAAGAAAATCATGAAAAGCAAAGTCAACAACCTGACTGAAGAAAATAACACCTCAAAAAATAGACTATTCAAATGGCAAAAGTGGCCCAGAAAGCCAATGAGGAGAAGAATGTCTTAAAAAGCTGAATTTTCCAGATGGAAAAAGAATTTCAAAAGCTCACAGAAGAGAATAA
>CM053583.1:362121759-362143046 GCA_028627135.1 Pseudochirops cupreus
GCGATCCGGATCCAGGCCGCTCAACACGAGAGCACTGGCCTGACAACAATCACTAAGTCCCCCTGCTGTCTGCAGGCTGCGGGTGGGAAGCTACAACGCGGAGGCGGGTGCAAAACCTCTGCCTTTCACTTTTCTGCTCTGGAGGCTTTTCGTCGGACTGCTTATGTCCCCCTTTTGCAATTCCCACTCGCAGCTGCTGCAAATCTGCTCACCTGAGAGGCTCCTCCACTCCTCCTGTCCAGCTGCCCCCAGGGCACAGCGGCGGCTTCAGGGCAGGCTGGTTTCGGTTTGCAGTGCTGATATGGTTCTTCATAGCCGAGCTTTTAGCTAGAAGTATCTTTGTGTGCGTTTTGGAGTTCTAGGATTGGTTTAGAGTCCTGTTTTATGGGTATTTTGGGGTGGCTATGTGAGAGCTGCGATATGTTGCTGCTGCTATGCTGCCATCTTGGCTCCACCCCCCCCAAGTTTTTAAGATGTTATTTTCTTCAATATTTTTATATTTTAATGTGTTATTTTCTTCAGTATTTTTATACATCTTTTACCTCGCTATTTATTTTCTTTTCATAATTTTATTGCATTGCCCTCATTTCCCCCAAATTTTCCTCTTAACCATTCTCATTTGATTTTTAAAATCTTTATTTTAGTTCTTAAAAGAATTCTTATGTCCAATTAACATTTTTCTTTGAGGCTTTGCATATAGCCATTTTTACATTGTTGTCTTCTTCTGAGTTTATGTCTTGATTTTCTCTGCCACTGCAGTACTTTGTAATGGTCAGATTGTGTTGTGGTTGTTGTTTGCTTATTTTCCCATCCTGTTTCTTGACTTTGAACTTCATGCTAATCTCTGCCTCTGTTCTAAAAGGAGTAGAAAGTGGGAAGGTGGTATCACCGTCCCAAGCTTCAGGTTTTTTTGCATGGCTGTTTTCAAAGTGACTTCTGGAGTTTTAGAAATTTTCAGTGTTTCCAAGAGAGTGGGATTCAAGAAGTGTGACCACTGTTCTCCTGGTCTTTGCTCTGGTTCTTTCCCAGGAAAAGTCCCTGATTTCTTATAGCCACAAGTACCGATATTCCTCACGGTTCTTGCTTCATTGAACTACAAGTATTACTGTTCCTCAGGTGCTGCTCCCTTGTAACTTAAAGAAATATTGCTTCTCAGGTCTTTTGAATCCTATTGACTGAAAGTGATATTACTCCTGAGACCTCCTGTTACTTTGGAATAGTAAGTACTCCTTTCTACATGGAGCCACCCAGAAGTGGACACAGGCAATAGAGTTGCTAAACAGTGTTGGATTTTATGTTCAGTGATAGTGCTTGGGGGACCTGTAATATCTTTCTGACCAGTTGCCTGCTCCTCTTACCATCTCTGGCTTCAGACCTTCTGAATGTGCTACAGCTGTCACTGCCCCAAAGTCCCATAGGTAGTGTTGCTACCATTTAGGCTCTAGAACAATCTCCACTCTAGTGACACTAACCTCTCCTTCTAGTCTCCTAAATTGTCTTTTGCTGGAAAAAAAATATCTCACCTCAACGTTTTGTGGATTCTGTCTTTCCAGAATTCAGTTTGAAATTTTTAAAAAAATTGTTTGGAGAAGAACATTGGGAAATTGCATGTAGTGCTTTCTCTACTCTGATACCTACCTTGCTTCCATGTTTTAGATTCTCAAGATCACTTTTTTAAAAACTAAATCAGTATGTTAGAGAGGTCAGGTAGATCCCAAGCCACATGATCAACAAGATGGAAGACCAGACATTTTCTCCAGCCTGCACTAACTGAAGAATCTTCCAAAAAGAGGTATGACACTCAGGGAAAAAGAAATTAAAACTGTGTTTGCAGGCAAAGACACCATGAAGCCATAGAAATGACAGTGAGTGAACAGGTCTGTCATAGCATGGACTTGAACTTTCAATCCACCCTGCACAGGAGAACCAATGTATTTTGTGGAAGAAAATTAAATAATTTAAAGGTAAATAAAGGGGAGAAGAGATTAGAAGATAGAGTTTTATATACAAAAGAAAGGGGAAAGAGGAGCTACAAGATAATGGGTGAAGCAACAAAGAGACAGGTAGAACCATGGGGAAAGAAAGGGAGAGATCTCAGTTCAGTGCTGGAGGCCCCCTGAAGGACACTTACATTGGAGGAAAGATATGTTTCAATGTGTACTGGAAATCGGGGTTCAGAGTTACCATTACTTTTGAGAGAATATTGTGCTTCCACAAAATGTCCTGTTTGAGAAAAAGGAAAATCTGAGCCACCAAACCAACTAGAATCCAAAATAGTTGGGGTGGATGGAACTAGAAAAGAGATTCCATGGTAAATGGGAACTAAGATCATCATGGCAATGATAGATCAGCAGATAGAAGAAGATCACATGAAGAATGCTTTAGGAAATTCATCTCAAGGGGCAATACTTTTATCCTTATTACTTTCTGAGTAGCCGATACTCTTTGCCTTTTAAAGAAGTTGAGTGTATATGATGGGGGTGAACTTGATGATTCTTAATCTCTCCCCATTTGCTAATGACATGATCATTTACTGAGAAAATCCTAGGGAATGAAAAAAGAAATTAAGAGAAAAAGTAACACTTCAGCAAACATGCATGTAACAAAATAATCCCACAAATGTTAACATTATTTTGTGTAATAATACCAAAATACAACAGACAATAGTAGAAATAGAAATTTCACCTAAAATAACTACAAAATGCATGAAATATTTTGACAGTCAATACAGCAAAATAAATGAAATACTTGTGTGGGTATTAAATAACAAAATGACCTTTAAAAAGATAAAGAATAACTTAAATAGCTGAAGGAATATTCCATGCTCATGACTTGGTTTTCCTAATATAATAAAAATGAGATGGGAGGTGGAGCCAAGATGGAGGCATAGAAACAGGAAAATTCCATGAGTTCCCCCATAACCACCTCAAATGCCTATAAATTATGATTCTAAACAAATTTTAGAGCTACAGAACCCACAAAGTGACAGAGAGAAACAAATCTCCTGCTGAAAGCAGCCCAGCAGGCCTACAGGAAGGGTCCATTGCAGTGCAGACTCAAGAACCTGCAGTTTTAGCCCCAGGGTGGCCATGATCAGCAGTGGCTGGAGCAATTTTGGGAGAGAGGATCACCAGCAGCTGTGGAGGTTTCCAGAATTATCAACCCATAAATGCCAAATAAAAAGTAAAAGGTAAGTATGGAACTCTGTTGGAACTGGGGGTGGGTACAAAGCATGGTCCAGCCCCTACCCCCAGAGAAAGAAGTGGCACAGGTGCTGTGGCCATGCAACTGCCTCCACATGTCTGCTTCAGAGCTCCTGGCCTGCAGGTAATAGGGAGAACAAGCAGCCATTTACAGCATAACTACCCTTGCTTTAACCTGCTTGGATCTGGATCACTGTATTGGGTGGAGCTCCTCGTGTGTGTGACCAGTGAGCTAGAGCTTGTGGGGGCTGCAGAGAGGGCACCCAGTTAATAGCTTTAGCAGCTACAGAAACCCCAGCAATCTGGGACAAAGCTCTCCTCTCTGGAAGCACAGTTCTACTGTGGCAAAGAGCTCAAAAGTCAAGTTATTGAGTGGCCACATGAGCAAGCAAAGGAAGCACAGCAATCAAAACTTAGATTTCTTTTGGGGGGAACAGGTGTAAGACAATGAAGTCAGAACTCCTGCACCAAAAGATTCCAAGAAAACATGAACTGGTTACAGGTCATGGAGGAGCTTGAGGAGGATTTTGAAAACAAGTAAGAGAAATGGAGGAAAAATTGGGAAGAGAAATGAGAACGATATAAGAAAATCATGAAAGATGAGTCAACAACCTGACTGAAAATAACACCTTAAAAAATAGACTAACTCAAATGATAATGGAGTTCCAAAAAGCCAATGAGGAGAAGAATGCCTTAAAAAGCCAAATTTGCCAGATGGAAAAAGGATTTCAAAAGCTCACTGAAGAGAATAATTGCCTCAGAATTAGACTGAAGCTAATGGAAGCTAATGACTTTATGAGAAATCAAGATACTACTAAAGAGATACAAACAAAAGAAAAAAATAGAAGGCAATGTGAAATATTTCATTGAAAAAAACAAATGCCCTAGAAAATAGATCCAGGAGAGACAATTTAAAAATTATTGGACTACCTGAAAGCCATGATAAAAAAAAAAGAACCTAGAAATCATCCATCAAGAAATTCTCAAGGAAAATTGCCCTGATACTTTAGAACCAGAGGGCAAAATAGAAATAGAAAGAATTCACTGATCACCTCTTGAGGAAGATCCCCAAAAGAAAACTCCTAGGAATGTTATAGCCAGGTTCCAGAGTTCCCAGATCAAGGAGAAAATATTACAAGCTGCCAAGAAGAATCAATTTGAATATTGTGGAAATACAATAAAGATAACACAAGATCTAGCAGATTCTATATTAAGGGAATGAAGGGCTTGGAATGTGATATTCTGGATTTCAAAAGAACTAGGATTAAAACCAAGAATCACCTACCCAGCAAAACTGAGTATAATGTTTTAGGGAAAAATATAGTTATTTAATGAGGTGGAGGACTTTCAAGCATTCTTGATGAAAAAACCAGAGTTGAATAGAAAATTTGACATTCAAATACAAGATGCAAGAGAAATTTAAGAAGGTATACAGGGAAAATTAATCATAAGGCATTTATCAAAGTTGAACTATTTACACGCCTATATGGAAAAATGATAATTGTAACTTATGAAATTTTTCTGAGCATGAGGATAGTTGAAGAGAATATAAATGTATATATCAGTATACAAACATACATACATATATATCTGCATATGAATACACATGTGAGTGTGTGTATATATGTGTACAGGTATACATAGACAGAGGGCCCAGGATCAATTGAATAGGAAGGGACGATATTTAAAAAATAAAATTAAGAGTTAAGAGAGGAATACAATGAGAGGAGATAGGGAGAGATAGAATAGGGTAAATTATCTCATACAAAAGAGGCAAGGGAAAACTGGAGTGGAAGAACAGGAAGGCAAAAGTGAATGGGGCAACCTTATTCTCATGGAATTTGGCCAAAGGAGGAAATAATACACACACTTAATTGGTTATCTTACCCTACAGGAAAGTAGAAGGGATGATAGAAGGGAGAGCCGATTGAGGGGGAAGGTATTCAGAAGCACACACTTTTGAAAAGGGACAGGGTCAAAGTAGAAAATAGAACAAGTGGGGGCTATGATAGGATGGAGGGAAATACAGTCATTCTTTTACAATATATCCACTATGGAAATGTTTTGTATAATTATGCATGTACAACCTATAATTGCTCATATTCCTTGTAAGGGTGGGTGATGAGGTAAGAAGGGAAAGAATCTGGCATTCAAAGTTTTAAAATAAAATGTTTTAGAAATTATTATTATTTTACATGCAACTGGGAAATAAGGTATATAGGAACTGGGGTATGGAGATCAATCTTGCCCTACCAGAAAGTTGGAGGGGGGATGGCGGAGGACATAGGAGAGAGAAGATTAGGGGAGGGTGTACTCAGTGGGATCACTGTTTTGGGGTGGTGGGTAGGGGAAAAATGGGGAGAATATTTGTAACTCAAAATCTTGTGAAAATAAATGTTGTAAACCAAAAATACACATAATTTTTTTAAAAGAAAAAAAAAAGGAAAAAGAAATACTTTCAAAATTAGTCCATGGTTTTAATGCCATGCCAATGAAACTATCAAATAATACTTTACAAAAATCAGTATGATAATTTCAAAAATCATTTGGAGGAACAAAAATTCAGGATATGAAGGTAAATAACAAAAAAGAGGAATAAAAGGAGAATAGTACTTCCCAACTATTATACTTCTTATATACTATTATGTTGGCATATGTATATATATATATATATATATATGTATATACATATATGTATATATATATACTATTATACTTCTATTATAAAACAGGTCATCAAAACCATTTGGTGTTGGTTGAAACAAAGAGAAAATACATGACACGGTCTCAAAAAATTAATGAAGCTCAAAAAATTTATGTTCAACAATCCCCATTAGCTTTGACAATGAAGAAATCATAGTGACTTTGGAGTAAATCATTTTGATAAAATGGTAAGGTAGAAAACGAGTCTATTGGAAATTAAGAAGAGAGTGAGAAAGAAGGAAATGGACACATTTATGGTAGAGAGCCTTCTCAAGGAGTCTAGCCACAAACTACAGGATAAATCTAGTTTGATAGCTATCAAGGATGGATGGTAGAGCAAGTGAAGTATTTGTCCAAAATAAAAGCAACATGAGTATATCTGAAAGACTTATTAAGTTGGTCCACTAGCAGAGCTTTCTTTGACAAGGCCTTCAGTTAGACAGTAAGATAGGAATTGGAAGAAAAGGATTGTATTTGAGAAATTACATGGCTCTTTCAAAGATTTCAAGCAATTCCTTGGGTACAAAAACAAAACTTTTTTTTTTTAATTTCCATTATTTTTCCTAGTGATCTAGGTTATTAGAATCAACAAGAGAAAGTGATAATATTTTGTCGTTTTTCCCTACATTTGTATTCTTTTTATTTCCAGCTTCAAAATGAGAGAAAAACCCTGTTTTTTAAACTTTTTTTCCCCAAAGAAATATCTACTTTCTTTTTAAAGTAGATCAACTGGAAATTGGAAACAACTTTTCCAATGACCTCCAGAGGAGTTAAGGAGAGCCCCAAAGGCAGCTCACTGGTGATTTGTCATCTTGTTTACAGGTTATCAGGGCTTGCTTTTTTAAGGAGAACATTTCATTCCATTTATGATTGTATGAATTATGGTTGAAGGCAGTTTTTGTTTCTGTCAGTTGCTGCAGCTGCGTGGGGACTACGTTGGAAGAATTTGATATACTATTGACATTTTTTATGAAAGCTGTGTCAGGTTTTATTTGTGCAGATGATGGCTGAGAGACCCAAGTGACTGTCACTTATTACGGCGAACATCAAATAAAATAAGCAGATGGGAGTGAAGCAAGCCCAAACAAAGGATGACAAAAAAAGTTATGCTAATGCATGTCATGTATAAAGTATTATTTAATGAGCAGCTCAGCCTTTAAGAAAAGGCTTCTTTTCCAGCTCCTCTGCTTAAGCAGGCCATTAGTCTGAACAGAAGGCAATGTAATTTAGTGAGAAGAACCCTGGATTTAGAATCCAGATACTTGCATTTGAACCCTGACCTGATGGTTATTGACAAATTACTTTTTTTAATCCTCAGTTTTGTAATTTGTAAATATAAGGATGGATATATGTGTACGTATATATGTACATACATACACACACATATATGCACACATATGTATGTATATGAAGGCTATAAGAATAATATAATATCTATGTTATACATATCTCCATATATAGTTATATGGATAAGAAGGTTTTGAGTAGAAATATTATAAATTTGTTTGGAGGAATGAGTTCCTTAAGTACTTAATATTTATTTAACATACATAAAGTATTATTAATATTAAAACCATGCTGTGAGACAGGTATGCATGGTGGGTAGACAGCTGACACTGAAGGCAGGAAGGCATGGGCTTAAGTCTCACCATTGAAATATACTCCCTGTGGGAGCTGAGGAAATCATTCAACCTCTCAGTGCTTCAGGCAACTAAGTCTATAAGTTGCAGAGGATGCACCAACTTGCACTGCTAGATAGAATTTCCTAACTTGGGAGTTTTGCTTGTCCCTTTCCCTTTTAAAACCACTGGAACTGAAAATCCCTTCCAAATAGCTTTCTTCCAAACATTTTGTATAATAAGATGAAGTATTATTGTTATATATGCGTTATGTATGCATGTGTGCATATATACAAATACATGTGTGTATACATGTATGTATAAATGTGAGGTGTGTTTGATATATATTTCACATGCATGTATACATACACACAGACACACACACAGACACACACACACACACACACACACACACATATATATATATATATATATATATATATATATATAAACTGTAACACTTGGCATTTCAAGTTATAGAATATTGTGCATTATTTCACAAGTCTCAAAACAACTCTGTAAGCTCCTAGAGGGCAGAACTGTTTTTATCTTTATTTTATGGCCAAGGCTTAGCACAATGCCTGGTACATGGTAAGCCCTTAAAACACCTAAATGACTGTCTGATTGACTGATAAAGGTCAGCATTTTCCCTATTTCCTAAATGTTAAAGTTGAGATTGAGAAGGGACTTGTAAAAGGTCACACAGTTCATAATTGGCAGGGTTGGAGTTTGAACTCGGTTTTTCTGATTCTAGTTCATATGCTTACCAGGACAGTTACAGATTCCAATTTTTCAGTGTATCTGTAACCACATTTATGTTATTATTCCCTCCAACAATGCAGTTCAAAGGATTCATCCAATATGCTGAGGGTCTCCCTTCACACAAAATGCCAGTAAACAAGCTGAGTGTTGACTTTTTAGTCCACATTCTCATCTGATTACAGTCAATATTTTTCACTCCTACATGTTTTTTAATTATGTCTTTTTCACAACTTTTCATACATCATTCTTTTTTTATTGTATAGGATTGCAGTCTCCTCTTATTATCATGATCCTCTACATTCCCCTTGGTGTGATCTTCAATTTCAATCCTTCAAAGAATGAAGTGTTCAATGGATTACAATCATTTATCATTACTGGAAGAACATTGGTATTAAACAGATGATCTTTGATACAGGGAGAAATTTAAGGTCTTCAACAGGCCCTTGAAAATTTTCACACACAATGTAGCATGTTCTTGTCTTCCTTTTCTATCCTGGCCCATGTGTCATCTATTTGTAAATATGTGAAAGAAAAATACACATATACATATATATATATATATATATATATATATATATATATATGCGTGTGTGTGTGTATATGTGTATATATACATAAACACACACTTTAGGTTATTCATCTAAATATATACCACAGTATGAACAAAAATCATAGGATAATAGATTTAGAGCTAGAAGGAATGTCAGAGTGTTATCTGGTGAAGATCCTTTATTTTAAAGGGGAAGAAACTGAGGCCAATAAGGTTAAGTAATTTGCCTAAGACCACAAGCAAGTATTATGGCATATTTATTTCAAAGCCATGCTATAAATAGCTCTTTGTAATTTGCATATGGATCTAGGTGTTTTTTTTAATATAATTTAGACAAAATTTTAAAAGGCCATTTTTTTCTCAAAAAAAAAAAGTAATGGGAGTACCATGCGAGAGAGCAAAGTGATTTTATTAGTGCTATTTCCAAGTACTGCCTAGAATAATTTCTGAATGTACTTATCAAGGTGTTACTTTTTTCTAATAGAAAAAAAGCGTGGCTTTTTTCCCAAAAATAATCATAGATAAAATTTAAATAGTGCTTTAACGTTCAAAAAGTATACACGTTTTCTTACGTGATTTTCCCAACAATCCTTCAAGGCAGGTGCTCCTATAATTTCCATTTTACATATGAAAAGACTGAGGCACATATAGAATACTGGACTTTCTCAGAGTCATGGAGTTCAGTAGTGTCAGAAGCTGAATTCAAATCCAAGTACTCCTGGCTTCCTATGGAGCCCCTTTCCACTATATGTGTCAATTTCTAAAATTGATGCTGCTTCAGCTAAACAATCATTTCCTAACTTTAGGCACCTGTTCAGTTCCCTACAAAGTCAATAGATGCATGCTACTATCCATTTGTTAGAGCAAATTTACACGTTTCAGAAAAGTGTATAATCGGCTGTTTTTTACCATCACAATTTCATAGAAGATTGACACGTAAAATCATGCATTCCTGTTGGAAAAATTGGTTCCAACCTGCATGAATGGTGCAGGATAAAGAAATATCTGAATGCTCCCATTCAGAAAAATTGAAGGGAACTTGATTGTCTTTATGTTTTTAACAGTTAAACCTCATGATGTCAAATAATGTCCATAATCATAATAAATTACAATTATATTAGAAATGATCACTGTTAACATGTCATCAATACTTCTAATTTATATTAAAACACTGATTAGTTAAACCTAAGCAAAATGGCAATTCTTCTAATACCCAGTTGCATATTTAGCTTGGTATTTTTACAGTGCATCATTTATTTTAACAGAACAGACAATGAAATAACCCATGCTTTTCCAACTAGTCAGAGGCACTTAATAATTTCATGTTGAATCATTTCCCATGGATGACTGCAATTGAAGTTAGTTTCCATTTCTAATTTCAGGGTACTATAACTATAGGCCATGCAATTAAGCTTACTGTTTAATACAAATAACCTTCATTTAATCGTTCATTTCAATGAAGTGTGTTCTAGGAGTTAGATTTAGTATTAAGAGATGCTGTTTTGAGCTGAGGCACTTTAACATTTTTAAAGAAAATGTGAAATGTGGATTTGTTTGGAAAATAAGGAAAAATTAATGATCCTATCCATTTCTTTAATTCAAGCAAGGTGGTTCTTTTAATTACCAAGAGGAGATATAATATGCATGTGACAATATATTGTTAAAAGGAACACCGGAAGTAATATGGATGAGGCATACACGATTGCATTACCATCTTAACCTCTTCATGCCATCAACAGGAGTAAAATCTCCAGACTTTCTATCACTTTCCACCTTAATTCTTTGAAACCTATTCTGTATTTCTCACCATGACTTCCAGCTTCTCTAACTTGTTTTCCTGTTCCATCACTCTGCTCTAGCATCCCCTTCATCATTCATTGCACACCCTTCAGGTAATCAGTTCAGCTACATACTCTCCTTTATTCCTTTCATCCCTGAGTCTTATATCCTTTAATCTTTGCCAATCCTTAATCCTGAATCACCCCCAACATCTATTTGCCTTCTTTCTAGAGAAATTCTTTCAACTTGGTAGACAAAAAAAAAAATCTAAGTTTAACTGACCCCTCTCTGATGTTTAACATTCATTACTTTTCTTTTGGGCCTTAACCTCTAATCTATTACTACAGTGAATGTTCCAGTATTTTTTCATTCTCTCTGGTTCCAACTCCAGTCTGAAAACCCAATATATCAGCAAATGAACTTACTGCTCATTTATTCAGAAAATAAAGACTGGACATTGTGAGTTCTCTCATCTCCCAAATAACACACCACAGAAGCTCTTTTCATGTTTACATCTTGTCCCTTGGCTCCATTTTTTAAATGGATCAGATTTAGGAACAATCAGAAACATGCATTTAAATAACTAGTTAATGTCAGGTACTATAATATATGCTGGGGACACAAATATAATGTTTTTTGTTTTTTTAAAATTTTTTTAAAATTAACTTTTGTTTATTTTTAGTTTACATCATTCATTTCCACAAGATTTTGAGTTACAAATTTTCTCCCCATCTTTCCCCTACCCACCACCCCAAAACAGCAATCTCACTGTATACCCGCTCTCCCAAACTGTTCTCTTCTATATCCACCCCCATCACACTTCTGACTTTCCAGTAGGGCAAGATGGATCTCCTTACCCCAGTGCCTGTATATCTTATTTCCCAGTTGCATGTAAATAATAATAATAATAATATATACTAAACATTTGATTTTAAAACTTTAAATTCTAGATTCTTTCCCTTCCTCCCTCATCATCCATCCCCACTGGGAAGACAAGCAATTTGATACAGGCCATATAAGTGTAGTTATGCAAAACATCTCCACAATGGACATATTGTGAAAGACTAACTTTATATCCCTCCCTGTCCATTTACAAAAGTGTGTGCTTCTAACTACCCTCCCCCCCAAAACCTGCTCTCCCCTCCACGATCCCCCCTCTCATCCCTTTCCCCTCTATTCTCCTGTGGGGCAAGATACCCAAATAAGAGTGTATGTCATTCTCTCCCTAAGCCAAATTCAATGAGGGTAAGGTTGACCCATTCCCTTTTGCCTTCCTGTTCTTCCCCTCCATTGTAACAGTTATCCCTTGCCACTTCTATATGGGATAATTAACCCCATTCTATCTCTCCTCATCTCCTCTCATTATATTCCTCTCTCACCTCTCAATTTCACCTTTTAAATATCATCCCTTACTATTCAATTGATCCTGTGCCTTCTGCCTATGTCTACCTGTACACATATGTACACACATTTGCATATATATTCATATGCATATATACCCTCCTATATAGACATATATGTATGTATACACAGATACATATACATGTATATACATATGTGTATGTATATGTGTGTGTGTGTGTGTGTATATTTATATTCCCTTTGACTATCCTCATACTGAGAAAAGTTTCATAAGGTACAATTATAGTTTACCATGTAGCCATGTAAATAGTTCAACTGTGGTAAGTTCCTTATAATTTCTTTTCCCTGTTTACCTTCTTATGCTTCTTGTATTTGAATGTCAAATTTTCTATTCAGCTCTAGTTTATTCATCAAGAATGCTTGAAAGTCCTCCACCTCACTGAATGACCATATTTTCCCCTAAAATATTATATTCAATTTTTGCTGGGTTAGTGATTCTTGGTTTTAATCCTAGCTCCTCTGATCTCTGGAATATCATATTCCAGGCCCTTTAATTCCTTAATGTAGAAGCTGCTAGATCCTGTGTTATCCTGATCATATTTCCACAATCTTCAAATTGTTCCTTCTTGGCAGCTTGTAATATTTGCTCCTTGATCTGGGAACTCTGGAACCTGGCTATAACAATCCTAGGAATTTTCTTCTGGGGATCTTTTTCAAGAGGTGATTGGTGAATTCTTTCAATTTCTATTTTGCCCTCTGATTCTAAAGTATCAAGACAATTTTCCTTGGGAATTTCTTGATAGATGATTTCTAGGTTCTTTTTTTATCAGGTAGTACAGGTAGTATAATCAGGCTTTCAGTTTTAAGTTGTCTCTCCTGGATCTATTTTTCAGGTCATTGGTTATTTCAATGAGATATTTCACATTGCCTTCTATTTTTTCATTTCTTTGGATCCTTTTAATGGTATCTTGATTTCTCATAAAGTCATTTGCTTTCATTTGCTCCATTCTAATTCTGAAGGAATTATTCTATTCAATGAGCTTTTGAGATTCTTTTTCCCTCTGGCAAATTTGGCTTCTCGGGCCTCTTTTGCCATTTGAATTAGTCTATTTTTTGAGGGGTTATTTTCTTCAGTCAGGTTTTTTACTCTCTTTTCATGATTTCCTTGCATCATTCTCATTTCTCAATTTTTCCTCTACTTCTCCTGTTTTTCAACATCCTTCTTGAGCTCCTCCATGGCCTATAACCAATTCATATTTTTCTTGGAAGCTTTTGCTGCAGGAGTTCTGACTGTGTTGTCTTCCTCCAGTTCCATGCTTTGATCTTCTTTTGTCCCCCCAAAAAGGAATCTAATATTGGATGGCTGCACTTGCTTTGCTTCCTTTGCTTGCTCATGTTGTCACTCAGTTTCTTGACTTTTTGTGGCTCTTTGCCACAGTACAACTCTGCTTCCAGAGGGGAGAGCTTTGTCCCAAACTGCTGGGGTTCTTGCAGCTGCTGGAGATATTAGGAGGCCACTGTCTCTACAGCCCTTACCACCTTTGGCTCACTGGTCACACACCTCAGAACTGACACCCAAGACTGTGATCCAGATCCAGGCAGGTTAAGGCAAGTGCACTTAGTCTCTGAATGGTCACTTGGCCCCCCTACAATCTGCAGGCCAGCAGCCACATGGAGGCAGCTGCAGGGCCAACACTTTGGCTGCTTCTGGCTCTGGCAGCAGAGGGCTGGACCCACTCCTCCATACCACTCAAAATTCCACTGATCTTTCACTTTGTCTTTGGCATTTATGGCTTCATAATTCTGGAAACTGCTACAGCTGCTGGTGATGCACTCTCCTGAATGCTTCTACTTTGTCTGGTCCTAGGTACCCTGGGCCTAAAACTGTGGATTCATGTGTCAGGGCTGGGCTTGGCTCCCAGTACTCTGTGATGAACCCTTTCTATCTGCCTGCCAGCCTACATTCAGTGGAAGATTTGTTTCTTTCTGTCACTTTGTGGGTTCTGTAGCTCTAAAATTTGTTTAGAGTCATATTTTATGGGTATTTGAGGTGGTTATGGGGGGAGCCACAGAGTTTTCCTACTTCTATACCATCATCTTGACTCTGCCCTACAAATATAAAATTTAGATATCCCTTACCCTTAGTGAGCTCCCATTCTATGAACTCACATTCTACCATTTAGTATTCTTCTAAATAAAACAGAACTAACCAATGGTCTAGGCATTTATAGGAGTTGTACATGGAACCATAGGGCAGTAGATTGTCTTTCCAATTCCAGAAGCAATGGTATATTCATGCAATAGTTGTTTCCTATAAAAGTGGTGAAATTTGTACAGAGACAAGAGAAATAGCAAGATGCTCTTACTCCTTGTGCCTCACTGTCTTGGTTGATGACTGGATTGTATTAAGCATAGTCTAGGCAGGTTAAATAGAGGGATGAGGTGGAGCCTGACACACTCCCCCTATAATTTATGGCAGATAGCTCTGTCCTAGGATTGAATGAAATAATTACTTTGGCCAAGAAGGGTTGGCCTTTTTACCTTTGCTCTTGATCCCTTTTAATCTTTTAACTTCAATGAGACTCGGTTTCTTCATCTTTAAAATAGGAATGTTGGAGTGTGTGGTCCATAAAGATCTTTTCTTGCTTTTGAAATCTATACTCCTATGATATTATGAAGGCACCTAGGTAGTGTAATGAATTGTAAGTTAGTCAATAGACATTTATTAAGTGCCTATTATCTTGCCATCCACTGTGCTAGGTACTGGGGACACAAAAAAGTGTAAAAGATAACCCCTGCCCTCAAGAAGCTCACAATCTAGTGAAGGAAACAACAAGAAAAGAAATATATACAAACAATGTACATACAAGATAAACAGAAAGTAAATAAGAAAATGAAGGCACTAAAATTGAGAAGTTAGGTAAAGCATCCTATAGAAGAGAAAACTTTACTTGACCCTTAAAACATGTTATGGAAGCCAGTAAGCAGGCATAAGCAAAGAGACCATTTCAGGCATGAGCGTCAGCCAGAGAAAATATATATATATGTGTGTGTGTGTGTGTGTGCATGTGTGTGTATGTATGTATGTATGTATCTATGTATTTCTTCTGTTCATTCATATAGCCAAAATCCTGGTATTATCCCTCCACCTCTTTTAACATTTATTACTCCAATTGTCTTCTAAATGATCTCCCTACATCACATTCCTCCCCACTCTACTCCATTTTTTACTCACTTGCCAAGATGATTCTTCTAAAACAGAAATTTAACCATGTCACCCCCTACTTAAGGAACTGTAATTGTTCCCTGTTGCCTTCAGGATTAAATATAAATCCCTGTGTCATTGGAAACTCTTTGCACCTGGCTCTCTTCCCACCCTCCTTGAGGTAGGTAACTGGTACGTTGCATAGAGAGATGAGCCTGGAGTCAAGAAGATTTGAATTAAAATCCAGCCTCAGACACTAGCTATGGTCAAGTAACTTAGACAATGTTTACTTCAGTTTCCTCAGCTGTCAAATGATAACAATAACAGCACCTACCTCCCTTGTGAGAATCCACAGCATGTGATAGAGAATTTACCATTTTGTTTTCTTTTGTTGAAGATTAAGCTCTTCTAACCCCCACAAGCATATGGCTGTCCCTAAATAAAAGTTTATTTTCATCTATTCTCTGCCCTTTCTGATCAGATATACCATCCTATTTGACATGCAGGAAATTATCATCGAAAAAAGGTGGCTTGATGGTCATGAGCAAAGGAACAATCTCTACACCCCACTTCTATCAATGCAATGTTTAAAAAACTAGAGAAAGGCCTCCTACATGATGAATAAATTCATGTAATATGGACAGAATTTCAGAGGATGAGAAAACAGAGATTCGTACTCATATCAATGATGAGTCTGTGATTGCATTATATAAACTAGATACTGAGAGGTATTTGTATATATGTTTTAGAATGGTGATGGATCTTCGATTCATAAATTTTATAACATGTGGTTAAGTTGTGGTATTTTCCTTATCAGGCAGTTATAATAGGCCAATCCTTAATGGCATTTGCAATAACCGCATCAGCTTTGTCTTAAGAATATACCTTTGCAAGAACATTATGCAAAGATATAATAGGAGGACAGACTGCTCCTAACACAGACTATTCATGATAGAATCAAGACAAGAAACAGAGATCAAATTAACCAGTATCCCTGGCCCCTTACAATAAGAAAACAATATCTGGAATATGACAATGAGCACTAACATATTAAAATATAGACAATAAAAACTTTCCTTTACAACAAAGGTCATTTTAATTTTAAATAATATGACCAGAGAGGGTTAGGAATAATCTCTCCCCCTACATTTATTCTGTCACCTAATCCTTTTATTAAATAAAGGCAAAAAAGTGAGTGATGAGCTCCTTTAGATGAAAAATTATTGGAAACATAGAAAGAGAGAAAAACTTGGACCAATTAAAATACATGAGGCTGATGGGATTATGAAAAAGAATACTTAACATTTTAGAGACAGGAAGAGGCTTTATTAAAGGAAAATAACATCTCAAGAGAGCAATAAAACTTTTTTGGTGTATTTCAGGAAACTTATTTAAAAAGAAATCTTTGAAATAATAATAAGCTAATAAATGTCTCCTTGGTGTAAGACCTTTGTTCAGGAAGAAGAATAAAGCACTTGTTATTTATAGAAGTATAAATGTCTTAAACACATGTAAGACTAGTCAGAGAAGTATTTTGCTATACTATCTGTGAGAATATCATGTTATGTCAACATCCCATTAAAATCCAATACTATGATAAGGCCGTCAAAGCTACTATGTTGTCAATTACACATCCTTACTACGGAATCTGGAGAATTACATGCTGCTATAATATATACCAGAGAGCAAAATTATGTTGAAATAGGGAAAGAGAAATGGAAAAATAAATTCGAGGATGATGTAGGAATACTGGCCATGAAATGCAAAGGAAAGGGTGGGGGAAATTGCAATCTCTTTTAGAATTCTACAAAAATAATTGAAAATAAGACAAAAATGAAATAGGTCATCTATGGAAAAAGTTAGTATCCTATTATTGGAGTTATTCTCCCAAAGACAGTATGACCACTATTTGGATATGTTATGATGGAAAATTATTTCTGAGAATTATTTAGACTAGGTGGTTCTTGAGGCCCATTCCTTTTCTGTGACTCTTTGAATGTATCATTTTGTCATTAAAGGAAAGACTATTCAGTTCAACAAACATTTATCAATTAAAATTCATATGGAAGAGATTTTTCTGATTTTGTAATTCTATCATGAATTTCAGTAAATAGGCATTAGAAAAGGATTCTCTGTCATATTTTGTCCAGGGCTTATATGAATTTCTTATAATAAAATTATCAACTCTGGGTTCCAAAATATGAGAAGCATGGGAATGATTCATGGGAGAGCCATAAATGTTTGAAAATGGAAATTTGATCAAAGAAAATGATTAATTTTCAGGGATTTTCTCCATACAGAATAGTAACTAGGCAGCTAGATCACGCAGTAGAAAGAACACTGGCCTGGACACTTACTAGCAGTTTCTTGGGCAAGTCAATTAATCTTTTTCAGCCTTATTTTCCTCACCTGTAAATGACATAGCAATTGTATTTCTCTCTCAATGTTGTTGAGAGCATCAAATGACATAACATGTGTAAAATGATTTGCAGACATTAAAATTCTCTATAAATGTTCCCTACTACTTCCTGTTTTCCCTCATGAGGGTCAAAGAGAGAAGAAATAGATTGAAAATACAGGAAGAAGCATTATAGTTAGGAAAAAAGAATATATTTCCTGATAACAAAGATTGTGAAACAACAAAGTAAGCTGGCAATAGCGAGGAAAAATATGGAATTACTTTTATCTGAAGGGCTCTTCTACCTGGAAAAAAAAGAATCAGGCATTTATTACGCTCCAACTATGTGCTAAGCACTGTACTAAGATACTGTATGATCCTTGTAACAACTCTGGGAGATAGACGCTATTATCATCAATGTTTTATCGGTAAGGAACTGAGGAAAATAGAGGTAAATGACTTGCCTAAAGTTACACAGAAAGCAAAGGTTTGAGGCCATATTTGAACTCAGGTCTTCCTAAATGCAGGTCCAACATTCTATCCACCACCATATAGCTGCTAAGATAGTATGCTTAGCATGATTTAGGTATAATATTAAGAGACAGAAAAATGACTTAACATTCCCCTCATCACATGATTAATTTTTATTTAAAATATAATTTAAGAAATGTTTTTACAAGGTTTTATAGGTGCCATACATATGAAGAGGAATTATGGAAATATTTATGGTATTTAAAGCCCATCACAATTTTATTCCAAGTTTTCTTTACAGACATTGCATATTTTTCCACAGAATTCACATTGTAGTCAAACTAACCTATTTGCTCTTCTTTCTATATTTAACATCTCATTTCCATGTCTCTAAAGAGACTGTCCACTATAACTGAAATTCACTTTCCTCTTCAAATTCCTCTTCACTTTCCTCTCAAAGGGTCTCCAACTTTTGGTCAACTCCTCCCTGCTACTGGATGTCTAGCCTGGTCCCTGGAAATTATTTACTTCAGATTTGTTTTGTATTTACTTACTTGGGTTCATATCATTTTCCTCCAACAGAATATGTATAAGTTCCCTGAGAGCAAGGACAATTATGTTTTTGTCTATACATTCTCATTACCTTGGCACATAGTAGGTATTTATATTCTTACTGAAAGAATGAATTACCAAATGTTTGTAAATGGTTCCAGTTAAATGTGATTAAGCATTCTTGTCTAAAAGGGAAGAAAAAACTATCTCATTGTCTCTGGTGGTTTAATGAATTTTAATCTATGGCAATAATTTCTATGCTTATTCATATAATTGTTAATATTTAGCCAGCTCTCTTCATTTTGCTGCTTGCTTTTTACAGGGAAAGGAATTAGTGCTCATTTACAATCTCTCCATTAACCATCTTGCTAGGACATTATCAATCCTTGTTTACATAGTTTCACTGCATCTTCATTTTGTGGAGATGAAGCCTTCAAATAACCCAGATCATTGGGCAAGGTGCTGTAAATATCTTTCATATATGTGCTTTTTTATACTTCTGAATCTTGGGTTCCTAGCTGAAGAAGATGAATGATGATAAAAATCTCCATTTCTTTAATAGAATAAAAAGATGGAGGAAAAGAGTGCATCATAAGAAAGCTAATGTTTGTTTCAGTTTGAAGAGTGTCAAGCACAAAGATTGCATCTGATTTTTATTTTAAGTCAGCCAATTTTTTTTCCTGTGCCTCACTTACGTCCGAACAAAGTAAGAGAATTCTGGGAAATGTGATCAATTGCTTTGAAAAAGGCTTGTTTTAGACATCCTTTCTAGAAATGGAAGGCAGGCCCCTAATGCATGGCTCAGGAACATGCTGTTTTCCAAAGTAAATCAGGATAATTACAGGCTAAATGCTTTTGTGAGCCCATAGTACTTCAATCTCTCTGCTTGTCCTGTCATCATAATCTTAGTAAAGTCCTTTATGCAGAGGAACAAAAATCCCTCAATAGCTTTTTCACATTATGTGCATTTTTAGATCAACCTTTTGACTTCAAAAAAGAGGGTCAGTCTCCTATAACAGATTGCAGGAAACTTTAAATGAGAAAGGTTTTCTTCAGTAAAAAATTCTATCTCTCTTCCTTTCCTCTCATCCCATTCCCTCCCTTGCCCTCCCTTCCCCTCCTCCCCTCCTCTTCTCTTTCTCTCTCTCTTTCTCTCTCTCTCAGAATTCTGTCTATCCACTCTATATAAGTGATCACGTAGGACATGCAGGAAGTATATATGTTTCGATGACAGTTTTCACTTTCTAAGCCAAAAACTGCTGGATTAACCTAATGAAAAGAGCAATGGAGACATTTCGGTTCAAATTAGTAGCACTTTGACTCTATTTCTCTTATCACTGCCTATCTAGCCTCCATTTGGAGTACAGGAAGATAATGTTATATATGACTCAAATTCTCAATAGCTGGAAATTTATTCAGGCCCCTATTTCAGAATAGGACAACAACCAGAAAAAGAATGAAAATATCAAAATTAAGTAGAAGAAAAAATTCCACTTCAAAGTTCTTTTCCCTTTTCCCTTCCAAGAAAAAATACTCTAACATTGTTGTTCTTAGCGGTAACCTTAATGACAGTAAGTGTCTTCTGAAGGTTTTTTCTTTTCTTGCATATATTTTTTAAAAATGCATTTCATACTTTGATTTTTTTTTTTGCTGTATATGGTATTTTGGAATAAGAATTAAGAATGTGGCTAATTTTTAAATTTTCAATTCTCATCAAAATACAGAAATATCTGTTGCTCCTAATTTTCAGAGCCATTAATTACACTAGACAGAAATGTTACTTTAGGTCATCTGGCTAAAATATGACAGTAGTACAGATATGACACTGTTTTAAAGAGTATAAATATCAGGATTTTTGCAAGGCAAGAAAAATAACTTGAACTCAGGAGATCTGAGTTGGAGTATGGGATCTCTCCCTCACTCTTTCTAAACCTCAGAATCTTCAGCTATAAAAAAAGCACATGAGTACTTGAGTTATGTCCCTCACAGTATCTTTGAGAGGATCCAATGGGAAAAGAATAAATAAATCTTAATGGTCACAAGATTAGACAGATAGATAGATAGACAAACAGACAGATGCCTGACAGATGGATATATAGATGGATGGATAGATAGATTTATGTTATTTACTATTAAGCAAATTAAAGATACATCAGCTGCAATAACTATTAAATATGCTTTAAGGGAAGACAAAACATTCGTTGTATGTCTATCTGTCCACAAGGTAATCAATAAAGTTACTAGATCATGTGAATCAGAATACCACAGATATTTAAGAGATCTTTAGCAACTTCCAAGTTCAGTGGGGGTATTTCAGGTAATTCTAATAATGTTGATATGGTTCAAGTCCCCATTACATTAGGAGAAATGGTACTAAAAATATATTTTCTTGTCTGTTTACTTTCTTGTGAGTTACTTTAATAGTCTGTCTTAATTGGTTACTAATGTATTTGTGATACCTGCACTGTCTATTAATGTGTGATATTCTCCTAAGCACAAATTTGGTGCAACCTTCTATAGTTGCAATTGGTTAAATAATTCTGAGAAGATGGATGTTTCAGTGTATAGGACAGTGAGTTGCAGTCAGAAAGACCTGAGTTCAAGACAAACCTCAGACACTTTCTAACTGTGTGATGTTGGAGAAGTCACAACCTCTTTTTGTTTCTATAATTTTACTTTTTTT
>CM053583.1:362143546-362192136 GCA_028627135.1 Pseudochirops cupreus
AAAAAAATAATGATAAAAATCTTTAAAAGTTACAAATATCACCTTCCCATAAAGGAATTTAAACAGTTTAATCTTATTGAGTCCCTTATGATGCCTCTTTTGTGTTTATCTTTTTTATGGTTCCCTTGAGTCTTATACTTGAAAATCAACTTTTCTCTTCAGCTCTGATATTTTCATAATGAAGTTTTGAAAGTCCTCTATTTCCTAAAATATTCATTTTACCCCTGAAGGATTATACTCACTTGTCCTGGGTAGGTTACTCTTGGTTGTAATCTTAGTTCTTTTGCCTTCCAGAATATTACATTCCAAGTGCCCTGTTCCTTTAACATGGTAGCTGATAAATCCTACATTATTCTGACAGTTGGCTCCATGAAATTTAAATAGATTCTTTCTGGCTTCCTGAATTATTTTCTCTTTGACCTGCAAGTTCTGAAATTTGGCTATTATACTGCTGGGAGTTCTTAGTTTGGGATATCTTTTGGGAGGTGATAGGTAGAATCATTCAATTTCTATTTTATCCTCTGATTCTAGGATATTGAGGCAGTTTTCCTTCATAATTTCTTGAAATATCATATCTAAGCCCTTTTTGATCATGGCTTTCAAGCAATCCCATCATTTTAAAGCTATTTCTCCTCAGTTGAATTTCAGGTCATTTGCTTTTCCAATGAGATATTTCAAATTTTCTTCTATTTTTTTTTCATTCTTAGTGACTTTGCTTTATTTTTTTTTCTTGTTGTTGCATGGTGTCATTATCTTCCACCTGCCCAATTTTAATTTTTAAGGAACATTTTTCTTCACTGGGTTTTTTAACCTCTTTTTCTATTTTCCAAGTTTGCCTTTCAGGAGCTATTTTCTTCAGTGAAGTTTTGTGCTTCTTTTTCCACTTGGCCAATTCTGTTTTTAAAGTATTTTTCTTTAATACTTTCTTTAATATTTTTGTGCTTCTTTTACAAAAATATTCATTCTTTTTTCATACTTTTCTTACAGCACTCTCATTTCCCCCTTTATTCCTTACCACTATTACTTTATTTTTAAGATTTTTTTTAAGCTTATCTAGGAATTTGTTCTTGGCTTATGTTGAATACACATTTTATCTTGTGACTTTACTTGTATTTATTTTTGCCTTGCTGTCCTCTTCTGAGTGTATCTTGATCTACCCAGTCACCATACTAGGTCTTTATTTTGGGTTCCTATTTTTGTTATGTAGTCATCCTCCCCCCAACCGTGACACACCCACTTTTTATTTACTTTTAACTTTATGTTAACTTGGGTTCTAATCGGGGGGTTGGGAGAAGGGTACTGTCCCAAGTTTCAGACTTTTTTGCAATACTGTTTTCATGTTTAGCTCTGTGGGTATTGAAGTTTTGGGTACTTGCAAGATGATGTGATCTGAAGAGAGATTTGGCCACTTCTACTCTCAGACCAGAAGCCAAACCACTCCTTAGGGCCCTTGCAATTTTGGATTGGGAGAGATTCTCCTCTTCAGGATTTTTGCCATCTTGAATAGCAAGTGATATTTCTCAGGGCCCCTGCTCCCTTCTCAGCAGAAGTAATGCTTCTCTACAGGGTCCCTACTCCCTTTGGACAAGCAAGCCATACTGCTCCTTAAGGCCCATAGTCCTTTGCAACCAAAAGCATTACTCCTCCTCAGGACCTCTGCTCCTATAGGAACCAAAATAATGCTATTCTTTTGGGGCCTTGCTCCTTTGGAATAGCAAGCACTCTTCCATGCTCTGGAATTGCGATCCAAAAGTGGGTATATGCAATGAAGTTTCCAGTGTCTTTTCCTGCACCCAGTATTAGCACAATCGTCCTCTATAGGTTGTTGCTCATCACTTGCCTGGTCCCCTTATAATCCCTGGTTTGAGAGCTACTAAAGCTTATGCTGCTGCAGCCCACAGCTGGTGTTGCCACCATGTGGGCTCTGGGTCAGCCTCTACCTCAGTGTCACAGAAGTCTCCTTCTGACTTTCTAAGTTATGTGGGGCTGGAAAAATGACTCAACCTAACCTTTTGTTAGTTGACTCTTCCACTCCATAATTGCATTGGAGGCATTATTTTAAAGTTGTTTGGAGGGAATGTAAGGAGATTTCACTGCTTCTTCTACTCTACCTTCTTGGCTCCCCCCTCCCCAGTAGGCATAACAACAAAGTCCAAATGTAGGGGTAGAAATCATGGACTCAGACAAGCAACAGTAAGAATAAATATAGTTAAGGGAGACAAGCAGGAAAATGAAAATCAACTTAAAACCACCATAGATAATGAAATACTTTTATTTTTCACCTAGACACATATGATTTTATCTGTGTAGAGAACTCCAAATGAGGAAATTCCTTCTGATGCTACAGATCAGAATTGTTCTAAAATTTAGCTCTATGGAGTGTTGCATGGGTCACTGAGAGATTAAGTGAATTAATCATAGTCTCAGAGCCAGTATATAAAGCAAGGAACTGCATCACTTGACCTTTTAAGGTCCAGGGTTCCAGTTGTATAAAGCTGGTATTTATCATTGTAGATACTTTCTTTTGGCAATAGGAATAAATTTTTGATCAGTAAAGTTCTGTACACTAAGTGAAGTACTGCTAAATTCTTTTACCTAATCCTTTTCAAATTAATGTCATCATATACACATAAAAGTATTGACATAATTAGATTCTAACTGTACTATGAGATTTGTTGTTATATCCCATCTTCTAACTAAAAGGTGATTAACTTAAGATGAGGGTCTTGTTCTAATTTCACCTTTTTACCCTGAGAGCATCCCACATATCATTGAACATGTACAATCATCGATGCCAATCTGAGGAACGCTTTGTGTCAGAAATTTCAATAAAAATCACAACCCATCTCTGCCTCACTAAGTAAGTTTTAGGGACTTGTATCAGACACATAGATGGTAACTCATTTGGCACTGACATGCTAATAAGAGCCAGGGATGGAATTTGAAATCAATTAGCCTTGGCTTGAAAATAAGTATTTTATCTATTATTCTACAAATTTCTCTACAAATATTGGAAGCATGTTCTTTTACTTCATAGATATTTATTTTGTTTTTGTCTTTTTTGTTTAGTTGAATCAAAGTAAAAAAATCCCACCTTCATAAAACTGGAGTCATTGTCTTTGAGAAGCCAACCACTCCAATCATCTGCTTCCCAATAAAAGTTTATTTAAAATCCTCTGTTAGCCATCTGCTTAATCCTGTTTGTTTGTTTGTTTGTTTGTTTTTCATTGTTAGGGACAGAGACTTCAAACCTTCTCTCAGGAGAAAAGGGAAATGTTTAATTGAACTGATAGTGAAAAGAAAAATAAATCTCATATTTAACTGAACTGTTCTTTTGGAGGTTTACAGTTTTTACAGTTTACAGTTTACAGTTTTATTCTTCTGTCATCTTTGTGACTGAGAAGAACTGGTCAGAATCTTCATGCTACAACTCCGTATATATTATAAAGCAATATTAAGTTGTTTGTTCACCTCTCTTTACCTCCTCTTTTCTCCAAACAAAACAACCCCAAGTCACTTAAACGTTCCTCAGATGTGCTATTTGTGTGCCCTTTAATCACTTTAGTTAAAAGGTTCATATCTTATAGTGACAGGAAAATTCTTTTTCAGGTTGTTTTCACAAGAGCTCATCAACATAGTATTAATAGTTTTGGTAGAACATTTTGGTACCTATAAAACTACAGAATTAAAAATGTATATGAAACCTAAGAGAGGGTATTCATCATCAGTCTCTTAATCTTTCTCTGCAGATTGGTCCCATCTATCTATGTTGAACATCATTTTTCCTCACTAGAGTTTCTTTACTTCCTCTATATCATTTGTTTAAACCCTGAAATATTTCATCTGAGTAATCCATTTAAAAACCATTTTCAAAATATGTTTATGTACAATGCTAACAAGTATAATTTCATGTGAATATATAATGCATTCATTTTAAATAATTCCATTTACCAATGACAACTAATTAATGTCTTACATTAATTACATATATACACTAATTACTTACATAGATACACAAACAGTCATAAAATCTAAGATCTAGGAGGGACCTCAGTGACCATCTAGTCCAAATATTAGTTGATAAACAATAAATTATTCTCTCTGTAAACCTTCCCCCACCAGGAAGTGGTCATCTTTTGCTTTAAGACTACTATGCACAGGTGGAGTGTTATCACCTAAAGCAGCTAGTACTCACTTTTGGATTTCTCCAAATATGGTGAACATTCTTCTATCTATTTACTTCAGAGATATCCACAATTTTAAACTTTGGAAATCACAGCATCACTCAATTTCAGAGTGCTCAGAAACTTCAAGGTCATTTAGTCAAATACAAATTTGAATTTCTTTTACAATATGACAAAAAAAAAGTGGGTGTCTAAATTTTGATTGAATACCTCCAGTAATGGGTCATCCAATAGCTTCCTCTCCACATTCAACAAATCTAACTGTCAAGAAGTTGTTCCTTATTTCAATTCCAAATGTGCCTCTCTGTTATTGATACTTATTCTGATTTTTCCCTTTGGGGACAAATAAAACAAGCTTAATCATGAATTTAGGTAACAATTCTTTAAATTTTTGAAGACAATTATCTTTTCTTTTACTTTAATGTTAAACATCCCCAGTTATTTCAAGTGATCCTCTTATACTAAGTTGTTTTTTCAATTATAGATTGGCCAATATTTTGGATTAAGGCATAGGAGACAAACAAAACATCTACAGATGGCAACAAGATGGAAGGGAGCATTCAAATATTGACTGGGAGAATGAAGAACAAAAATGGCTTCAATCAGATGTAAATAAGAACTGATTCAAATAAGATGTGATTTAATATAGATTCATATTAAGATATATATTTTAATTCCAAAAATCAACTGTACAAGTACAGTTCAGAGAAGTAGCTAGATAATATATTCATCTGCTTCTCCACACCAAACAGTTCCTGTTTCTTAGATTTATTCTTATGTCAAGATCTCAAGGCCTGTTTCCTTTCTAGCTGCCTTACTCTGTACATTCTTCAATCTATCAATAAAATGTCATATCTAGAACTGAACAAAACAATCCAGATGTGATCTGATCAGAGAAAAATACTCCCAGAATTACAAACCTATTCTTGGACATGATGCTTTCCTTAATATAACACAAGATTGAATTATCTTTCTTAGCTTACAAGTTAACCTACTGACTAATATTGAGCCCGGCAGGCAATTTTTTAAGATGAACTGATTTCTAGCTATGTGAACTTAAATTTCTAACCCATCTGAGAATTAGAATTATTCTTATAATTTTTTGTTTTATTACATTCATGCCGAAGATTTTACTTGTCATGACAAATTTGGATTCTGACTTAATACTCTAAGATTTAAGACTCCAGTTTTGTGAAACATGTATATTTCATTAGAATTTCATCTATGATTCTATCCACGTTATTGACAAAAATTTAAAACATCATAGAATCAAGTGCCAATCCATTCAGCTCCTGCCTTGAACTTCCTTCCAAGTTAAGATTGAACAATGATAATCATTAGAGTATGAAGATACAACTAATTCCAAATCCAGGTAACTGTACTTTTCTCTAGGCCAGTGGTTCTCAACTTGTGGGTTGCAACCCATATTTCCAATGGTCTTAGGAACTGAGACACACCTTCTCTCTCAGTCTCCAGGCAGGTCCGCCCACATGCAGATACGCCCACATACAAGTATTAAAGGGTCACGGCATTAGGAAGATTGAGAACCACTGCTCTAGGCCATACTTTTTCCATTTTTTTTCTTTTTTGTTCCAAAACCAAAAAACCTTTGTCAGGGTAATTCTTCACAGATACAGAATATCTCTGAATCCTTTTGGTCTAGTTATTTAGTAAATTTTATTCAGAAGGAGAATACTTTCCTAAGAAGTGCAATCTGGTATGACGTACTTTTAGTGAAGTTCTGTTAATTCTTTTTATTCACTGCTTCCTTTTCGTAATATTAAATAACTATCCCTTTAATAATATGTTATAGGATTTTGCCAGAAATTGAAGTCAAATTCACTCTCTTTGTAGTTTGCTGACTCTAACCCTTTCTCTGGTTTGAAAATTCCAGACATTTATTTTTCCTCAACCTATGGAAACCTCTTTCATTCTCCAAGATCTTCCAAAGATCACTGAGAGTGTCACAGATATCACAATTTCCAAATATTTCAGTGTATGAGGAAAATAGCTCTTTGATGCCTATTAAAAATCTAAGCAAAGGGAGCTTTGGGTTTTCTTATGACCCCTTTATTACCTTGATAAGCATCCTTGAAATCAGTTTCTCCTTGTTGATGAGGAACAAAACCATAATTGATTACTGCCCCCTTCCCCTCCTGCTTATTTCTTCCACATTTAACCTTATTAACATGTAAAGAAATTATCAGCTACTCTGCTTTTGGCAGAGAGATAGCTTCAGCAGATATCTAGGTAGTGGTGGTGATGGTGATGATGATGATGATGATGATGACGATGATGAAGATGACAGCTAATGAATATATGTATGGATGACATATCGCACTTACTATGTACTAGACACTATGCTAAGTGCTTTACAATTATTATCTCACGTGATCTTCACAACAACACTGGATGATAGATATTGCTATTAGTCTTATATAGATGAGGAAACCAAGGCAAATAGTGGTTAAGTGATTTACCCCAGACCACACAATTACTAAGTGTTTAAAGCCGTATTTGAACTCATTTTCCCAACTCCAGATCTGGCACTCAGACTAACTAATCTGTTTTCTGGAGTCCTCCTCTTTTTCTTCTTTCTGTCCATGAAAAGTATAGTATTTTCTAATATCAGTATTGCTTCTGTTTCTCATTGGGATTCACAACAAATGTTTAACAACTAGTTTTCTGGGTAAAATAAATGCACATATGACACAAATTTAAGCTTTATCTGCCTTAATCTTTTTCCCATTATACTTTTAAGTGTAGAGAAACAATAAGACAAACCATAAAATTCTTTTTTGTAGCACTTTGTGAGATATAAATGCACATACTAAAAATTTAACAGTAGTTTCTTGGGAGCCAGTTTGAAATGGTTTGAACACTCCCTAATAAGTCACCTGAACAGAAAGAGGGGATACAGGCAAATTTTAAGAAGTAGATAATAGGTGGAAATGAAGTGGTCCTAGGAGTATAGTCAAGATTGACTCAGATTTGAATCCCAAATCTGATACTAAGCTTGTATCCATAAACTAACCTGAGACTCAAGTTTCCTTATTTCAGAAAAAGAAAATAACACTTGTATTACTGACCTCACAATGTTATGAGGAAAGTGCTTTGTAGACCTTAAAATAGTAAAGAAATGTGAGCTTTTGCTATAATAAAGACTCACATTTATATACATTTTTTCAGGCTTGTGAAGAGTCTTAAATATTTTATCTTACTTAACCTTGCCAACACTTCTTTTATTTACTCATAAAAGGTATTATTTTACATTAATATTTATTTTACAGACAAGTAAACTAAGACTCAGAGAGTTAAAGTGCCTTGTCCATATACAAATAGTAAATAATAGAAGGAAACAGGAGGTTGCATTAAAATCCATGCATTATTACCTTATAACTAGTAAAGCCATCAAAGGCTGAATCTAACTCCTCATATTTTATAGGTGAGGAAATTGAGGCTGGATCTGAATTTATGCTTTTCTGACTATATTATTTCATTATTCTTTGTATGTATATATTATTATATGTAGTATTTTCAAAGATTATTTGATTTATTGGATATAGAACAGTATAACATAAGATCTGTTTAGAGTTTCAGGAATCAATTAATGAATAAGGAATCATAAGCATGAATTGAGTACCTTCTGTGTGCCAGGCTTAAGCAAGAAAACAAAGAACCATGGTTCCCCTCAATAGCACTAAAAGCTACATTTCATTTTTTATAATTAAATTAAACACTCCATACAATATCAATTCTATTTTCCTATATTTTACATCCATTTTGTCTTATTAAGTACCTTCTTTATAGAATGATGGTTCTGTAAAGCACATACTGGTATGAAAATCATCACTGGAGCAATGAAGTAGGCTAAAAATTTAATGACATAAGATGAAAGGGAAGAATTTTATTCAAAATAAATGAATATACTATTTTAAATGACATTATAGACTTTATCTTGAGAAAAATGAAAAAGATATGTAAGAACAATACATTTGTATACATCAAGTGAAAATTTTCAAGTTAGAATGACTAGTCAACTGAAATTAGATAACAAAGGTTTTAAAAATACTAAGCACAGAGTATTTAATGATTGCTAGGAAAACTAGAAAGTAGTTTGACAAAAACTATGTATACATCAACATCTCACATTGGTCAAAATGGGTATGTAACATAGTCATAAAGGGTTATATCTTAAGTAAACTAGGTGAGTATTGAGTATTTTAATCATCAGATTTATGGATCAGGTAAGATTTATGATCAAAGAAGAGGTATAGAGCATTACAGGAAGTTAAATGGAAAATTTTGATTACATTAAATTAAAAAGCTTTTGTACAAACCAAACCAATGAAGAGAAGAATAGAAGGAAAGCAAAAAACTGGGGGAAAGTTTTACAGCAACTTTCTCTGATAAAGCCATCATGCCTCAAACATATAGAGAACTGAGTCAAATTTATGATAATATATGAATCATAACCCAATTGGTCAATGGTAAAAGAATATATACAAGTCTTTTTCATAAGAAAAAATCAAAGTTATCTATAATAAAAATCATTATTTATTAGAGAAATGCAAATTAAGATAACTGAAGTATGACCTCACTTCTGTCAGATTGGCTAACATGATAGAAAGAAAAATTACAAATGTTGAAGGGAATGTTGAAAAATTGGGACACTAATTTACTGTTGGTGGAACTGTGAACTGATCCAACCATTCTGGAGAGCAATTTGAAATTATACCCAAAGGGCTATAAAACTGTACAGACCCTTTGAGTCAGCAATATCTGTACCTTCAGAGAAAGAAAAACAAAAGACCAATATGTATAAAAATATTTATAGCATCTCTTTTTGTGGTGGCAAATAATTTAAAATTGAGGGGATGCTCATCAGTGACTGGCTGAACAAGTTGTGGCATATGATTGTGTTAAGATGTGATTATGCTATGAGAAATTTATGAACAAGGTTTCAGAAAAACATTGGAAATTTATATGAACTGATTCAAAGCGAAGTGTGCAGCAACAGAATATCATACACAATGTCAGCAATATTATGTGATGATCAATTCTGAATGACTTAGTTATTCTTAGCAATACAACAACCCAAGAAAAGTCCAAAGGATTCATGATGAAAAATGCTATCACCAGAGAAACAATTAGCTGGAGTCTGAGTGCAGATCAAAGCATACTATTTTAAAGAGTGTTTATTTTTCTTAATGTTTTTGTTTTGTGTTTTCTTTTCTTACATGGCTAATATGTAAATATGTTTTGCATGACTGAATATGTATAATCTATAACCTATATCTATATATATCCATATGTGTACACATACATATACATATATATGTACATATGAGAAGAGAAGAGATAATTTGGAACTCCAAATACTTTTTAAAATGTTAAAAGATGTTTTTACACATTAAAAATATGGAAATAAAAAATAATGCATTGTTTAGTATAAAGTAGATGCTATATACATGCTTATTCCCTTCCCTGACTCCAGGAACAATGTTCATGTTTCTAATTAGTAATAATAGTTAACAATTATGTAGTTCATCATGTCCTTTACCTCTATTTTCTCAGTTGATTATTCCAACAATCTTTTAGGACAGATGCTTTTAGTATTCCCATTCTACAGGTTAGGAAATTGAGACTAAGACAGACTAACTTGCCTAGAGTCAGAATCACAGAGTATCTGAGGTAGGATTTGAACTCAGCTCTTCCTTACTTCATATCCAAGCACTCTATTCCCTCTACCATCTGAAAAGATTTTGAAGTGAAACAAAGGAGAGAAGTCTCTCCAGGGGAGTGCAAATGGGAGTGGCAGATTAATTCAAGATATAGAGGAAAATTTAGGTATGGATTTTCAGGGAATAATGATGACTGTCTTGAGGAGAACTGTTTAGTCAGATGATGTTTGCTCTTAATGATATCACAAACCATCCATACCTTCACATTATTTATTGCTGGTTTTTAAATTCTTATTTCATATGCACGAGTTGCATTAATCTTTTTTTTGAATTGCAGGATAATTCCTTTAAAAAGCAAGAGGCTAGAGTTTCAAAGTTTATTTAACAACCTTACTAGCATCCAAAGCTAACTGCAAATTTCTATTACCTCAAAAGAAAAAAAAAAGAGTTTTGGATCTCATGGGCTATTTTTTTTTTTTTTTTGCTTTTGATAAGAAGCTGACAATAGATTTTAAAATAACAAATCACTGCCTTTGGTTACAAGTTTTTATAACAATATTTTATCTGTTTAGTGGTTGTGAGAAGTCTTTTTCTGACACTATATGAAATATGTTAATTATCTTGATAAGCTGTGAAATGCATCATTTCCTCCAACACATGAAGGTGCTTGATTTTATATATATATATATATATATATATATATATACATATATATGTATTATGTATGTATGTATGTATACCCATATGTAAAAATGCACATAATCATTTTTTTTTAAAAGAAAGTGTAGAACTTGGTCAGTTGTTGTTTTTTTTTAAACCCACACCAAAACATTATAGGATGGCAATTTTAGGGTGTACAAGAGGCATGGGTGGTTTGTTGTGAAATGATTAGGAGAAAGAACATAAGCAAATGTTATTGCCTACATAACTTTATGAATATAACCTGCTGGGCAAATGAATTTTTCCTGCCTTGCCCTGTCCTGAAAAATTAACCAGGCTATAGGCTGATACTAAGTAATGGTTAGATAGTAGAGGGGAATTATAAGTGAACATTTATAAATATTTAGCAGTTTTAAATTGATCAAGGGAGAATAATGGTGTAGTGGATAAAGGGTTGCCTTGCAGCTAGTAAGACTTGTAGCCAAGTCTCTCCTCTGACATTAAGAAGTTGTTTGATCCTGGGGAACACACAATCTCTCATTGCCCCCTTGCACCTTGCTAAGACTTTTAAGTTTCAGAGTCAGCATTTAACTAATTGGCTAATTTTTCATTTGAAGTTCCCTATGCAATGAAGTCACAGGTCTAGTTATAGTTATTATTAATATCAGATAGATGGATAGATAGACAGAGAGACAGAGAAACAAACAGACAGACAGACAGATAGATAGATAGATAGATAGATAGATAGATAGACAGATGAGGATTTCTCAAGTAATTAGGGGCATTTTAGGCTTCAAAGATAATGTGATAAAGAAATAATCTTGTTTTATATGGTCAAGATTGAAGGGGAGAGCTTTTCTATTTAATATTTGGCCCAATTACATATATAAATTTTTAATTTTTCTTTTATTTTGAGTTCCAAATTCTCTCCCTCCCTTCCTTATCCTCTTCTTGAGAAGACAAGAAATTTTATTATACACATAAAGCCATGCAAAGCTTATTTCCATGTTAGACATGTTATAAAAGAACACACAGACCAAAAAAATAAGAAATAAAGGAAGTTTTACAAAAAGTATGCTTTCATCTACACTTGGACTTTTGGTCTCTCTCTGGAGATGGATAGCATTTTTCTTCTTAATTCCTTCAGAATTTTCCTGGATCACTGTATTGCTGAAAATAGCTAAGTCATTCACGTTTGATCATCACACAGTATTGTTATTACTGTGCACAGTGTTCTCCTGGTTCTGCTCATTTCACTTTGCATCAGTTCACATACACCTTTCCAGGTTTTACTCATAGCATTCTGCTCATTATGTCTTATGGTAGAATAGTACTTTATCACAATCTTATACCACATTTTGTTCAGTCAGTCCTCAGTTGATGGCCATCCTCTCAATTTCCAATTCTTTGTGACCAAAAACAACCTGCTACAAATATTTTGAATACATAGGTCCATTTAAAATATCACTTTGAAATATAGACCTAGTACTGGTATTGCTTGGTCAAAGGGTATGCATGATTTTATAGTCATTTGCACATAGTACCAAATTACTATCTAGAATGGTTAAATAGGTTCATAACTCAAACAACAAAGCATTAATGTCCCAATTTTCCCACATCCCCTACAACATACATCATTTTCCTATTCTGTTATGTTAGCTAATCTGATAGTTGTAGGGTGATATCTCAGAGTTGTTTTGATTTGGATTTCTCTAATCAATAGTAATTTAGAGAATGTTTTCATATGAGCATAGATAGCTTTGATTACTTTATCTAAACACTGCCTGTTCATATCCTTTGATGTTTTATCAATTGTGTAATCACTTACATTCTTTTTAAAAAAAATTTATTTGACTTATTTATTTTTAGTTTTCTACATTCATTTTCACAAGATTTTGAATTATAAATTTTCTCCTGATCTTTCCCCTACACCCCACCCCAAGATAGTGAACCTACTGAATACCCTTCCCCCAATCTGTTATCTCTTATATTCTCCCCCATGCCCCCTTAACTTTCTAGTAGGGCAAGATGGATTTCTATGCCCCAGTGCGTGTAAATCTTATTTCCCAGTTGTATGTAAAAATTTTTTTAAACATTTGTTTATAAAACTTTGATTTCCAGATTCTTTCCCTTCTTCCCTCCTTACCCACCCCCACTGAGAAGACAAGCAATTCAATATAGGTTGTACATATGTTGTTAGGCAAAACGTTTCCAGAGTAGTTATATTATGAAAGACTAAGTATATTTCCCTCTATCCTATCCCAGGCTCCCCACTTATTCTATTTTCTACTTTGACCCTGTCCCTTTTGAAAAGTGTTTGCTTCTAACTACCCTCTCCCCCAATCTGCCATCCCTTCTATCATCCCCCCATGTATCCCCTTCCACTCCACTTTCCTGTAGGGGAAGATACCCAGTTGAGTGTGTATGTTATTCCCTCCTTAAGCCAAATTCAATGAGAGTAAGGTTGACCCATTCCCTTTCACTTTCCTGCTCTTCCTCTCCATTGTAACAGTTTTCTCTTGCCTCTTTTATGTGAGATAATTTATCCTATTCTATCTGTCCCTTTCTCCTTCTCCCAATGTATTTCTCTCACTTCTTAATTTTATTTTTTGGATATCATCCCTTCATATTCAACTGATCCTGTGCCCTCTATGTATACATGTATATGCATGTACACATCCATATATGTATATATATATATATATATATGTGTGTGTGTGTGTGTGTGTGTATGCATATATATGTATATACATATATACACACACATACACATGCACATACACCCTCCTATACATACATATATGTGTGTGTGTCATATATATTATCCTTATACTGAGAAAAGTCTCATGGGTTACAATGATCATTTTTCTTTTTTTCCAATTAAATTTTATGATTATTTTCAGTTTATAACATTCATTTCCACAAGATTTTGAGGTACAGATTTTCTCCCCATCTTTCCCCTACCCACCACCACAAAACAGCGATCCCACTGAATACCCTCTCCCCCAATATGCTCTTTCCTTTATCCTCCCCCATCCCTCTTCCAACTTTATGGGATGGCAAGATGGATCTCCATACCCCAGGGCCTGTATATCTTATTTCCCAGTTGCTTGTAATACTACTACTACTACTAATATTTATAATAATGACAATAATAATATTTTGTTTAAACATTTGATTTTAAAACTTTGAATTCCAGATTCTTTCCCTTCTTCCCTCATCACCCACCCTTATTGGGAAGAAAAGCAATTCAATACAGGTTGTAAATGTATAGTTATGCAAAACATTTTCATAGTGGATATATTGTGAGAGATTGACTATATTTTACTCCATCCTAATCCTCCCACTTGTTCTATTTTCTACTTGTACCCTGTCTCTTTTGAAAAGTGTGTGATTTTAACTACCTTCCCCCCAATCTGTCCTCCCTTCTATCATGCCCCCTTTTATTCCTTTCCCCCCTACTTTCCTGTGGGGTAAGATACCCAATTTAGTGTGTATGTTATTCCCTCTCCTGAAACCAAATTTAATGAGACTAAGGTTGACCCATTCCCTTTTGCCTTCCTGTTCGTCCCCTCCATTGTAACAGTTTTCACTTGTATCTTTTATATGAGATTCTGTCTCTCCCTTTCTCCTCTCATTATATTCCTCTCGCATCTCTTAATTTTGTTTTTTAAATACCATTCCTTCCTATTCAATTGATCCTGTGCCCTCTGTCTATGTATACCTGTACACATATATACACAAACTCATATATGTATTCATATGCACGTATACCCTCCTATATAGACATATATATATGTATGTACACATACATATATACATATACACACATTTATATTCCCTTCAACTGTCCTCATACTGAGAAAAGTTTCATAAGTTGCAATTATCATTTATCCATGCAGGCATGTAAATAGTTCAACTTTGATAAGTTCCTTATGATTTCTTTTCCCTGTTTATGTTCTCATGCTTCTCTTGCTTCTTGTATTTGAGATTCAAATTTTCTGTTTAGCTCTGTTGTTTTCATCAAGGATTCTTGAAAGTCCTCTATTTCATTGAATGACCATATGTTCCTGTGAACCATTATACTCAGTTTAGCTGGGGAGGTGATTCATGGTTTTAATCCTAGTTCCTTTGGCCTCTGGAAAATCATGTTCCAAGTCATTCAGTATCTTAATGTAGAAGCTGCTAGGTCTTGTGTTATCCTAATTGTGTTTCCACAATACTTGAATTGTTTCTTCCTGACTGCTTGAAGTATTTTCTCCTTGACCTGGGAATTTTGAAATTTGGCTCTATAACATTTCCAGGAGTTTTCTTTTGGGATCTTTTTTCAAGAGGTGATTGGTGAACTCTTTCAAATTCTCTTTTGCCCTCTAATTCTAGAATATCAGGGCAATTTTCCTTGAGAATTCCTTGTAGGATGATGTCTAGGCTCTTTTTTTGATTGTGGCTTTCAGATATTTCAATAATTTTTAAATTGTCTCTCCTGGATCTATTTTCCATGTCTGTGTTTTCTCCAATGAGATATTTCACATTGCCTTCTATTTTTTCATTTGGATCAGTTTTATGGTATCTTGATTTCTCATAAAGTCATTAGCTTCCATTTGCTCCAATCTAATTTTGAAGGAATTATTCTCTTCAGGAAGCTTTTGAAATTCCTTTTCCATCTGACCAGTTTGACCTTTTAAGACATTCTTCTCCTCATTGAGTTTTTGGGTCTCTTTTGCAATTGATTTAGTCTAATTTTTAAGGTATTATTTTCATCAGTCATGCTGCTGACTCACTGTTCATAATTTTTCTTGCATCATTTCCATTTCTCTTTGCAATTTTTCCTCTACTTCTCTTACCGGATTTTCAAAATCCTTCTTGAGCTCCTTCATGGCCTGTGACCAATTCATATTTTTCTTGGAAGTTTTTGGCACAGGAGTTTTGACTTTGTTGTCTTCTTCTGATTCCATGCTTTGATCCTTTTTGTCCCTAAAAAAAGATTCTATTGTCTGATTGTGCTTCCTCCATTTGTTCATCTTGGCAGTCAGTTACTTGACTTTTGAGGTCTTTGCCATGATAGAACTCTGCTTCCAGAATGGAGAGTGTTGTGTCCCAAATCTGGGGTTTTGCAGTTATTGTCAGAGCTGTTGTCAGAGCTATGAGGAGGGTTCCCTCTCTAGAGCCACCATAAGTTCTGGCACATCAGCATTTCTCATCGCAGGACCACCACCCAAGTCTGTGACCCAGATCCAAGCAGGTCAAAGCAAGAGCCATTACCCTCTGAGCTCCTGAGGCAATCATGCAGCAGTAGCTGCAGCCACCATGCCACAGATAACCTTGTCACCCTGGGGACAGAGGCCAGACCTTGCTCTTCCCTCACCCAGTTATAACAGAGTTTCCTACTGACCTTTTACTTTCTCTTTGGCAATTATGGATTGAGAAGTCTGGAAACCACCACAGCTGCTAGTGATTCACTCTCCTGAAGTCTGCTCTGTCTGGTCTGGGTCACAAGTGTGGGCTGGCATAGCTCATGCAGGACTGTACTCAGCTCCCAGTCTGGTGTTATAGACTCTTCCTGTCAGTCTGCCAAGCTGCCTTGAGCAGGAGATTTATTTCTCTCTGTCACTTTGTGGGTTCTGTAGCTCTAAAATTTGTTTAGAGTCATTTTTTACGTGTATTGGAGGTGGCTGGAGAGAGAGCTCAAGCAAGTTCCTGCTTTTACTCTGCCATCTTGGCTCTGCCCCACCCCCCGCTTGTCTTCTTATACTTGGATATAAGAATACTTGTATTCCTACACATTTGACATTCTTTATATATTTGAGAAATGAGGCCTTTATCAGAGAAACTTGCTCTAATTTTTTCTTCACAGTTATGATTACTATGCATTTCCCTCCATCCAATTTTCCCTGTTTCTCTCTGTCTCTCTCTGTCTCTCTCTCTCTCTGTCTCTCTCTCTCTCCCCCTCTTTCCCTCTCTCTCTCTCTCAGTCTCTCTCTCTCTCTCTCTCTCTCTCTCTCACTCACTCGCTCCCCTCAGCCTAGCCATTCTTAATAACATTTAGCTTCTGACTACCACTTCCCTCAATCCTCCCTCACTTTTATCAACCCTCCAGCCACCCTTGTCTTATCCTTTTCTCTTATATTTTATTGTAGGGTAAGATAGGTTTCTGCGCCCAAGTAAGTGTTCTTGTATCCTTCAGAATATCATATTCTAAGCCTTCTTATCCTTTAATGGAGAAGCTGCTAAAAGTTGTGTTATTCTAACTGTGGCTCCATGACCTTTAAATTATTTCTTTCTGGCTGTTCACAATATTTTCTCCTTGACTTTGGAGTTCTGGAATTTGGCTATAATATTCCTGGAAGTTTTCATTTGAGGACCTGTTTCAGGAATTTCAGTTAGTCAAGTAATTATAGTAAGTATAATTAATTTTAAATTTTCTTTTGGTGTTCGTTTGTTTTGAAGGGATAAGGGCTGCTTATTGTAGGTGTCTCAATTATACTCACATCAATCAATGGATTCTTGTAATTTCTATTTTATCCTTTTGTTCTAATATATGAAAGAAATTTTCCTTGATTGTTTTTTGAAATACATTGTCCGTGCTATTTTTATGATCATGGCTTTCAGGTACTCCAATAATTCTTAAATTTCATCTCAACATATTTTCCAGGTAATTTGTTTTCCAATGAAAAATGTTAAATTTTCTTTTTTTTTCCCAATCTTTTTTTTTATTCTTTCTTGATGTCTCATGGAACCATTAGCTTCCACTTTTCTAATCCTAATTTCTAAGGAATTGTGTTCTTTAGTGAGTTTTTGTACTTTCTTTTCCATTTGGTCAATTCTACTTTTAAAAAAATTCTCAAAAGTGGATTTTTGTGCCTTTTACCATTTGGCCTACTCTGATTTTAAGGTAGTATTTCCTTCACTATTTTCTATGCCTGATTTACTAGGCTGTTGATAGTTTTTTTCATGATTTTCTTGCCTTACTCTCATGTCTTTCCCCAATTTCCCCTCCAACTCTCTGACTGAGCTCTTTCATGAATAATTTTTTTGTCTGAGAACTATATACGTTTTTCTTTGAGGCATTGGATATAGATGTTTTGACTTTGTTATCTTTTTATGAATTCATATTTTGATCTTCTCTTTCACCATACTAACTTTCTGTGGTCAGGTTCATTTTTAATTGTTTTTTTTTTCATTTTTCCAGCTTATTTCTTGTTTTAACTTCATGTTAAAGTTGGGCTCTGCTAGTTCTGAGTTCCCCAAGTTTTCATTTCTTCCAAAATGGTATAATCTAAGGATAGGTATTTTTATTTTCCTCCTGTGTTCTAGTATGTGAGTGATCACAAACACTATTTTCCACTCTTGAAGTGTGACCATGGTTCTCACTTCCCTGCAAGCACAAGCTGAGGTGTGTAGTATTCCTCCTCATCCTTAGATTGCAATGTAGGACTCTGACCAAGATCCATGTATGGGCAATGCAACAGAGTCTTGCACTAAGCAGAGACCCATTTGCTGACCAGTTGTCTGATTCCATTACCATCTGTGGGCTAGGAATTCCACAAGACCGTGCTGTAGATTTAATTTCCCCCAAGGCCTGCTGCTGGCCTGCAGCTAGTCTGCTGGAATGTTGCCTGTGTTGGACTGTGTTCCATTCTCACCCCAAAGTGATAGGTTTTTTTTTTCCTGTTGACCTTCTTCATTGTCTTCGACTGGAAAATTGCTTTGTCTCCACCCTTTTGTGGGTTCTGCAAATCCAGAATCCATTTTGAAGCATTATTTTAAGGTTGCCTTTGAGGGGAATTTGGGAGAGCTCTGACTTTTCTCCACCATCTTGATTCTACCCTTTAGGCGAATGGGTTTTTTTTTTTAAATGTTAACTGACAAAGAGATAGTTATAATTGTTGAAATACAATCCCCAAAAGAACATCAAAGAGATTTGGGGGGAGGCTAGTGGATATGAATTTGAGAAAACCAAGGAGTAAACTCAGATGAAAACCAACATTATCCTTCAATTTGTCATGTAATTATAATAAGGATAATTATTTTTTGTTTTCTTTTGGTGTTTGCTTGTTTTGAAGGGGTAAGGGCTGATTACCATGGGTATCTCTATCTCTATCTTTTTTTGCCTCTCTGTCTTGGTGCCTTTCTGCTTGTCATATCTCTTTGTCACTCTCTGCTTCTGTGTGTGTGTGTGTGTGTGTGTGTGTGCCCACTTTTCATCAGTGCTGATGAATATAACATATAATAGGGCATTTAGGGTAATTGCAATGAAGAAATGCAAAACAGTTTCAATGATTTAATAATGGAATTATGCCTCATATTACAAATGAGGAAACTGGGTCTCTGAGAGGTTCAGTCACTTGTCCCATGGTAACAAAGGCAATAGATGTGAGAGGTAGCATTTCAAGGTCATTCTTCCTCATACCAAATCTAGCACTTTACTCACTATCAAAAGCTCCCTCTGATTCTGGAAAAAGAAAAAGAGGTCCATAGGTGAAGTGTCTTGCCCAATAGCAGTAAACTAGTTTGTAAAAGAGCTAGGTAACTTGTCATCCTTCAGTGCTTCCCTGTGTCTCCTATTTTAAAGGACTTGAGTGAAATGCATGGCATAAATGAGAAACTTCATATCCCAGTGACATCCAAACTGTCTGCTTTTTAATTATAATATTTGATATAGAGCCTTTCCTGTGGAACTTTCAGAAACTTCCTCGGAATTCTGATGTGTTAGAATTAGAAACACAAAAAGAGCTTTCCCCTTTGAGCTTTTTATCCTGGCAGTATGCCATCCCTTTACATGTCAAGGTGTTGGAGGTTTTGCCAGAAATAGATGGACTAGATAGTAAGTAATTGGATGCACAATTAACAGCATGGTTTATTTTAGTAGATGCTATTTAAATCACAGATGATATATAACCACTTTATCATATCAGGTTCTACAGAAATAATATTATGCTCCATGACACAGACTTGAAAATGTGGACTAAATGGTTTGGAGATTTCAGGCAAAAAAGTTAATTATCAGAATGAGGATGAAAAGACATATAGTAGGTAAAGTTAGGGAGAAACTTTTCATCTTAACAATATAAGAATTTTTAATATTATAAAATGCCATCTAATTTTATATGTGCATGTGTATTTATTAACAACAGGCAGAAATAATAGAAGTTACACCAATTGTGCTAATTTTATAAACCATTGAAGTCTCTGGGTTTGGGGGGGTAACACACACATATGACATGATAGTGGGTATGGAGAAGTGGGGGAGAGATGATGGAGGAATGGAAAGATGATCTCTCTCTTTCTCTCTCTCCATATATATATATATATATATATATAATATGTATATATGTATGTATATTTGTATATATGTATGTATATATGTATATACATATATAATATGTATGTATATATGTATGTATATTTGTATATATGTATGTATATATATACACACATACATGTATGTGTGAATACATATGTACATGCAGGCATACACATACACACATATATTCTTCTAATGGCTTTCCCCAGGAAGTGTCCTGAATCCTTAAGTTTGGATTTCTTAGAAGGCTGACTGTCTGACCATGTCTTCCTTTGCCAACTACTCCTCCGTCCCTGTCTGCATGTCTGCTTCCTAGATGTGCAACTGTATTCACCGACATATTTATCTGGCTCTCTGATATAAACTATATTGCCACCACCAATAATATTATCCAAAAACACTCTGCCTATAAACAGCAATTCTTACTAAAATTCAACATAAAAATTTTGTGTATATGCATTATACACAACTAGACTTAATATATATTCATACCAAGCCATTTTCAGCTTAGGAAGACTAAGAGTTTGGGATTTTGTGTTATATTATCAGGTAATTGGTGTTACACAATCCAGACAGTGTGATGTAATCAAAAGAATATTGAAAGTGGAGTAACTAGATCTGAAATCCTGGCTCTATTGCTTATTACCTGTGTGACCTTGGCTGAGTTACTTAACTTTATGAGGCTTCAGCTTACTCATTCATAGTATGTGAGAGTTGGAATAGATGGTGTCTAAGGTGTCTTTGAATGAAAATCTATGATTCTATGATTTTCATTCCAATGAGATGCTTTATCATTATGGAATAAATAAGTCTTAGAGGACTCATGACATTTTTCATCTTCCTTTTATTTGAGGCAATAACATTGGACTTCACTCATTAGACTTCTACATTTAACAGGCATTTAAGAGCTAAACCATAGCTAATTGCTAAAAATGACAAGATTTACAGTATCAATAATGTTTGTTACTGTTTAGGAATAAGAATACCTACACTAGGAAAAGGAATATGGGAATATTCTTTCTCCTCCCTCCTTCTCCTTTTCTCTATCCCTTTCCCTCTCCCACTCCCACCTTACCTCCATTATATCTCTCCACCACCACCATCATCTTCTTCTTCTTCTTTTCTCCCTCCCCCCTCTCTCTGTCTACACACACACACACATACACACACCCATTAACATGTCTTGCCATCTTATTATTATTATTACAGAATTCATTGAATCAAATAGTTAACAACTATCTTTATAGAAAATGTGTCTCTGTGGAACAAAGTTTGTTCTAACACGCCTAATCATTAATTCATCTATAACATCTATAACATCTATTAATTCATCTTATGCCAGCATCTCATTCTATCAATATTATATTCTATAAAGCATTTAATTTCCTTTTTTGTAGTAAGATGATTAATCAGCAAGGCTTTATCAAGCATCCACCATGTGCCAAACATGGTGCTAAACTCTCAGAATCCAATAAAAGTGAACCAGACATAGATCTTCCATAAAAACATCAGAAAGACAGTTTGGCATAATAAAGAAGTCATGACACTTGGAAGGGAGCATATATGGGTCGTAGGCCTGGATCTGCCTAACAGGATGGAAATGGTCATGTCACAGCCCTCTCTAAACTCAATTTTATAATTTGTAAAATTGGGAGTGATTATCCTTTATTCTCCACTCTTCAAATTATCATGTATAAGCTTAGCTGTTTAAATATTTAACCCCCTCCTCCACCCCTAGTAAAATGTAAGGCCCTTGAACACAGAAGCTGTTTTTCATTTTCACTTACAACTATTAAATTTCATTTTCTTTAAAAAGATTCATTGTTCTAGCCTGCCAGGATCTTTTTGGATCTTGACTCTGTCATTTAGCGTATTAGCTAACTCTCTCAGCTTTGTGTATCTGACAAATTTCTTAATCATATTGTCTATGATTTTATTCAAGTAACTAATAAAAACAAAACAAAACAAAAACATGTAGAGATCTCTACCAAATTAACACTAATTTGTGACTACTCTTTGAGTCAGGAATTCAGCTACTTCTCATTCTAACTGTACTATCATCTGATTCTCATCTTTACATCTTGTCCATGAGTAGACTATGAGTAACTTTATCACATACTTTGTTATAAGATGGGCAAACTAGACAGATGGCATTTTCCTTATGTATCAACTTAATAACACAGACAAAAAGTGAATGAGGATATTCTGGTGTAACTCATCCTTGATGAAGACATGCTGACTATGTTTATTTCTTCCTTTTCTAGTAGTTCACTACTCAATTCTTTAATAATCTTCAAAAAAAGTGGATTCCAGATGACTGTGGGGAAAAAATGAAACCCTCTAGCTGTTAATACTTGGGACAAATTTTTGCTTTACTCATTTTAGTTAAATCTCTGAGTATAACATGGGCAATATTGCCATTCTTAAGGAAGTGGAACAAAGTTAAAGGAAAGAGAATGTGACAAGTTATTAATTCAAGTGTTCCATCTCTCTAATCTATCTTCCAGTCAGCCACCAAAGTGATTTTCCTCAAGCACATGTCTAACCATGTCACACACACACTGGTGCCCCCCCACACTCATATACATCCCTCATGCCATGAACTCCAGTGGCACCCTATAAAATAAAAATCTCTGTTTGTCATTCAAAGCCCTTCATAACCTAGTCACCCGTAACCTTTCTAGTTTTCTTATGCCTTACTCCTTACTATGCACTCTTCAATTCAGTGATAGTATCCAGTTTGCTCTTCCAAAAGCAAATCAGTGCATCTTTCAATTTGGGGTATTTTCTCTGGTTGTCTCCCATACCTGGAATGGTCTCCCTCCTCATTCTCTGTCCACTCTGTTTTCTGACTCCCTTTAATTCCCATCTTCTCAGATACCATTCTCACCCCCTGTTAATTCTAATACCTTCCTTCTCTTATTTATCCTATATCAAGCTTGTGTGTGTTTGCTTTTTTTTTTATCTCACCCAATTAGACTTTGAGTTTCTTCAGGGAAGGGACTGTATTTTCCCTCTTTTTTCTATTTCCAGTGCTTAGCACAGTGACTGGAACATAGTAGGTACTTAATAAATGTTAAATCACATTTGTTTAGACTTTTATAAACATTTTTAGAAGACACTAGGATTAATGGCTACAGTTCACATGGAACCAGATTCCAGGTAAGAGTAAGAAAAAAAACATCACAAAAATTAGACCCATCTCAAAGTGGAAGAGACTGCCCACAAAAATAAGCATTTCCTCCACACTGAAAGTCTTAGCTAGATGATGATCAGCTGTGAGGAATATTGTAGAAAACAATATAATGTAGTGCAAATCACACAAAATACATAGTCAAAAAAACGTAAGTGAAGTCCAAAATGTATCATTCACTAATTAGGTATATAACCTGGGACTTTGCACCTCTCAGTCTCAAGTTTCCAATCTATAAGTTGAGTGAGTTACTCCGGATGATCTCAAAGGCCCTCCCAAGTTCAGCAGTTCTGGGGTTCTATGACTTTGTCAGACACAACACATTTGTTTAAAAGGTGCCCTAGATCTGTGCAGGTGGATTGAGGTTAAAGTTCTGCGCCAAAGCCAAGAGTTGAGTTTCTCACCTTGTCAGAACCCTTCCAACTCAGTGGTTCCAATGTTCTTGAACTTTTTGCTCTGTGGAATTTAAGTTATGGGATGAAAATTTCTGTATTTTTTCATTGCTCCTATAATAAACTACTACTGAATGAAGTAAGACATAAATTCCTGCCTGTGGAAGAGTGAAAGATTTCATTAACTAAGATTTGCTACAGAATATTTCTGTCACATAAAAGAAATCTTACTCATAAATTCAGTATGGTTAAATGAATAGACTTGACAAATGAATAAATTTAATATTAATTACACTAATGTGATCACTGACATCATGACATTAAAGAGGATGGATGCAATTTTCATTGTCAGCATAAATGTTGCTGAATATATAAAAAATAAAATCATCTAAAGATGGTTTTACTAATACTGAAAACTACAAACTGAACTTTCTCTCTACTACTTTTTTTTAAACAACAGAAGCCAAAATCCCATTTAATTCAGATTAAAAGGATCTTAAGACCAGAGAGATCTGATATAATATGACAGTTTCACTTTGTCTGTTTCAATATTGCTTCCATTGCTCTGGTAACCAATATTTCATTAAGCTTAAAGGCAGATGATTAATGTAGAGTAATCTCAGCATATGACTTGCCTCTGATTTGTTAGTCTGATAGGAAAATCTCAATAACATTTCCTCAGTAATGACACTGCTTCAAAATATTGTATCGGGTTCTCTTTCAGAATCCTTTAGTTCAACATGTTTCACTAACGTCCACTAATAGAAGGCTAAAATTGGACCTGAAAGATCTCATTCTTTAATTCAACACTTCAGTGTTGGAGAACAAAATTGCCTTCAGGCTTGACCTAATATAATATTTTGTTTACACACACACACACACACACACACACACACACTTGTAATTATTGAACACATCATCAATGCTGAATTTGAATCCAGGTCCAGAGATTTCTACCTATGTTAATTCAAATGTACCTTAGCAGCTCCATCCTTTAAGGCCTATTTCTTCATATCTTATATAAGTTAGGTAGACTTGTTGGTCTCTAAGGTCATATAGTCCAGAGGAAAGAGTTTCAAATGACACCTCTGTCACTTTTTGCTTGTGTGACCTTTGGTTAAGTTATTCATCTGGGTCATAGTTTCTTAATTTGTAAAATGTGGAGGTTGAAGTAGATGAGCTCTAAGTTTCACTTTTTCTCTAAGTAACGATAATGATCCTCTGATTGTAAAACTTAGGATATTATGATGGGAATGAATTACAAATTTACCTGCCAATAGGTGGCAGAATCATATACATGGGTTTCAAACAACCATTTAGAAGCAGACATTTGGTTAAATTTAGATACCGTCAGATATGTTATCTCATTGGAATCTCACAACACTGTGAAGTAATTATTGCAGTTATGTTCGTCATTTTATAAATGAAGAAATTGTTCAGAAGTAACTTGCTCAGAGTCACATATCCAAAAAGTGGCAAAGGCCGGATCTAAAACCAAATTGTCCTGGTTCCAAGTCTGGAAAGCTATATACTGTACTTTTTGGAATGCTGTAAGTCTGGTAGAACTTCTAACTTCCATTATAGAATAGCTCATGTGCTACAACCTACAAGAGACCTTTCCTGTCTTTTATCATGCTGCCCTTCCTCCCCATCCAAGTGAAATTACTGTTTATTTATTTTGTAGATATGTTGTGTTTATGTATTTACTTACCATATACATGTTATTTCTTTTGTGTGAAAGCAAACTCCATGAGGGAAGGGACTGTTTTATTTTTGTCTTTGATTTCCATAACTAGCTCAGGGCCAAGCACACGTGTGCTCAATAAATGTTGAAATTATATTGAAATGTATTCAATTGAACTAATTCAATTCCCACTGTTTCCTTGGAGAGACAGTTAGATTCAAATGGTATATAATATGAAAAAAAAGATTTATTCAAAGCAGCAGAGGGAGGAAGGAGGCTAAGGAGTTCAACAGTTTTTTCCCACTTTTTTAAAGGGTTGTGGACAGGATGCCAGTCAAGAGAAGAATGTAAAATGTCTATTAAAATCCACATATGTGAATGAAAAAACTTTTGGAAGAAGTTGGGCAATGCACTGTCTAAGAGAGAACAATACAATGCCTGTTCAACATAGGGTCCAGAGAATATTCTCTTTTTAACAAATTTCTAAGTATCATGATTGTCTTTATGTTTATAATATGTGCATGCAGTGGTCTACCCACAATATGAAAAACCTCACACCTTTCACATGGACATGTGGCCACCTACTAACTTAAAGTTGAAGAATTTTCTCCAAAGAGCTCTCACACTATTAGCTGAAGGTTCCTAAAGTAAGATCCCACTTATGATATTATTCTCAGGTTTTCTCATGATCATAAAAATAAACATATTGAGGTAATGCAGGCCTTCCACTCAAGTGCTATTACTCCTGAGCCCCCATAGATGCATTTCTAGTTATGCAAACATCCACTAAAATAATATTTTAGACATTAAATATAGGCATTTATTTAGTAATAAGGAATGATAATTATAGGTAATAATTACTATAGGTAATAAAGCAAATGTAATAAAAATAATGCTAATAATAAGTCATAATCCACACACAAACCTGAGTTACACTTACCCATTAATGTCCTCAATATCTATAGCAGAGAATGAACAATCCAGAAATTATATATTAAGGAAGCACATAGGTGAGGAAATCCTTTCTGATCAGTGCAACTAACAACTCTGGAACTAGAAACTTCCATTTCCACTTCCTACTCAAGAAGTATTTGAAGATGTTGATGAATGGAATTCTATATTGAATAAATGCTTCCCATGCAAAGTTGAGTGACTGCACAAGGCACTTCACTTATATCTCACCAAGCACAGTATCTCAGAAAAGCTATTTGTTCTAATAGGTGAATTTTCTGATTCTCTGCTTCCATTTTTTGCTCAATTAAATCTTTATTATTTAGTCAATTCTAGTATATGTCACTACCAGCTTTGAACTTAGATGATATAGTTTTGAAATCTATCCTTTTAGCTATCTCATCTCTTATTTTTCTCAAATGAGTTTCTGATCTTCACCGGAAATAATTCCACCTCAGCTTATTATTAAGGGGTAAAATTATGATATTTCAATAATTAAATAAATTACATCCATCTCAATATCATAAAACAGTTCTGGTGACTCTATCTTTTCAGTATATAACAGCATGTCATATAAAAATTTCAGCAACTACAACTACTTATTGCAACACAATGAGTTAGAGAGCTATTGCTTCAGAAGCTATTTTTCTTAGAATTCATAGAAGGTGTAACAATAAACCTTAAAGGGACAATAAATTATGTGTATGTCATATATGATGAGAAAGATTATACAGTAGCATCATAGGATTATGGAGTTAGAATAGGAAGAGAACTCTGTGGTCATAAATTTCAAACACATTTTACAAATGAGGAAACAGATGCACAGCAGGCAAATCACAATTTAAGCTCAAGTTTTCTGACTTCAAACTTTGTTTCCTTCTTTTCTCTTTCTTTCTTTCTTTCTTCTTTCTTTCTCTTTCTTTTTCTTTCTTTCTTCCTTCCTTCTTTCATTTCTTTGTTTCTTTCTTTTTCTTTCTTCCTTTCCTTCCTTCCTTCCTTCTTTCTTTCTTTCTTTCTTTCCTTCCTTCCCTCCCCTCCTTCTTATTACACTTAGTGTATATACTTTTAGTATATACACTATACTTGGGTCATTTTCTTAGTGTAAATATACTTAATGTATGTCCTTTTATAATCATGAAAATAATATAGTTTTATACTTTAAGTGTGTATACACTTAGTGTTTATACTTTTTACATGTATTTATAGTTTTTTCTCTTCCCCAGTACATGTTCTGTGTTTATAAAAGGTGGTATTGAGAAATATGCATATTCTTTAAAGTTTTCATTCAAAATATACCATAAATCTTTTTAGCTTTAAATTCTCCAACCATGGTTTAGTTTTATGAGTTCTTTTCTTTTAAACTTTTCATTAGATTTATCCAGCTGTGAAGGGAAGATTAAAGACTCCATCAATTATTATCTATGCCTATTAGTAATTCAGTTTACTTTTCCTTCATGTATTTAGATAGCAAACCAGTTTATACGTTTGTATTTTATCTTGAAATTGGTTCATTGCATTTGATTCATTTAAGACTAAAAGTTTTCCTCTTTAATTCCATTAATGTTTAAGTTATTCTTGATCTATTTTATAAGGCATGTGCAAGTCTTTTTGTGGATGCATCAGAGACATTGTAAAATTTACTCGTCTTATCAAATTCTATATGTTCTTTAATTATTAGATGCTTCTTATGCACACTGTGTCTTTAAATAGGTGTTTCTTGTATATAACAAATTGACTTTTTCTCATAATTTTTTTACCACTCTCATTTGTTTTATTGAATTTTTAAACTAATTACATTTAAAATTATTATTTGGGTTTGTATGTTTGTTTGTTAGTTTACTATTGGGATTTTGGCTCTCTCTCATCTTCTTTTAAGCCCTTTGTCCCTACAACTAGCTTTATTGACATGCAGTAGACTTGCCTATCTCTCATATTCCAATTTAAGTAACTCAAATTATTTGAACTTGCTTAAATGATTTCTCATTTCTTTTATTTATTTTTGCTTATTTATTAATTTCTCATTTATTCCTTCTCTTCCCCTGCTCAAATTTGTAATTCAAAGTTTTCCATCATCTCTCTTTTTTATACTACTTTTCTTTTATTATGTTTTTTTAGGCCAAGATGTATTCCTTTTCTTTTTTTTTTTTATCAATATTTCTTTTCCCTTCCAGTCTATTTTGAATTATATTTTCTGATTCGTGTGCCATGCTTTTACTTATTCATTCCTTATTCTGTCTCCTTCAAAAAGGGTATAAGATTTGAGTTTATCTTCTGTTCAATTTCTGTGAAATTATTGCCTTTGTAGACCTTGCTGCCATCTTTTTTTTTTCTTTTACAGGTTTCCTTTTTCATATGTTCATGACCTCACAATCCCACTCTGTCATCTGGTCATCTTCTCCCAGTAATCAATATCTGATATATTTTTGTTACCAGCAAAGTTCTTCTTTATATTACAGGTAAAAAGGCAGCAAGATCTGAGTTTAAACTCTGACACATTAACTGTGTGACCCTGAGGAAGTCACTTAACCTCAACATTCCCAGTTTCCTTTTTCATAAATAGAGATAATAAGGGAACCTATATTGCAAGACTTTTGTCAGGATTAAATAAGATAATATTTGTAAAGTTCTTTCCAAACCTTAAGCTAGTATATAAATGCCATTACTATTATTAATACCATTATTATTAATAAAAGTAGGACTGAAACCCTGGAGGGAGACACATGTGCCACAGAGATATGTTTCAAGATTATGTACATATGTATGTACATATTTATGTACATGTATATGCACACATCCATATATTATCACAATACAATGTGTAATTAAACATACATATATACATATATGCATGTACATATGTACACATGTATGTTTATATGTATATAAAAAATATTCCTCAATTTCCATGTCACATTTTAAATCAGAAGTGATAAGACATCTACTCTTGAAGTATGAAGCACACTAAAGGAACTCCACTCGTGGTTCATATTCGCTGTCTCCCTGTAAGAAATATAGTCCTCTGAACAATCCCTGTACTTCATGTGTTTACTTAAAGCAACAATAAAATTAGTAGCATAGTGTTGTATTTCTCCACTCACTGTCAGTTTAGATAGAACTTAACCCTAGGTAAACAAAATGTGTTTGATGTTTTTTGACACAGAAAACTTTAGATAAGTTTGGTGAAGATGATACTTTTTAACATGTCAACTTAGGACTATCTGTTTGGTTTAATAGTACTGTGTTGATTTTCCTAAAGAATTCAGTGTAATTTGTGAAAATTAAGGGAAAAAAGATCAATGAAAGCTATTTTTTTCACATAGGAGGCAAAATACATTTTCCTAATAAAATATCTCAATCTCTGCCTAAAGTATCAGTCAAATGTTCATAAGGGCCAAGGCCTTGAATTTGTAATTTATTATGTATTTGTGGGGAACTGTATACTGAAACTATACTTGTCAACCAAAGCACAATAATAAAACTAGTTTCATTGTCTTATTGCTACAAATACCACAGAGACTGTTTGAATTTTAAAAAGAAACAGTATAAGCTGGAAAATACTGATTTCCTCCAACCATCTCATTTTCTAGATAATAATAGCTAGAATTTATATAGAACTTTAAGCTTTACAGGGTACTTTACACATGTTATTTCCCTTGATCTTCCTGCTACTAATAATGCCAGTTTGCAGAAGAAAAAGCAAACATTGAGAGAGGTTAACTGAATTGTCCAGGGTCACATGCACAGCAAGTGTTTGAGCTGAGATTTGAACTCAGGTCTTCCAAGATCAACAGTCTTTACACGGGGATGGACCTAGCTACTTAGGTGGGGCAAATGAGATCCAGAAAGATAAAGAGACTAGTCTAGTCTGTGGCAAAATGAGAATTAGATCTCAGTCTTCCAGAGTTTCAATCCAGTGCTTTTCTATCGTGCCCCCATTTGTATCAACCAATGTGATCTCCTTCCTGAAGTATTTTCCAATCAGTCCAATTGCTAATGCCTTGCCATTCTAAATTATCTTGTATGCATGTTATTCTTAGCAAGTACTTTAAAAAATTTGATTATTCACTTACTCATTCTATCAGTTTTTTTTGCATATGCACCTATAAATGCACATGTATCTTTCCGAATATAGTATAATATAATATAATATAAACTATGTAAATTCCTAGCAAACAAGGACTGCTTTACCATCCTCTGTATTCCCAACACTTGGCAAAGAGTCTGTGACATAACAGATATTTAAGAAATGTTCGTTGATCATTTCCCTATTGAAAATATTGTGTAGTGGGGGCGGAGCCAAGATGGCGGTGTAGAAGCAGGAAAACTCTGCAGCTCCCCCCATAACCACCTCAAATTTCTATGAAATATGACTCTGAACAAATTTTAGAGCTCCAGAACCCACAAAAGTACAGAGAAACAAATCTCATTGCAGCACACTGGGAGCTGAAACCAGCCTGGCCTGAAACCATGGCTTGGACCTGGGGAGGACAGGACAAGTTACGGCTTAGAGCTTTCAGGAAAGTGGATCACCGGCAGCTGTGGCAGTTTCCAGAATTATCAACACATAAGAAACAAGGACAAAGTGAAAGGTCAGTGGAACCAAGACTACGATCCTGATCCAGGCAGCTTAAGGCAACAGCACTTAGTCTCTGAATGATTGCTTGGTCCCCCTGCAATCTGTAGGCCACAAGCTCTGAAGCAGCCATGTGGAGGCGGTTGCAGGGTTGCCACTTCTGCTGCTTTCTTGCCCTAGGGGCAGATGGCCAGACCAGCTTTTCTCCCCCAAATTTAGCTGAGTTCCACTGACCTTTCACACTGGCAGCATGCTGCAATGAGCCCTTCCTGTCCCACCTGCCAGGCTGCCTTCAATGGGAGCTTTGTTTCTCTGTACTTCTATGGGTTCTGGAGCTCTAAAATCTTGTAGAAATCAATACTGAAAACTAAATTTAAAAAAATTAACAAAATGAAAAAGAACTTATGAAACCAACAGTGGGAGGAACTTGCTGATGCAACATGAAGGGGGTGGAACAGGGAGGAGCTAATGACCAAAATAAGAAGCTAAGCACTAGCTGAGACAGAGCCAGAAATGCTGGGAGTAAGCAGTGTAAAGGCTGAGTAGCTAGCATGAGTGAGAGAGGGGTATTCTTGCTTAAGGGAGGCTGTGTTGTTTTGAAGGCCTAACATAGGGGAGGTTTGGGAAGGTTTGGGAACGTTGGTTTTCACTGCATTGGTTATATGTACTAACTTTGTGGTTACTATGGTGAAATTGGCTTTCTGTTTTGGGGATTCAATTTTCTAGTATTTGAATAAATGCTCTAATTCTGTCCTCCATATGGAGAGCCTGTTACATTTTGCAATTCACAACCACACCAGCATATTTATAGCCACCATGGGTGCTGTGAATATTGCATTGGTGTTATAATCTGGCATAAATTTTTGTCTTAAAAGAATGTCTTTGAAAGTAGATATTGACTGATAAACACAAAAATTCAAGAACATTTAAAACAAGTCACATATTTCCCAGATAATAAGTCAAAGACTCATCTAACTTCCACCAGTTTACCTCATAACTATAGAGCACACACAAATAAATAAATTACATAATGATAGATAAACAAACAAATGAGTGACTGAATGATTAGTTACATCTCTATAAATATATCATGCATTCTGTTCTTAGTCATTTGATTTTTTATTGAATGTACATGTGTTTGTCAGTCAATACCTACTTTCAAAGATATTATTAAGTAATGTATAACCTATATTGAACCTATATTGAATTGCTTGTCTTCCCAGTGGGGGAGGGGGTAAGGAGGGAAGAAGGGAGAGAATCGGGAACTCAAAGTTTTAAAAACAAATGTTTAAAAAAATGTTATCTGCAGCCAGGAAATAAGATATACAGGCAAACAGGTATAGAAATACATCTTGCCCTACTAGAAAGTAAGGGGTAAGGGGGTAAGGAGGATGGAGGGGATATGAGAGAGGGCAGATGGAGGGAAGGCTATTCAGTATGTTGTCATCTTGGGGTAGGGGGTAGGGGAGAGATGGGGAGAAAATTGATCACTCAAAATCTTGTGGAAATGAATGTTGAAAACTAAAAATAAATAAAAAATTCGAGGAAAAAATAAGAAACAAAAAAGTATTTAAAAAGAGTATGGGTATCTTCATCACTCTATTTATAGGATTCTAATCCAATTTCTGGAAAGGTTGTATCAATTCATAGTTCTACCAACACTTGATTAATGTGTCTTTCTTTCCACAACCTACTTCATCACTGATTATTCCCATACTTTGACATCTTTGACAAAGTTTCTGGGTATGCAATGAAATATCAAAGTTGAGTTGGCTTTTGTTTCTCTTATTATTGATTTGGAGTATTCTCTTGTGTAATGATTTGTAATTCTTTTAAGAATTATTTACTCATATCCTTTGACAATTTAAATGTGGTTTTATATTTCTATTGATTGGTTAGATATCTTTGATGTCAACTTTATCAGAGTTCACCCAGAAGAGCATATTGGTTTGACTCCAGGACTTTGTCCTCTCCCTAATGTTTGATGTTTTCTGTTTTGATGAGAAGAAAAATCATAACGGAGAGGGGGCTCAGCTTCCTCACCACTACTGACTAATTGCGATCAATTAGCAAATAAAATATACTCCCCACAGGGCACACAGTTCCTGCTTTCAGCCCAGTCTCCACAGCTATCAACTAGGAAATTAACTCTTGTGGAGAAAGAATCAGCCATCCTCACCCAACTTCCAAGCAAGAGCCACATGTAGGTCAGACAAGCCACTCCACCTAAGTAACAAGTCACCCTGGGAAATACAGGGAGCAACACATGTTAGGCAAGGCAAACTACCACCATCACCTTGCAATGCCAAGCAAAGACAACTTCCAAGGTTCAGATTACCAGCACAGCAAACCCCATTTATTCAGCAAAACATTCACAGAACAGAGAATGTCAAAATACAGTGTAACTTACTCATTTAGCAAGTAAGTTCTCAATTCAATTGCAAAGTACCAAGGTCTAAGGTATCCCACCCCTGGATCAGTAGTCAAAGTAGCCCACTCCTGGGCAGTACATTCATTTTGTCTCTTCTCAAAGGGAGAATAGCTTCCTATCATAAACAAAGTACATTCATTTAGTCAATCACAGAGCACAAAAAGGCCGCCGGTTTCCCACCCCCGGATACTACTGAATTACAATACCATCCATTAACACCAAGCACTTTCTCAAAAGGGGCAGGAGAGCACAAAAGGCCATCCAAGCTTAAGTTACAACAAGGTTAGGATATCATCTCAGCATTGAAAACTCAAGGAAAGGCCCTTCTTTCATCTTGAATTGAGGCAAGCCCTCAGCAATCTCAGTTCTGGGAGAGACAAGGCTCAACAAAGCCACAGCCAGTGTCCTCATCAAGTCACTCTCTGCCTGTAGAACAGCCCCAGAACCCCTGAAAACATCAGCAAGAGCCTCTGCCAGGATTTCTGTAAACATACCACAAGAAAATCCTCCTTCAGGGCTTCTGAACCAACAGCAAATTTCCAGGACCTCTACAACAGCAGCACTGTCCTTCACCAGCAGGTGAATCTGGCAAAACAACATCAAAACAAACAAATAAAATACCAGCATCACAGCCATGCCTCCTCAGTTCTCAGCAGCTCCGAGTGGCAGTTCTCAAAAGTCCTGGACAGCTCCAACGGGCCCTCAGCCGTCTTCCTCTCAGCAACTCAGGCTCCATGATACTGGATACTGCTCTCCAAAAGTTCTTCTGACCTTCTCTCAGCTTGGGCCTCTCCCCGAATTCATGGCTTCTCCCAGTTCAGTCCTCTCTCTTCATGTCAACAAGTCCATCCCACAAGTGGGATTCACAAGCTCTGGGTTTTACAGCTCAACCCAAAAACCAAGCCAATACAGGGGCATCTCCAAATTCCATTACCATTACACACCTCAACAACCATCTCCCCTCAGACTCTGATAGGAACAGCCCAGGGCCTTGAACTCAAGACCCCTAGCAATAATGACATGAAATAGCAACATTAAAGAAGAGACATTACTAACTGCTTTGCTGCTACATTTTAAGAAAGGGGGGTTGTTTTTGTTGTTGTTGTTGTTTTTTTTACCTGACTTGCTGTGGAAATCTTCTGTATATGTTGACTCCTTCATTAAGATATAAGCTCCTTGAGAGCAAGGACTGGTGGACTTTTCTGTTTGTATCCTCAGCATTTAGAATACCGATTTGTACATAGTATGTGCTCAGTAAATTCTTTATCCATTCATTCATTCATATTTCATATAAAGATTTTTCCAGTTTATTATTTCCTTCCTAATCTTAGAGGCATGAATTTTTTGTGTGCATTTGAAAGTTTTTCCATTATATGTTATTGAAGTTATTTAATTTATAATTTGTAATTACTTCTGTACTTTGGTTGGTTAAGAATCTATTTCCTACCTATAGCATTGAACGGTATATGATCTGCTTCTCTGCTAATTTTTGCAGTGTAATATTTTTGTGATACAATCTGAACATTAAATTTAGGTCACATTCATTTTGAATTGATTGTGAAACATTGTGTAAGATACCACAGTAAGTTTTATTTATGTTAGGCAGTTTTTCAGTTTTCTCAGCATCAGCAAACAATAAGAAGAACCTATTATGTTTAAAGTTCTGTGCTAGGTTCTAACATAGGCAAACTTTGTACTCAAATCTGATGCCAAATCCAGAGCTTTTCTCTCTTTCTCTCCTTCCCTCCTTTATGGTAGAGTAACTGGAAAAGAATCCAATCATAACTGATATAGAAAATAGTGAGACTAGTAAGGTATCAGTACCAAGACAAAGAAGTAGTATATGTTATAATGGAAAATTAGACACAGTAAATTAAGAGGATCATAAACCCTGAAAGTTCTTGAAAATGCCCAGAAATCTGTTATAGATGAGTTCCCTCTTGTTCTTCATTTTCCTCCAATAAAAAGTATCCATATAACAAAAATACCCATACAACAAGAAGACTATTTCACATTTAATAGCATTTTCTTTTTATTACTCTAATGACATTTCTTTTTTTTTTATATATTGCAAATATGCTGGATTTCAGCTCAATTAAATAAATTTTGTATGCTACCCTGGTGACCTAATCCACCAATTATAACACTGTTTCTTTGCCCAAATATGTGCCTGGTTTTAAATAATGGGGCATTATTTGGTCTCAACATTGGAGCCTTGCTGTATGATACTAAGTTTTCTCATTAGCACTGAGTATGTCAGGTAGGCAACCATATATCATTTTAAATTGACATTGCTATGAGCCTGTGCTCTGAATGTAGTAGACTTAAATATCCCCTATCCCACCCCAATGTTTACTACCTTCAAGTTCAAGGCCTCAATAGGAGTAAAATGCCATTAGCAACATTTCTCATTGCAGTGGTTACAGCCACGTACCTGGGCATCTGACATAATCAATTTGAACAAAGGACTATGTTCTACCAATTAATAACTATAACTCACTTCCCAAGAATCAGAGCTCTCAAAAGGTACAATGGACTCCCTTGGGAGGTAGTCAAGTAACCTCATTGGCTGAATGGCCATTTCTAAGCATGTAATATGTATACTTCATATTCAGGTATAAGTTCAACAAAAAGTCCTGAGGTTCCTCTGAGCTCTGAGATTTCCAGGATTCACATTTGCTTACAAATCTTCCTTTCCTCAATACTAGAGGAGGTGGTGAGAGATAAGATTTATTTTCCTGCTTAATTTCTTCTGGTAGTCTGCAGCTGTCAACAGTCACAGCAGGAAAATGAGAGATCTGAAATGTATTCGCTACCTGAAGTCATAGACCCACCAGTTTGGTTCAGGTTCTCTACATACATAAATGAGTTCTTGAAATAATTTGTTTTTCTCTTTCCAATAGAAATGAAAATCCCTAGAATGATATGACATGAAGTTATTAGGCTGAGATGAACTCTTCCTGTCAGAACTGCCATTCCCCCTGGGTCTGGGGCAGCCAAGTCCATCCATGAGCATTGTAATTGCTACCACCAGAAACACTAACAAGGTCTCCAGTGGTTTGTTTCTATAGAAATAATCCTTTCTGAACCATTTCAACAACTTTCACATAGAACATTTGCTTTAATTCCTAAGCTTCAAAGACTGGTTTCCTATAGAAATCTGACATTTTACACATGTGAAAGGGTATAATAGTTTCTAGGAATTTTTCTTAGAATCCTTTCTGCCCTCAGTGGGGACTTAATAAGTGTCTGATACATTGTGTTAAGTTGTATTGTATAGTGCTGTAATTCATTTTTAAAATCACATAACTCTCATGAGATGTACTTCTGATGTTCAGAAATTGCAAACCTGTGTTATATTTGTCTACAAGGAATTTGAGATGTCTTAGTATGTCAGTAGGGCAAGTTAAATCAAGGAGATACAAAAGTTCCTTGCTTATTTGGCCACTATCTGCCCCACTCACCACATTCAAGGGCTGTTATGACTTTAGATTATTTCAAAGAAGTTCAGAACCCAGAGGTGATAAGAGACCTCAGTCTAGTCATTAGTTGAATGGAAATTACCTCACTAACATCCAAATTCAGTGTATAATTACTCCTGAGCGTGAGAGTTGAGAGAAGTTTCAGAGGGGGGAGTTTAGCATAATGAAGCTTGCGATCCACGTAGTAATCTTATTGAGAAGGAGGGACAGTGATTTAGAAGTCCATAGATGAAAGTAAAATGAAATTGGGCAAAATGGAATGATTTTTTTTCAATAAGTTTTATTTATTTCATTAAACTATCGAATTGCATGTAAAAATAATTCATTTTAATTTTTTTTTGAATTCTACATTCTCTCCTTCCCTCTCACCCAACCCCCATCCTTTCCTGGAGAAGGCAAGCAATTTGATATCAACCAAGCATATGAAGTCATTCAAAATATATTTCCATATTAGCCATTTTGCAAAAGAAAACATACTAAAAAGAGAGAAAATAAAGTTAAAATGTATACTTCAGTTTGCTGACTTCATCAGTTCTTTCTCTGGAAGTGGAAAACATTTTCATTGTGGGTACTTTGGAATTGTCTTGGATTATTGTCTTCATCAGAGTAGTTAAGTCTTTGACAGTTGATCATACTTGCAATATTGACGTTACTCTGTACAATATTCTCCTGGTTCTGTTTGTTTCACTTTGCATCAGTTCATATAAGTTTTACTAGATTTTTCTGAAACCATCTTGCTTTTTATTTCTTACAGCAAACTAGTATTCAATGAGAATCATATACAATAACTTATTCAGCCATTTCCCAATTGATGGACATTCCCCTGATGTCTAATTTTTTTTTGTCACCACAAAGAGAGCTGCTATAAATATTTTGAATAGCTCCTTTTACCTTTTGTTTGACACCTTTGGGATACAGACCCACTAGTGGTAATGCTGGCTCATAGTAAACGTACAGTTTTATAATCCTTTGGACCTAGTACCAAATTGTTCTCTAGAATGGTTGGACTACTCCACCAATAGTGCATTAGTGTCACAACTTTTCCACATCTCCTCTAGCATTTCTTATTTTCCTTTTCCATTACGCTACCCAATCTGACAAGTGTGAGGTGGTATCTCAGGGTTCTTTCAATTTTCACTTATCAGCATAAATCAGTAGTGACTTAGGGCATTTTATGTTGTTATTGATAGTTTCGATTTCTTCTTCTAAAAACGACCATATTCTTTGACCATTTAGCAACTAGGAATTAGCTGTTATTTTGATAAATTTGATTCAGTTCAATATATAATTGAAAAATGAGGCCTTCATCAAAGAAACTTGCTGTAAATTCTTTCCTTCCATTTCATAGTTTCTTGCTAATTTTGATTGCGTTAGTTTTGTTGTGGAAAAGTTATTTAATTTCACGTAATAATAATAATTAACCAGAATGGAATGAATTTTAAGAGGCACTTGTTAACTGACAACGGCAAAAAGAAGATTCCAAAGGGGTAATAATAGGGGAATATCAATTCTTCCTCCTGGACCTGTAGATCAGGGGGTGTGGAGGAGCCGTCCGGCATGCTCAAGCCAACCTTGGAGAGGAGAATAAGAGACGTGTTGTGTTCCAGATAAACCTAGTTTTAGTGACTACAAATAGATGGGAGAAATGTTAAATGATGAAGGAGAATTTGTAAATAGTGGACCAGAATTCCAGGTGCAAATAAGCATCTTTAAGTAGGGCTACTGGACAAAGTAGAAAGGGAGGAAAGATGGTAGAATTATAGAATCACTGTATTTGGGAGTTAGGATCTTATCAGTCACCTAATCCCTACTAAAATATATTCAACAAGAGGTCACCCAGCCTCAATTTTAGGACAAAAGGTTCTTTAAAAAGGAACCCCACCACTTTTCTGTACATCCCATTCCATTTTATCACAGCTCTAATTATCAGGTAATTTTTCCTCTGATGATAAATTCTGTGGACAGGTAGCACAAATCAATCTCTCCTCCATGTGACAGCATTTCAAATATTTGAATACAGTTATCATTCTTCCAACTTCCTCCTCCCCTTGGAATTTTCTCTTCCTCGGGCTAAACATACCCAGTTCCTTCAACTGGTCCCTATGTGACAGGGACACAAGGCCCTTCAACATTTCAGTTGTCCACCTCTGAACACTTTCCAACCTTTCAAAGTCCTTATTAAACTATGACACCCAGAACTGAACAAAATAACAATACTCCAGATACGTACAGAGTCTAGCCCTTTGGGCTGCCATATGACACATCTGATTCATATGGAATTTACAATCCACTAAAACTCATTAGGGGCAGGTAATTGGCATGGTAGAAAGAGTGTCAGGTCTGGAGTCAGGAAGGCATCTCTGAATTCAAATCTGACCTCACACTAACTAGCTGTGTGACCCTAGAAAAGTAACAACACTGTTGCCCCTCAATTTTCCCACCTGTAAAACCAGCTGGAGAAGAAAATGGCAAACCACTCCAGTATCTTGACCAAGAAAACCTAAAAAGTGGTCACAAAGAGACACACATGACTGAAAAATGATTGAACAACAATAAAAACTCATCAGATCCTTTTTTCCCTAGAACTATTCCTTACACATGGCTTCATCACTTTTTACTCATGAGGCTGATTTGTTGTATGCAAGTGCTTCCAAGATCTTTCCAAGATCACCACTAGCAACTTTGTAGTCACATTGGCCAATATTTTCAGCTCCCTAGGATGCAGTTTACTTAAGCCTGATGATCTCAACAGATTGAGAGAAAGTGTGCGTTGTCTGATCATTTTCTCTGAGTCATCTTCAGTCCATTCTCTTAAGCTTGAGAAGATTAAGTTTGATCCTGTATCATTTTCTTATTGATTTTATTTACAATTAATTGATTTTGCCCTGTAATTGCTTAAGTCATGGTTCTTTGTCTCTAAACTTAGTTCAGAGTTCAGCTGGTGCCTCAAGGAATTTAACTGAATATATAACTGAGAATATATTTATTTGAAAGCAAGGGAGTTAGGCCTAATATCTTTATGCCACAAAGCTATCCTTCAAGGATGTCTGGATCACTGTCTGGGGTGCTATCTCACACCTGGATTCAAACAATGAGCACTTCTTAGTCTCATAAGAAAAATTTGGGGAGTGCTGGAGAAGGTCATTGCTAGCCCACATTACCAAACTTCCAAAATATCATGTTGTTCCTGGAATCTCGGCTTTATAACCCATCATGTTGTCCTTAATCCTGTAATGATGTCTATCATGTTCTATTCTTTGTTCTCTACTCCCCCAAACCCTATATAAGAGCAATGATCCTCTCACTCAGGGAACTTGGCATTAATGGAGGAAAGCCACTGATTATTTACTGGCAAATAGAATGTGCCTATTAATAAATGTTGAATTGCTCAGAGATCTGCCTCAGGTTAACCTTTGGTTAAAATTCATTTGTTACATGTTCCAGCCTTTATCTCCTACCCAATACTTTAGATCATGATGTTTGACTCTGAACTCTGAAAGGTGAGCTTTTGTCACATCAAGCCCCAACCCAGACCCACCACACTGTTCTTTAGCCATCTTCATGCCATGTCTATACATATATCACTTCCCCATTTCAAACTCTAACTCTGACAAGAGTAATTAAATAAATATTACCATTGATGGAAATGCATATGTCAATCAATTGCATTGATTTCACTTTCACAGCCTCTATAACTTGTTTGACTAAAATACTCCTCCTGTTTAGTGCACCATTCCCCTATATGTTTGTTTTTCCTCTATTAGAATACAAACCCATGAGAGCAGGGGCTATCTCACTTTTTTGGTTTGTATTCTCAGCATCTAGTATTATGCTTGGCTACTAGTAAACACTTTTAAGATTTGTTTTTCTCCCACTTATTCTGATTTGTTTTGAGATTACATTCTTTGCTATCCATTTTTGTTCTATCATATCTTATCCAAAAATCATTCTCCTTAGGAAAAAAAAAATAGAAGAAAAATAAATGTTGAGTATTTCAGCCTTCTCATCACCATCTATTACTATCATCCCAATCTGATTCATAAACAGTATTCCATCCCTTGTTTGACCCTTCTCTCTCCCTAGATATAATTTGGAAACCCTCCTCTTGCAAACAGTACCAACTTCTACTCTTTCTCATCTTCAATGTTCTTCTTCCACCATAATTTCAAATTGGTACTTATTCTTCATTTCCTCCTTAAGTTACTTTTTCTAGTTTCCATTTTCTATATAATTTAGTCTTTTTTAGGCAACTCCCTTCTTTGTCTTCTCATCAGAAAACTGACTGCTTTCCTTCTTGAGAGATCTCCATTCCTTTAGGTATGATTTCCTCTATAAGACAATAAACCATTGCATCTTGCCTATTCTTTCCCTAAACTATTTGAAGTAACGTCCCCAAAATTTAGACTGCGTTGTGGACTATGTCTGACTTTCCTATCTCTCCTTCTCTATCATGAACTATTTGAAAAAGTGATTACTTACCCCAAAGTTCCCATAATTTCTATATCATCAATCAGTAACTTCCTTTGGCCAGAATCCATTATCAAATTTAGGTTATAGAAATTCCCATGGATCCTTCTCCATCTTTTTTTCATGCAAATTTTTAATGCAATCCACAAATATATCCTCTGAAGACTTGAGGGGGAGATGGAGAAAGAGAGAGAAACAAAAAGAGAAAGAAGAGAGGGGAGAGAGACAGAGACAGACAGAGAGATAGAGACAGAGAGACAGAGACAGAGACAGAGACAGAGAGTGACAGAGACAGAGAGTGACAGAGAGAGAGAGACACACACACAGAGAGAGAGACACAGAGAGAGAGACAGAGAGAGACACAGAGAGAAAGAGAGAGAGAGAGAGAGAGCAAACCAAAGCAGGTGTCCAGGTAGTTGAAATTCTCCATCATCAGTAAACTTGCAGACTGCTACTCTAGGTTTCATTCATGTATTTATTCAATAAATACTGATTAAGTTCCTACTATGCCTACTACCTACAATATCCTCAGATATTGAGGATACAGAGATAAAAATGAAATAGTCCCTACTTCCAAAGAATTTACATTATTTTGGGGAAAACACTACATAAGCAAATACAAGAAAATATGCAACACAATAGGAGAATTAGGAAAGGTCTTGTGCAGGAGAGAACACCTAGGCTGATTTCTGAAAGAACCTGAGGACAATAAGAAAGATAAGGGGAGAAGGAATGCATCCCAGGCATGAGGTATAAACTATGCAAAGACACAATGGTGGGGAATGAAATGCTATATACAAGGAAAGCAAAATAGGTCAGTTACTCGTGAGTATAGTGAACGTGAAGAGGGATAATATATAATAAGTATGAAGGTATTAAGGAGCCAGACTAAGAAGGGTGAACATAGGAGTAACTCTATCTTTTGTCCAGGTGTTATATATAGCCCAATAAAAATATCACTTCTTTTCCCCAACCTGTTGATTTATGCCAAAATGTTCTCCATCATATACTCTCTATATGGTTTTATTATTTCTTCATATAACCACATAATCTAAGAAGATGTGGCTCCTCTGCTACCAGTCTACATTCATATTCCAGTCCTAAGCCATATCCCACTATATCTCAGTGATACTTTTGGGGTCAAATTGACTACCCTCTCTTAGGACCACTAATTCACTCTTTTTATTGCCTTTAAAATGTCTTGCACTTTCTACACCAACATCCGACACTATGGATTTTATTTCTGGTCACTTCACTGATATTCTGGTTATGTTACAGTTGTCCTCAGAGCACTCGCTGACTGGGTCTGGGACAACGTGACAATATTCCAATGGATTTCTATTTGTTTTTATCGACAGAGATATCACCTCCAAACACCAAAATGTCATAAGAAGGAAATATTCAAAAGTTAATTTCCAGATATCACAAGCAATAACTGTTCTCCAACGTCTGAACCTTGTTTCTCACAATAGGGCTTCAGGTGTCCTATGGTCCCTTTTACCTTAGCAAATTCTGAACTTTGACTACCCACTAAAACAAATTAATCCTATTCTATGAATTTATATATATATATATATATATATATATATATATATATACATATACATATACATATAATATATCAAACTGCAAGGGTAAATATCATTGGGGATTCTAGTGTTAACTTTTCATTCCATGCATATTTCATATTTTTTAAAAGAAAAATATCTAGTGGAATTAGTTATACAATAAAAAATAACTCAGAGACATGAACCAAAAGATACTAGAGAATTAAAAAAAAGAGTCAATGTGTTTCCTAAAGTACCTAAAATTGCCTGGCAGTGCCCAAGAAGATGGGGGAATAAAGCTTGCTTTTTCCTTGATCAAAAAATTTCCCCTTGCTATAGTAACTCATATTTTGAAACTAGTCACTGCAGATGGACAATGAGCTGGGCCTGAGGAAAATAGTAGGAGGTGAACACAGGCTTGGCCACTTTTAGGAGGTTATAAAATTGAGTCAGCCCAGCTGATTCCTCATGCTAAAATCCATCTTTTTTTTTTTCTTTTGACAATATTCCCCCAGTTGAGGAGCAACCTGGCATAGTGGATAAAGAGCTAGCTTTGGAGTTAAAAGTCCCATCTCTAATACGTACTGGCTGGATGATCATTGGCAAGTCATTAAATTATCAGTGCCCCTAGGCAACTCTCTAAGATTGTAATTTGCAAAGCAGTTACTGATCTATACTGGCAGAGGGAGTTTCCTATTTCAATGATATAAATCAATGGTCTAGCCAAGAAAAAAAAATCCCCTAGTTACTGCTCTATGGTGGCAAGCCCAGGAGCTCCACTGCCTTTGAAGAATTAAAAGTACAGGTGACTGAAAATCAAAGGAAAGATGTTGCTGTACAGTCATGTCCAACTCTTTGTGATCCCATTTAGGGTTTTCTTAGCAAAGATACTAGGTTTGTTTTGTTTTGTTTTGTTTTTCCGTTTCTTACTCCAGATCATTTCATAAATGAGGAACTGAGGCAAAGAGCTAAATGACTTGCCCTGGGTCAACACCTATTAAGTATCAGAGGTCAAATTTGAACTCAAGTCTTGCTGACTTCAGCCTACTGCTCTATCTGCTACACCATTTAGCTGCCAAAGGAAAGATGCCTAGTATCAACTAGAATTTGCACTTGAATTTTTTGACTCTTCATTTGATTTCATTGGTGAAGGAAACTTGCAACGAGGAATTACCTCTACCAATGGAGTTCTGCAACTATTATGCAGCTTGTCTTAGAAATTTGTCTGTTTTGGGGTGGTGGGTAGAGGAAAGACAGGCAGAAAATATGTAGCTCAAAATCTCATGGAAATGAATGATGTAAACTAAAAATAAACAAAAGGAAATAAAAATTTAAAAAGAAATAAAAAAGAAAATTATTACCTAGGTGACCTCGGGTAAGTCATTGTACCTTTACCATTTTGATGCTGGGTTTCCTTATCTATAAAATAAAGCAGTTGACTAGAAAAAAAAAAGAAATTTGTCTCGGAATCTAAGAGATTAACCAATAAAACAGTCAAACAAAAATTAGTTAAACACGTACTATGTGTTTGGCACTGTGATAATTGTGAGGGATATGAGTATGAAGTATGAAATAATCCCTACTTGCAGGAAGGTTTCATTTTAATGGAGAAAAGCAAAGTTTATAGAGGTAGTGATAGAGATAAATGTGTGGAGATATAGATAGATAGATAGATATAGATATAGATATATACATACATATGTGGATATATATATATATATATATATACATATATATATATATATATACAGATGTGTATCTACATGCACACATAGACATCTTTCTACATAAATACACAGTAAATAAATGCCTATGTATCAAATACAAATCTATTAGGTACAATACGACCTAACGTAACGTAACCTAATAAAACACAAAGCATAAATATGGAGTAAATAATTAAAGAGCAGTAAAATATAAAGTGGGAGGTCGGGCAAGGCCAGGAGAGGCTTCCTACGGAAGATGCTGGAATTGCATCTTTATGGAAAAGAAGGCCTCTGAGACAGAGGCAAGAAGGGTTATATCTGGGTCATGTAAAGTGCCGCAGTTCTGGTACATAGAACGTGCTGAGTAAATGACTGAGAGTGGCCAGTTTTGCTGGATTGCAGAATACAGGAAGGGGAGAAATGTCCAACGAGGCTTAGCAAGATAAGATGGGGCACAATTTTAAAGTTTGTGACTTGACCAATGGCAACAGTCATTATGTGTCCAAGGCATAACCTAAACCTAGGTTTTCCCGACTGGGACCAGTTTAGCATTTGCTGCACCAGTGGTGTCAAACAAACAGAAACGTATCCCTGCATGTTGCACACTGACTTAGAAAACCCACAAATTACATCGTATTGTATTTTTATTTTGTTAAATATTTCTCAATGACGTTGTAATCTGTGTCAGTAGTTATGTGGACCAGTGCCATGAGTTTGAAATCTCTACAATATACCACATTATCTCTCTTGTCCTAGATAAGTGGCATAAAAGACATCTACAAAGATAAATATTACTAAAAAATGACAGCAGCCCATCACATCATGACCATAATAATGGGTAGAAAACTTGAATGCTATAGTGCTAGCCACAGAAATTTAAGGAAACAGAGGAGCTCCTGTGCATTGGATGGATCTACAATGGAGATCTGACATTAGGTTGTAGACAAGAGGTAGTGTGGTACTGTGGGAAGGGAACCAGGACAATCTGGGTCAAAGACCTTCCTCACAGACTGGCTCTGAGACAACTCTCCAATATTCAAATGAATTTGTGTTATTGGTAGGGATACTTCCTCCAGTAATAAAATACTAAATTAATTATACATATACAGATACTAAATAAAATACCCCCATTTGTCACATGTGTGACCCTAGGCAAGTCATTTTAACTCTATATTCCAAGCAGCTTTCTGAGAATATAATTTCAGAGAACCTGGAAGTCCCTTATACCCAATAAAATCAGATTTCCGAATATTATGCATATGGACAAAGCACAGCACAGGATGATAATGCAGGTGTGGGCTGCAACTCATACCAATGAGATTAAAGTACCACAGAAGTATAAAAATAATATAATAAATGATGTCCCAAGAGACAACCACCAGATGCCAAGCTAAGAACATACAACTGTGAATGTGTCTCCATAAGCACCTAATTCACTACCAAGAACTTAAGGTATTAGGAAAAGTAAAGCTTCTTCTGCCTCCTCCCATCTCAAGTGGCATTTAAAGTTTGAGGAAATAAATATTTTCCTTACTCATCTGTATCTCTGCCCCACCCCCAAAAAATGTCTGACAACTGTTTTTTTCCCCCCTATTCAAAAAAGAGTGTAAACTTAGTATTACGGCATCTGGGAAAGATGCTAGCACTAAAGACTTGTTTTTAGCAAGTAATATCAGTCCCAAAGGAAGTGCCCAACAGTCACAATAGCCACAACCAATCATCTTTCACACAAAAACCAGCGCCTAACAACATTCGTCTATTTGAACTGGAAAATCCTACAATGATTTCTTACAAATACTTGCCACCCCAGAGATCAAACTCTGGTGTGTTTGTTTGTTTTTTCCCCATTCAAGCACAGACACTAGGTGTGGGTATGAAAGGAAGTTTTGGTTCTGTACCATTATTACACCAGCCATTGCCTTAATAAAACTAATGTCTATTTATACATATGTATATATATATATATATATATATATATATATATATATATATATATATATATATATATATACATATATGAAGGATGACTAGGGTGAGCTTTTACGTTGGTTTTTTCATTTCATTTTTGTTCTGACAATCAGGTATATGATGAATGGTCCCTGTATTCACAAAGCATAATACACCATTAATTCTGGAGTCCAATAGGGTTATTAGTGCTGTGTCAATATATCAGATTCTCATATCCATCTATCTGCTCATCAGAATGTATTACACGCTCCACAGAACTTGAGACAGAAAAGCAATACCAAGTGATGGGCGATCAAGGCATTTTTAAAGTCTGCCATAATTTTCTGTCCACTATTCAAATTATGGGAGGATATGTGCTTGTTTTTATTGGGGTTCAATAAGAAGAAAACAACTAATAGCTCATAAAAAATCATTAAGTTGTTTAGGTCCTTCCCCCCTTTTAGCCACTCACCCTCCCACCCACCCACGCCAAGACAATTATGAAGGAAATGGATTCACGAGAAAAAAAATGAAAATGATTACCCTCTATATTTTGTCCCTGGATTACACTGAGCCTCTTTTCAACATCTCAGCACAATGATGGGATTTTTAAAACTTTATTTGTCTAATACCAATAATAGCTTATAATAAGTTGGATAATAATTATTAGCAGGCCTGTGATTTCATAAGGAATGCCTGATGGCAAACCTTTTTAACTAAAGCAAGGAAACAGGCACCTTCTCTGCAACTTAAACAGTTGTCTGAGTCTCTGAAAGTTTAGGTGATTTATCCAAGGTCACAAAATTGGTATTTGGCAAAGGAAGAACTTGAATCCATGGTTTGCTGATCCTGAAGCCAGCTCTCTCTACACCACCCAATACTGCTTTTCAGGCAAAAAATACCCTGATACAAAGGCTATACTTTTCTTAAGTGTCCAGATACTCAAAATAAAAATTAGATATTTTAAAATGAAGGCATAAGGAGCTAAGGTGATTGGGAGATTATATTTTTATCAGATTTCTTCCTCTTCTCCCCACAACTTTCTTTCTCTCTCTCTTTTCACTTGCTTCAAGCAGCTGCCACCAGTTTATATAAAACCTAAGCTGTCTATAATGATTCTTCCAATATTATGAATGACAGTGATGGTGGTGATAATGATAGTGACACAAATAACTGTATACAACAGTTTGCAGTTTTCAAATCACTTTAACATCCACGAACTAATTCAGGAATCCTAAAAGTCTAGCCAAGTATAATGTTACAGTCCTAAACTAAAACTCACCAGTATTATGAAGGAACCACCTCTGTCATTGAGACAAGACAGATTACCATATGATAGTAATGAATTCTGATCTTTATTATTCCCCATCAACACATACACATACATATACATACATACATACATACATACATACACACACACACACACACACACACACACACACACACACACACCCCACAGTATGGCCACTGCGTTAAAAATTCATTATGCCAGATAGCCCTTAGCACAATGTCTTACACATAGTAGACACTTAATAAATGCCTGTTGACTGACTAATTAGATAGCCCCATATATCCAAGATCACTATGGATCTTGAACCTTCCTTTGGCACCTGGGACCTCCTTAAACTGGAAGATTCATTCATCCCAGAAGCCTTCTACCCCTAGAACATCCACCCACCTTTTCATGTCCCTTCTACCATTAGTGAGTTCCTCCCAGGGCCTCTACTTTAAGAAGGGGCCCAGGTTGGTTAAACTTCATTCCATTCCTGGTAGTGCTTCTGTTTTCCCAAACTTTGGTACCATGTCCTCTGATCCAGAACCTTCTATTCCTCCCAGCTTTTCATCTTCATTTTGTATCTCCCTCAGTAAAATTTAGCTCTTTGAGGACTAGGTTTGTCTTTCTTTTTTTCTTCTATTCTCATCCCCAGTGCTTAGCACAGTGTCTATGTAATTTGCCCAAGGCCACTTAATCAGTAAATTGGCTTTTTTCCACTTACTGATTATCTGACCTTGAGCAAATCATTTTGTTTCTGTGGGCCTCAGTTTCTTCACCTGTAAAATGAAGGAGTTGGATAAGATAGGTTCTGATATCCCCTTAAGCCCCAGATTTTTAAGCCTATGATCTAATGAATCCCTGCAGCAATTTTAATTTCTCCAGCTACAATCCTCTGATTTTATGATAAGATAAAACAAAACCCCTTTACAAAACAAGAATAGCTTTAAAAAAAAATTCTTCCTCCCTAATAATGCATGAAGGCATCATCTTATTAAGCCCTTCCCTTGTACCATCTTTTCACCATTCCTTCTTAAATTCTCTACCTGAAAATCTCTAAAACAAAGAAAATGCAATGCATTTTCTCTCCCTCTCCCTCCCTCCCTCCC
>CM053583.1:362192636-362216452 GCA_028627135.1 Pseudochirops cupreus
GGTTCTCAATTTTATGTCATTTTTAGATTGAACATAAAGTAACATACTGTACTCTTATCATTAAAAACTGAATCTGAAATATATGTATACATGTGAAAATGTATACACAGTATACCAAACAGTATTCATTGCACTTATGATACACTTTAGATGTGCAATTTTATGTTGTTCTATCTTACCTAAAATTTCAGCAACCAGGCATGAATAAGTTACAACTTAACTACAATGATAGTATACTTATTTGGAGAACTGAATAAATTCTCTAAACAATTCAAGTTTATGAATTCCTTTGCCTGAATTATCAGGGAAATTGAGAGACACAGAGAGAGAGAGAGAGAGAGACAGAGAGAGACAGAGAGAGAGAGATAGAGAGAGAGAGAGCAGAAGGGAGAGAGAAATTAAGAAAATTTTGGCCTTACCTTTCTTACTTCACATGGAATAAATATTTGATGGAGGAGGGAGTAGTCCTTTCTTCCCAACACAGTTGATGTATTCACAAGATTTATTTTAAAATGATGATTCCCTAATGCGATCACAAGGTGCTTAGCTGTAAAAATTACGACACTGCCAGGTGGTCCATTTATGTGATATGCACAAGTCCTTTATATGAATCAGAAGCGAATCCTGGTCATTAGTTAAACAAACACCAGTCATGCCTCTGAAGGTTTAAAATACCTAAACCCTGGCATCAGGGAGGCGTCCAATTTGGCTGAAGGGAGAACAAGCCGTGAAGGAAGAACTCAGCTCTCTACCTTGTGAGGGGAGGGAGGGATGAATTTCCTGCCTCCAACACCTTGACCATCATGCAATGGATTTTCTTACTCAAAAGGAGATACCTCATCCAGCATTTGTATTCAGTTCAAGAGAGTTCAAGGCCCAGATGAAAGAACACAGATGCATAATTCAGACAGATATAGAGAGATAGTAACCTAAAGAAGGGCAAAGTTTTAAAGAGTAGATCTCCTGACAGCTGAGAGGAAAACCATCTATGGATTTAGTGTACAACTAACTCTGACAACCAGGTATTAGATTAGAAAGTAGATTGCACAAGGAGAAAAAGCAGAAAGGAGGATGTAGTTGCCAAGTTTTGACTTGCCTAGGCATAAGTGTCAACCTATGTGAGTGCAACTCACTGCCATTGTACTCTAATGTTGTGCCCACTCTTCCTACAAATACCATGTGTATCCCAGAATGTTGGCTGGGGGGAAGAATGTTGGATGGCTACTATTTTTACTATATCATCTTAGTAAATATTTTGCTAAAAACTTAACTGTGTCTATTCATTGAGCATGAATGAGAATCATACTTGTGGAAGCTCTTGAATTGTTGTAGAAAAATTTTAGACCCATAGGATGCCCTCAAACCCAAAGTATCAGTCATCTGTCTTAGAGAGTACTTGGGAATTGATAACATCTATAATTTGAATGAATGCATCAACTATTTAAAAAATTGACAAAATGCGGTGAATATGGTGAGAAAAATTAGGATAATAGCTTTAATTAATTAATTAATTCAACACATACTCATTTGTGGTTCATGGCATTGGAGTAGTCACTTAGAAGATAAAAAAGATAAATAAAACAGTGTCCTCAGACAGTCATTTTCTCAAAAGGGTAAAGAGTCAGCTACACATTTAATATAATATAAATCATACAGGAGGAGCAGGAGAGGGGGAAGAAGAGGAAGAGGAGAAGAAAATGAAGTACAATGAGACAAAATTATAGAGAGATACATTTGGTGACATAACGACTGAGAACTGAATGCTCCATAGCCAATGTAAATGCTTATGCACCAATTAGTCAGTATGTCTATTAAATCTAAGGGGTTACATCATTGTTGAACCTAGAAATTGCATATAGCCTTAAAAGGAACTTCTGATGTTGACTGCCATCAACACATACATGCATACATCAAAATTATGAAAAATACACATATATTTGTAAAAGGACCCTTCAGAATTTTCACTGGTCTTTCCTATTTTTCACATGTTCTCCCCAATGTACCAGAATACTATTTATATATAGAGATGTTGAGCTAGTCATTAAAAAAACAAGTTATGTGGATCAGAATGTAGGAAATTCATATCATTACTTACTACATCAGTGCACTTGATAGAGCCTTAATAACTTTCCAGTCAATGGAATTTGTTACTGTTATGGGAAAGAGGCTAATGGAAAACAAAACAAATATGTACCCTTTTAAACTTTTTAAAAACCAGCCAAACAAATTAAAAATCTTACTTGGTCATCAATCCTCCCAGAAGAACAAACCCTAAAAACAAGTGTCCAATCTAGCATTTTTTTAAAAAAAAACACAAGGAATTGGGCTAATCATTGGTATCTGGATCATCCCATTCCAATTTTCCACAGTTATAATTGTCTAATTATGAAGAACTGAGTTTCTTATTATGTTTATCCCAAACCTCTCGCTGTTTTTGTCTCTGTCTCTTTCTCTGTCTCTGTCTCTCTATCTCTGACTGTCTTTCTATCTCTTTCTGTCTCTTTCCCTGTCTCTCTCTCTCTCTCTCTCTCTCTGTCTCTTTCTCTGTCTCTCTGTCTCTCTGTCTCTCTCTCTCTGTCTCTCTCTCTGTCTCTCTCTCTCTCTGTCTCTTTCTCTGTCTCTCTGTCTCTCTGTCTCTCTCTCTCTGTCTCTCTGTCTCTCTCTTTCTCTCCATTTCTGCATTTCTCTTTGAGTTTTTTTTTTAACCCAATAATCCCAGGGGCCAAGCAGAACAAACTAATCCCCATTATACACAAAAGTTCATCAAATACGAGTGAAAGCTATTATTTTCCTCCCCTAGCCCAAGATTTCAGCTCTTCAGGATAAACATGCTCAGTTGAGCATCCGTAACATGGCCTCCAGTCACTTCACCATCTTGTTTGACTTTTCTGGAAGCAATCCAACTCATACACGGACACCCCACTCCAGAAATCTTTGGCCAATACAGAATGCACAGTACTATTGTTTCTCTATTTTATACATTCTGCCTTTCAGCACCACCTGAATAACATTTACCTTTTCAGCTGCCATATCCCTCTGTTCTTTCTTTCTTATTGACTTTTCAATCCACTTAAACCTGCCAAATATTTTCCCATAAACACTTAAATCTAGTCATGTCTTCTACTTTATGTACTTGTAAAGTTGATTTCTGAACATAAGTATAGGACTCTTAAACTTAACTTTATTAAACTATTAACCTTCACCTCAGTAGATTGGCTCATTCTTCCAGTCCAATGAGGACATTTTGAAACCTATCACCCAATATGTTAGTTATTCTTTGCAATTCTATGTAATCTCTAAATCTGAGAAATAAGCAGATTAAAATGTTGAGCAGGATGAAGTCTAAGGCAGATTGCTATCATACTCTACAGGAGATTGTTCACCAAAACTGATGTCAGCTTATTAATAACTACAATTTGGATCACACTGCTCAACCATTTCTAACCCCACCTAACTGTGCTACCAATGGTAGCACAAAGACCAGTGGTGTCAAACTCAAAGAGAAACAGATGCCTGCCTGCCACATGTTCTCCTTGCAAATATGACCATACTAATATTACTCATCCAGTAGTATGTGACTCATGAGTCACAGAAAAGTAGCTCATATTCAGAATACTAACAGTTGAAATAATGCGAATAGAAGATTTGGGTACTGTATAATTCTTAATCCCCTCTTCCTCCTTTTCCACCATTTTGCCAGAATCACTTCAGAATTTGGGAGAGCATATACATCAAGGACTGAGTGCCATTTTGTAGTTTCCTTTATCTAAACAATTGCCATAGCCAAAGAATTCACACCCTTGCAGCCCATCTACTGGTGATAAGCCTCTCTGTACTGTGACTGATTGGTCCTTGAACAACAGACCCTAGCTGAAGGCTTTCTAACTTGGCAGAAATTAATAGAACTTTCACCTTGAGCACTGCTTTTAAGAGCCCTGGACCTCTTCCATGGTATAGGTGTAACAAGTATAGTATTTTCATTGAGCAATTATCTACATAATAAAGACTGTTTTCCCTTCAATTACTTAATACTCGCCCACAGTAGAATTTGATAATTTTCATATACTTACCCAGACTCCCTAGAATTCCTGGTCATTTCTCTATTTTGGCTTTTCATTACTTAGAAGAGTTATCATCCCTCAACTTGAAAATTTCAGTGCACAGTCCGTATATGCTTTCATTTAGGAAAATGTTAAATACAACTCACTCCAGTGCAGATCCTGGAATATTCTGCAATTCATATTTCTTCATTTATGAAAATTTCCATTTATACTTATCCTTTGTTTCTTCTCAGTTTCATATTCAAGGTAAAGTATCCTACAAAATTTCAAAATGGTCCATTTTTAACCATTCAGTATGAATCCTTCTCAGAGTGACTTTTAAAACCCCACAAAAACAAAGTTATGTATAATAGTACCCTTGTCTTGTCCATATTTCAATCTTCCATGTCTTCCACCTTCCTAAAAACTACTTGATTAGTCAGGGAAGACATAAAAATTGTATTGTCTTTTCTATGATAACTTACGCTTGGTTACATACTCAATGATCCTACTCTTTACAGTAGATTCTACTAGTTTTCTAAGTAAGGAAGTGGGCTTCACCACTTGGTAGTTTCCAAAGTTCCGGAAATCTTCTTTATTTTGCCTCTAATGAGAAGTTATTCAAGTTCTTTTCAAAACCTTGAATAAATGTCTTGATTTACTGGTTGTTTTGTTAACCAGGTCTAGAAGTTCCGGTTCATTTACAATTAAGTGATTTAACACCTACAGTTCACCTTCTTAAAATTTAATTTTTAATTGGTGAGTTTGCTGATATCATCCTTACAGAATTCTAAGACAAGGAAACCATTTAAGGGATCTGAATTTCCTTCCCACTCAAGGGTATATCTTTTGTATACTACCCCTGGCAACATAGAGAGAGCATTGGCTGACTGTGGTAAGCACATCCTGGATGTGCATCTCAGAACTTTTCAGATCCCCTTAGGGAAGGGCCAAAGGGAATTCTTGCCCTAGGTTGTATCAGCTCACCACAACTATATTCTATGCATGTCTATCCATCCTAATGGTCAATTTATCCGAAGGATTTTCTATCTGGTTTAATGCCTTGGATAAATTGAAAGAATTCTTAGTCTCATTGTGGAGAAACCCTTGCAAGAGGCTTCTACTGGAGCCTGCCTGATCCTCCCATTCTTCTCTGTTTCAATACATGCAAAGCTAGTGACACTGTGTCCTTTACTCTATTTTGTCTCACATTGACACCTCTGAAAGGTCCTCTTCTTTTCCCCTACTTACTTTAAAATATGTCATTTTCTATATTGTAAGAACACTAATGTTTTGGTCCTAAGTTATCTGTACTGGTGGTCTGACACAATTATATTTATTTATTTAACTGTCAACTTCAACTTCACTATGTGCTCAGGTAACAACATTTTATTAGGTTAAAAACGTGTTTCCTCAGAATAATGGAGAAAGCTAATATACTGTTCATGAAATAGTTTCTAAATCTATATGAAGTGTGTTTGTAATTATGCTCAGATATTTTAATGTTAGTTATGGATTGAAATTCAATATAACAGTACTTGGATGAATAAATAAATTACAACTGAGTTATTTGCTGAATATGTGAAATACTGAATTAAATTCATTGATACATTTAAAAAATAGCACTTTCCATCTACCTCTCCTCAGTGCTCCCAATTTTTAAAAACATCTCATTTCTATTGCTAAAAGAAAACCAAAACAAGGCAAGAATTGACAATTAAACCTTTGCAGTTAAAGTTAATTCTTTGCAATACTTAAAACATTTTCCTTTAATTTTTGCTTTCCACATAGTTCTTCTTACTAAAACATCTCTGTCTCCCATAATTAAAAAAAAAACACATTCATTTTAACCAACCATATCCATTAATTATTATTCTGAATGTCTTCTCAACTTCTTGACAAAAATTCTTCAGGAAGTTATCTAGACTAGATTTCTCAACTTCTCATATCCTCTTCTAATTATTCTGAAGTCTGGTTTCTAGTCTCATCATTCCACTGAAATTGCTTTCTCTAAAGTTACCAATCACCTCTTAATTGACAAATCTAATGATCTTTTCTCAAACCACATCCTTCTTCACCTCTCTGCAGTCTTGAAACTGTTGATCACTCTCTCTTTCCTCTAGAGTTTCTGTTATACTATTCTCTCTTTCCTGTCTAATTATCCCCTTACTCTGCTAGATATTCCTCTTTACTTACCGTGGATGTCAGCCAAGGATCTGTTCTGTCCTCTCTTCTTCTCCATCTTTACTATCTTATTTAATGATCTCACGTTCCAATGATTTGGTTATCCTCTGTAAGGAGGTGGATCCCAGAGCCACATAGCTAGCCCTGATGTTGCTCCTTAGCTGCAGTTCCGCATCACCAGCTACCTTTTTGATATCTTGAATTGGATGACACATCAGTATCTCAACTACAACACATCCAACACATTACTCTTTACCTTATCTTCTCTAGAGTCTATTTTTACTACAGTCTTCTGTGAAATCCCAATTGCTTCCATGTTTTTCTTTTAGATCATGCACAATATATAATAAAATCTCCTTCATTTCCTCACTTTAATTACATGTTAATTTTTAGTTTCAAATATATTTTTGTAAACAATATATTTCTAATCTATTCTGAACTTTTATTCTGTGTTACACATGAGTTCAGGCCATACATTTTTATGGATAGATTATGAAATGTGAGATTCCTTCCATTGTGTCCTCTTTTAAAGAGTTGCCTTCTGCTTGTGATCAATAATTGAACTGATCTGTTTCTGCTGTTGATCCTCTTCTCCTTCCTCTGTCCCACCTTTGATCACAGGCTTTTATTGTTTCCTTTTTAAAATTTCTTTAAAGGAAAGGAGGATGGCAGGAAGTTAAATTTGACTAATTGATTAGCCAAACTTTAACTAATTATCTTTTAAAAGTGGTAGGATTTTGAAAGGATATAGATTTGGAGCTGGTAGAATAAATGATCTAAAAGATTGGATTGGTAAATAGATAAAACAGCAGGAAAATTAGATAAAACATCTTGATTTTTTTTTTGTTCAGTGAGTTAACCATTGGTTTTACTCTCTTGACTAAAAGTGATTATTTCTAATGTAATATAAATATAATCCTTAGAGATTCTCCAACTCATCTTACAGAAGAAACAGAGGCAAACAGGGTCAAATGACTTATCCAGTGTCACACAGCTGCTAAGCATCTGAGGTAGGATTTGACCTCACAAAGATGAATCCTCCTGATTCCAGGTCCAGTGCTTTATCCACTGCACCACCTGGCTTCCCAACTATGGTGATAGCATTTATTTAGAGTCAATAAATTTGGAAATATAAAATATTTACTGTGTCAATTTTATAGAAGAAACAGAAATAAGAACTGCAAAATAATGATCTACAAAAATCTCTTTTTCAATCTTTCTTTTCAATAATGAACTTGGAAATCTCTTTTTAATTCACTTTTCAAAGTCAGATCGAAACAACTAGAAAAATATTAGTTACTCATGGGTAGGGTCAGCCAGGATAATAAAAAAATAACAATTCTACCTAAATCAATTTACTTACTTAATGCCACACCGATTAAACTACCAAAATATTATTTTATAGTAATAGAAAAAAATAACAATCCATCCAGAGCAACAAAAGGTCAAGAAGATCCAGGTGTTGTGGCTTGTAGTGCAATGAGCACAGTGGGGCTCAGTCCCGGGGGACAGCGTGCCACCCCTTCTTGGGGCTCCTGGCGGCCCGGGCTTCCCAACAACCAGAGTCCAGACAGAGTGGGACTCGCCTTCCCAGAATTCCCTGCACCCAGTCTTTTTCCTTTTTAAAAATCCTTTGGGATACTAACCTGGTAGTGTTATTGCTGGGCCAATGGATATGCACATTTTTATAGCCCTTTGGGTATAGTTCTAAATTTTTCTCCAGAATGGTTGAATCAGTTCACAATTCTGCCATCAGTGGAATGATGGGAAGAGGGAATGAATGAAAAAAAAAATGTGAAGGAATAGCACCTAGCAGTACCAGATCTCAAACTGTATGACAAAGCAGTAGTCATAAAAACATTCTGGTACAGGATAAGAAATAGAGAATAAATCAATGTAATACATTAGGTACACAACAGACAGTAGTAAATGATGATAGTAATCTAAGGTTTCATAAAAGCAAAGATCTGATATTTTAAGACAAGAATTCACCATTTGACAAAAACTGCTGAGAAGACCAGAAAGCAATTTAGTAGAATTTATACAGAGAGCAATATATCACACTGTATACCAAGAGAAAGTAAAAAACTGGTACATGACTTAGGCACAAAGGGTGATACCATAAGCAAATTAGGGGAGCATGGAATAGCTTAACTGTCAGATGTATTGCTAAGGGAAGAAATTAGTACCAAACAAGAGAAAGAGCATTACAGGATGTAAAATGGATAATTCTGATATAAAAGGTTTGCTTAAAAGGTTTTGCATGAGCAAAAACAATGCAGCCAATATTAGAAAGAAAGCAGAAAACTGGGGAAAACAGTTTCACATTAAGTTTTTCTGATAAATATATAGAGAACTGCATTGTATTATATGAATGAGTCATTCCTCAATTGGTCAATGGTCAAAGAATACGAATAGTTTTCAGACGAAATCAAAGCTATCTATAGTCATATAAAAATTCTCTAAATCACAATTAATTAGAGAAATGAAAATTCAACCAACGCTAAGGTACCACCTCACACCTATCAGATGGGATAACATGACAGAAAAGGAAAATGACAAATTTTGGAGCGGATGTGGGAAATCGGAACATTATCCCACTGATGGCAGAGCTGTGAACTGATTCAACAATTCTGGAGAAAAATTTAGACCTATGCCCAAAGGGCTATAAAATTGTGCATATCCATTGACGCAGCAATAACACTACCAGGTTGGTATCCCACAAGAATTTTTAAAATGTTTAAAAAGGAAAAGGGCCGGGTGCGGGGAGTTCTGGGAAGGTGAGTGCCACCCTGTCTGGACTCCGGTTGCCAGGAAGCCCGGGCCGGGGCGCGCCGTGCCCCGGGACCGAGTCCCCAGTGACCGTTGTACTACAAGCCTCAGCGTCTGGAGTTGTGTGCTGTGCAGGGGATTAAGGATGTCCTGAAGCAGTCGCTAGTTAGCCAGGAGGCAGCAGAAGAGATATGCAAAAGGTGGGCCCTGGATTCCTGCCCTAACCAACACTGAAGCCTCCGGGGCACCGGGAACTACGACGTGAACGTCAGCATGGCTGCACTTCAAGGCCTGGGGCTGGCTGCCGTGTGGTAGGACAGGCGGCGGGCCTTGGCGAGCTGGCCTCGTCCCAGGTCCTGGGCTTCGTCTGAACCTGCCCTCCCCCGTCTCCCTGAGCCTGCTGTCCCTTACCCTGCAGCGGCGGCACTGGGTGGCCTTGAACCAAGTGGGTAACATTTACTACTGCTTGGACTCGAAGCTTCCGGGGCCCATGGCCTTCGGTGGCGAGGAAGAGCTCAGGGACTTCCTCTCGACTGCCCTGGCAGAGGGACCGTGAGAGGTGCTTCTGGTGGTAACCAAAGAGGTGGAAACCGCGAGCCCCTGGCTGCAAGCGGCCGGAACGCCCCCTCCCCCGGCTCAGCCTGGGCTCCCTGCCTGGAGGGACATTGCTGCTGTCCTCTCCCCGCGCTGACCTCCGACCCAGTATGAGTCTGCCTGCCTTCCCCGCTTCTCTGAACTCCCTTTCCTAGCTTCTATCTGTCGGCCTTTGTCTCTGGAGCGGGTCAGGACCAAGAACTGAAGGCCTCCCTCGGGGAAGGAAGTGAAAATGAGGAAGGGTCTTTGGGGTGGGGTTCTCAGCTGCCACAGCCAAAAAAGCTGGTGGCAGGCTAACAATACTGTGGGCCCTGCTGTTACTGGGGCCCTCCACAGCCTTATCTTGTCTCACTCCCCTCCATGCACAAAGTGCTCCAGCTAGATTAAGCCTCTCCCTCTGTCCCCAGCCCGGCCCTCTCCTCTGCCGGTTCCCTTTCTTCCCTCCTTCTCCCTTCCTCACCAGTCAGGTTCCAGTGATCCAGCAGCTACATCCCCAGGACATTCTGGGTGCCAAGGGTCAGTTGCTGGGGGGACAGACCCAGGGCTTCCAGCCTGGGGCCTCAGCGAGGGAAGGAGCCCTGTCCCAGAGCTGCCACGAGCTGGGCAGGGGCACAGCCAGCTTCTGCTCAGAGCTGGACTGAGCTGGGGGGCACGGGAGCCACAGGACTGGACTTCCTGGGGCCCTGTGGGGCTGTGTGCCCCCGGCAAATTATTTCAACTTCTGGACACCGACTTTCCTCATCTGTAAAATGGGCATAAACATAGCCCCCACCTCACAGGGCTGCTGAAAGCTAACATGCCAGTATTTGGCTAGCCTTCGATGTTAACCATCATTGCATTGATTGTAACACTTGCATTCTATGTCCGACAAGCACATTAAAAAACCTATCAAGTGAAAAAAGAAAGGGGGGGGAGGACCTATACGTACAAAAATAATTGTAGCATCTCCAGTGGCCAAGAACTGGAAATTTAGTGGAATGGCTGAATGAGTTATGGCAAATAGTTGTGATGAAATATTATTGTGCCATAAGAAAAGACATACATGAACTGATGCAAAATGAAGTGAGCAGAACCAGGAGAACACTGTGCACAGTAATAGCAATATTGTGCCATGATCAACTGTGAATGACAGTTATTCTCAGAAATACAGTGATCTAAGAAAATTCTGAAGGATTCAAGATGAAAAATGCTATGCACCTCCACAGAAAGAAGTGAAAGAGTCTGAAGGCAAATTGAAGCATTCTTTTATCTTATTTTTCTTGTTTTGTTTTTGGGGAATTTTTTTGGTCTGTGTTTCCTTTCACAACATAACTAATATGAAAATACAGGTTGCATGACTGCACATGTCAAATATCAAACTGCTTGCCTTCTCAATGAGAGTGATAGGGAAGGAGTGAATTTGGAACTCATTATTTTTTTAAATTAATGTTAAAATTGTTCTTACATGTATTTGGAAAAAAATAAAATGGTTTAAAAAAGAGAATCTCATTTAAATTATAGAATCTTACAGTTGAAAGAGATCTTGATATCAAATATCTGGTAATCCAGTTTCTCCTAAAGCATATATAGTTACGAATAACTCACTAGCTCCTAAGAAGGAATGTAAACAGCTCTAATTTTCCATATTTCATACTATTAGAAGTACAAAATTTAAAACCTGCTGTATCAAACCTGAATTCCAAGGGGAAGAGTAAAGGGCTAAGTTAGTCTCCTTCCTTTCCACTAAGGGGTTCATTTGCCCTGGACCCACAAACATAGTCTGACCAAGTGCAGTTCATATGAAGCTTGGTCTCTAACGAATGTGATCAATCTTGGTTTTCACATACCCTTTATTCAGTTATGCCCACAGCCTACATACACACTAGTGAAAAAATTATTTGTCAGCTTAAGTTTTGGCCCATGTCTAAGATCTCCCCCAAAGGAGTAGTAGATTAGTGTATTTAGTGTACAATAGGAATCATATATGGGAAAGATATTGATTTACTATAAACAAAAGAAATAAAAAAGAAACAAAACAGTAAGCACTAACAAGGCTTAAGTAATAAGTACCGTAACTTACTTTGTTACTTCTGTTACAATATAATGAATAATAATCATTGCAATGAGAAGCAAGGAAAAGACCAGACAACTAAATGGATGTCATGACATTTCACCTTGGTCTGTACTGTGTAATCCATTCCCAATTTGTGTTTTCTACCAATTGAGACCAAGCATTACATTATCATTCTGCTATTAGTCACCTCCAATAAATCCTGAAGTAGCAGTCAAAGAACTTTTCTGCTTACCACATCAAGGGACTTGATCTTTGAAGAGCTTTCACTCAAAGGTGGCCACCAGGACTTTACACATTCAAGTTGAGATCAATTCTCATTCACCCAGAGAAATCACAAATACAGAATAAAAAGCCTAAAACTCGGGATCAAATTCAAGTAGGAAGGAAACAGGCTTTCATTACCATGGCCTCATCACCACGTGGGGATTAAAGCTTGCTGCCTTCCCCTACTCATGAGAAGAGGCTAGCCACTGTTCTAAAGTGATTCAAAGGCATTAAGAGAAGAGAGCAAGGGACCAGAAGCAGGATGTATGTGTATATGTGTAAGAAGAGAAGAGGGAGTGATTTATCACCTAAGGGTTTAAAGCTCTGAACTAACACTCATGATGGATTGAAATCAGAAATGAGTTTTGCACGTTCTCTATTTGAACAGTGGTTACTTAAAAATACACTTTTTCCTCACATGAACATGAAATCTACTTCAATTTATTTTTTTATCCTCTTATCCCAGTTTTCCACATTGAGATCAGAATATGTCTAATGTAGCATTTCAAACTTTTTAAGCTTGTGATTATGTACCTTTTCCTTCCCTAGACTAGTCATTCTCAAGTCATACATTCCTTGTTCCTTATACTGACCCTCCTAAGGCATAGTTTTAAAATCACTCACTCTCCTGATGACCCTGAAAGTATATTTTTATCAAGTACATTACTTTATGGCAGGGAATTTACCCCAGTCATACAGGTATGCCCTTTCCAAATAACCACCATTCATAACAGCAATTTAAGGCATCCTTGTTCTTAATATAATAAGAAAATGCATTAGTTACCTTAAAAACACAGAAGAGATAGAACAGAGTACAATGGGACATATCTTTTATGATTGAGGTTTAGAGTCCATTTTGGTTACTTACTAGATGAATCTGATGGGCTAAAACTTTTACCCAAAATACTTAATTTGGCAAATGAGAGGACAAATACAAGAGGGGATGGCATCTCTGTGTTCCCAGCTGATAAAAGACCACCTTGCTCTGATCACCTATGTTCCATTGAGCAAATAATGAATGACGTATTATTGATAGATCCGGCTGCTTTCAACAAAGTTCTACCAAACTCCAGAAACTTCCAGCACAGATCATCAGGACTGCAAGTGGGAAAGAAGGCTCATACTTCAATAGACTCATCATTCCTTTTACGGCTTAAATGTGAGCTATAGTTTTGTTTAAAAACATGTATAATATTTGCATCAATTTGGCTTATTCAAAGTTCATAAGAACGCAGTATACCTTACATTGAGTTTTTGACTTCATTCTTTTTTTATAAAATACCTAAAATTGAATGATTAATGTTTAATTATGTTTCATGTTGTTCCATTCAATTCAACAACTATGTGAGTGCCTGAAATGTTCAAGATACCTTGCTATTTTTCTCTATGAGATATGGAGATATTTTTTAAAAAGTCTCTGAACACTGGAGAATTATAATCTAGTAGTATTCGAGGAAATAACTATACAAATAACCATATTATAAGGTAGATAATAAGTGTGCCTCTGGAATTCAAAGAAGGGAGAGGGAATATATATTTTTTTCAGGATTAGGAAAGACAGAAGTGATATTTGAAATGAACCTTGAGGTAAAGAAAAATAAGCATTCATTACGAAGACATTGAAATGGAAATTAGCAAGGGGACTAAAGAATCCAGCTTTAGGTCTTCAGCCTTAATTATTTCAATCTGTTTCCTGAGATATTTACTTCCATGGTTTGATATAGTCTAAACAGAAGATTTAATCTGTTGGCTCGGGGGTTTTGCCTTTATGCCATTTTCTAAATTTCCCTTGATCATCTCAATAGGGGTGAATCCCACCCCAAGACACATAATCTTAAAATATCTGCTGAAAAGATCCTTACAAAACAATAAATGTCTATTGATTGACAGATTGGTTGCTATACCTAAGTATAGCTAGGTAAGGCAGTGGAGAGCTGGACCTGAAGTCAGGAAGATATGAGTTCAAATCCAATCCCATTCAAATCCAAACAAATATTAGCTGTATAATCTTGGGCAAGTCCCTTAATTTTTGTCAACCTCAATTTCTTCATCTAAAAATGAGGATAATAATAGCCTCTGGCTAAGAGAGTTGTTGGATCAAATGAGATAATATTTTAAAGTGATTAGCATAATGCCTGGCATAAAGTAGATGCTTAGTGAATGCATTTTCCCTTTCTACCTCCCCATAATCCAAATTTTATTCCCTATTCACCAATAACTAGATGCCCTAACGTCGCAGTCACCCTCTCTTTTCCCTTTTCCTATCTGCCAAAAACTCTAAAACTATTAGCTTTATGGTATTTATTTCAAAGGAAGACAGATGATATACGTTAAAATATATCAGGTCATAGTCTTCCATGTCTAAAATACTTTTACATCTCAATTTCTCCCCTGGCTATATCTCTAACTTCCTTTAAAATGAGTTCATGCTCCCCTAGTTACATAAACTCAATCTTGAAGAAAGCTAGAGATAGCCAGAGGCTGACTTCTTGTTGTTTTTGTGAACTCTAAGGTTGCTTCGAATTCTAAGACTAATTCTAATGTTCATGAAAGCACTATAGGAATATAAGGGAGGATGAAGTGTGCAAGCAAAACTAACACCTGCAGTGTGCACGTTTGCCCATTCCTTTTCCAGGCTGCACAACTGCCTTCGTTGTCCAGCTACCACTCAACTCTCACCTGTGGATTCAAGAAGCTGTAGCATGCACAGTAGCCATATCCTGGTAAACCATCTCAGCAGACAGCTAAACCAAATGGAAGGTAAGCAATAAGCCTCAAACCCATGAATAAGTTAAGGGAATAGATATCTGCCCAAGCATGTGAAGACTTCCCCTGGTGGAATGGACAGATGATAATAATTGGTTCCAATGATGAAGGCATCTGAAAGCAGTCACTGTGGAGTGCTTGCTTAGAGTTTGGTCAGATATTGAAGACATCAAGGTCATCCACTGGGCCATTGCCATTCATCTTGACTTTTGTCTTGCCACTGAACTTGATGACTCTGAAAGAGAGAATGAAACTGATGACTTTATGCAATTCTGCTTCAATCCAATTTACATGCAAGTCAAGATATCACTCTGTGATGTCATTGGTCCTCTTCAAAAATGAAGGACAAACAACAATCTGGTCTCCCAGTTATTTCAACCTCCTTCTGAAAGATTAATTTCCTTCTACTCCGTATGTATCTTGCATATATCTGTTTATTTACATGTAGTCTCTCTCACTAGTATATAGATCCCTTTATAGCAAGGATCATTTTTGTGCTGTTAACTTTCTTGTTAACCCCAGTACTTACTTACATGGCATCCAATAAATGTTTGTTGATTGACTGAAATAAAAGAAGTCTATTTAGACTTAGATTACATAGTCCTGAGAATTCTTAAATCACTATATTTTACAATAATTCCCTAGGACCATCTTAGCCCATCATGATTGTAAGCCAGAAGTATCTAGGTTCTTTCATTTCCAAGATAAATGTGGAAGTGATTTAAAATTGTAAGGCTAAGAATAATTCTTCAAAAAATAAATGATAGGGGCAGCTGGGTGGTACAGTGAATAGAGCACTGACCCTGGAGTCAGGGGGACTGGAGTTCAAATCCAACCTCAGACACTTGACACACAAGCTGTTTGACCTTGGGCAAGTCACTTAACCCCAATTACCTTGCCTTCCCCCCTCCAAAAAAAAAAATAAATGGTCTCAATTCAAGCAAGCAACAATCAATCATGTGGAAAAATAGCATAAATCACTACTAATTAGGGAAATGCAAATTAGAAAATCTTCTCATACATATCAAGCTGGCAAAAATGACAAAAGAAGAAAATGACAGATATGGGAGGGGCTATGAGAAAATTATTCTAATGCATCATTGGTGGAGCTATGGATTAGTTTATCCAGTCGGGAAAGCAATTTGAAACTATGCACATAAACTTACCAGACTGTTCACACTTTGACCCAGCTATACCACACTAGTCCTATACCTACTGAATTAAAGAAAAAAGAAGAGTCTATGTATAAAAATATTTAGAGCAGCTCTTTTCATGGTAGTGTTGCACCCTAACCCAAATCCCAGGTCACTACACACCACCTGATTTGTGGCCCACCATTAAGCCCCTTTATATTTTTGTCTTTGTCTCTATCCTACACCCTGTAATAGCTTGAAACAGCTTAAGGCATAGTCCTGGGTATTGCCCAAGGCGTAGTCCCCTAATTCCTCCTTCCCCAAATGTATATTCTCCCTGAATCAGCATAGTGCACAAGGATCAGCCTGGGGTTATGGTGCAAGACTATCTTATGTAATGACTACCCTGTCCTTTCTGCAAACCAGAGTCCCCACACCCTTCACTTACAACATGACCCTGGTCTATTCTGGGAGATTGACTGTTCCCCACTCCCCCTACTCAACGACCCTCCACCCTCCACTCTACACCCTATTCTGGGAAGCTAACCATGACCCTCCACCCTGTGACCTCCACCCTGTTCTAGGAGGGACCCCCATGTCACAGGAAGGTTGCACCCTTGTACCTTTGCACCATATTCCCAAATTAGCCCTGAGCTATAGATCTAACCAATGGCTGTTCTTGGCTTCTGTATGTCATTGCTTCTGCTAACTCCCCTCCCTGATAGTGGTTTTTGTGGTTTTAGCCTTTTTAAACAGTGTGCATACTGTCAACTGAGGCTCCCATTTGAGTTTACACTCTGGGATAGCCACGTGCGTGACCAATAAATCCACACCTAAATTTACCTTGAATCCAGGTCTTGGCTTGCTCTTATTTTCTGCACAACTGTAGCTCAAAAATGGAAACTACAAGGAATCAACTCTTTGTTGACTAGGTAAACAATTTATGATATGTCAATATAATTCTGTCATGAAAAATGACAAAATAGCCCATTTCAGATGAAACTGGGAAATCCTTTATAAACTGGTGCAGAGCAGAATGAACAGATCTAGAACAATTTTTATACAATGTTAATAATATTCAAAAAATAACTTTGAAATACTTCTAAACTCTGATCAAAACAATGTTGAACCAAAAGAATTAAGCTGCAGTAACCTGAATGCTAATTTCCTGACAGAAGGGAAATGAACTTAAAGTGATATGTATTTTCACATGTTGCCAATGTGGAAATTTGTTTTGTTGGACTATGAAGATATGTATTGAGGTATTTGGGGGGGGGGGGAGGTATTTTGCTTCAAAATCTATTTCAATTGGGGTAAATTAAATTATCATTAATTAGTAATAGTAATTAATTACAGATTAATAAAAACATGTTAATTGAAAAAATTAAATATTAAGGAAAATATTTTACAAGTGTTAGTAGGAAATTGGAGCAGGAAAAGGAGGTTAAAAAGGGAACTCTGGTTTACCACAAATTTATAAAATATGTGTAATTGGTATAGGGTTAAGCAAGGCCTAAAATGTATCCAGAGACAAAAAGGAGTTGATTGTTTGATTTTCCCATTCAGGCAAATATTATATCTACTTTAATTACCATTCTCTCTCAACTATTTGAACTAGCTCTTTCATTCACCCTGACAAAGAGTTTTATTATAACTTCTATTGAGAAAGCTGAGTTGAAAGCCCAAGAAACCAAGAGCAGTCATGGACTCACTATATAAGAAAAAAATAAGTCTATACATATTCTTGTTAATAACGTTTTCCTGAGTGTTTTATTTCCTCAAGAAGAAATGAACTGCCTGACCTAGGTTACTTCAGTGTTTATGAATAACTGAAATATTTCACTATACTAAAATCATTTGAATGAAGAGTTTTAGAAGAACAAGATTCCCAGACACTCCTATTACTTACCTCTCATCTGCTTGAACTTCTTGTTTCTTCCCATTTCCTTCTTTCTCTTTTAACAGTATCACACATAGAAGCATAACTTTTTTTTTTATTACTGACGCTCTGGATCTCTCAAAATAATCTACCTCTTCAATGTGTGTGCCTGATATGTATTTATCTCTCTTCAGTTATACAGACCCTTGAAAAACAGCACAAATATACCTAGATTCAATAAGAGGGATGTACACACTCACTCATGTGTTCAACTCTTTGCTATGTTAAAATATATCCATGTTCAACAGAGATGGAAAGATATAGATAGATAAATGGATAGATCTAGATTCCTTTAGATCAAGATAGATATAGAACTATCTATCTGTCTATCTCTCTATCTATCTAATTTGAGTGTCTGTCTTAGTTTATGTAAGGTGCAGCTAAATGGCACAATGAATGTAGTGCAGAGCCTAGAGTCCAGAAGACTCATCTTCCTGACCTCCTATCTATACCTTCCTATCTGACCTCAGATACTTACTAGCTGTATGACCCAGGCAAGTTACTTAATACTGCTTGCCTCAGTTTCCAAATCTGTAAAATGAGCTAAAGAATGAAATGGCAAACCACACCAGTATCTTTGCCAAGAAAACTCCAAAATGGCTTCATGAAGTCAGATGCGACTCAACAACATGGTATATGCATATATGTATGTATGTATGAATGTGCATATATATATATATACATATATATACACACACACATACACATACACATACTACATATATACATGTATACATATATGTAGAGAAATACAACTATTCTTATATGTACACACATATATACAGATATATGTATTTGTTTAAATATAGTATGCACATATATCTTTGAAGTTTATATATAAATATATGTATATATATTTCTGTATATATATAATTATATATACATTAATATATTATATGTGCATTTATTTCATAAACATGCATATATTTATATGTACATTATATATGTATCTATACATGTATATTAATCAATTTCAAATATTTAGCAAGAACAAATATACAAAGATTTTCCCCAGCGTCTCAAAGACATAATTCCCCTGTATCAATCCAGTCTCTGGGGAGGGTACATAGGGATTATACTCCAAGTATAGCTCTCGCCCTACATATCATTAGTTCAACCAATTTCAAATCTAAAGCTGACAATGCTGGCTTCTGTTTGAGTCCCTACCTGAGGTGCTGAGGAAATCATTTCTAGACTTGTTGTAATAGCCAGTCCGAATTCCTGGAATCCTGGATTACTTGACCTTAACTCCTGGGCTAGATCAGAAACTTTACTCCTGCACCTAGAATAGGGAGAAAAAAAGAATGAAAAGGTCAAAGATACAGGCCTTGGGAAAAGGGTGTTCACAACGATGTGGAGGGGCCAGCATAGAATGTGCATGTCTTCCAGCCTCTCAGTTGGAAGAAAATGTGTTGGTCATCAAGTCCAACCTATTATTTTAAAAGTTTCACAACTACAGCATGACATACCTGACAAATTGTAATTCACTCTTTTGAAGGCCTCCAATGAGAAAGAGAGACAAGGAAGTCTTTTCTACTTTTGGATAGCTCTAATTGTTAGGTACTTTTCCCTTACTTCAAGCCCAAATTTCCCTCTTTTGGATAGAAATATAATTGAAATTAAACATTACAAAATTATAATTATCAAATTTGGATTGAATGAAAAGTTAAGAGAAAACACATTCTTTGACTCCCTTGCAGAAGTGGTGTCTGCAGGTGAAGAATATCATGTGTAATGTAAGACTTAATTGTGTCAATTGCTTTGGGAGATTTGTTTCTCTTCATTTTAATTTTTGAAATGATCAGTTACCTGGGATCTCTCTATCCAGAAAGGGAAGGAGAGAGATAAGGGGGCGGGGGGGGGGAGGAAATGAGAGAAAGAAAAACAAGTTATATCAATATATCTATATTTATCTTTATATATACATATATGTGTATGCATGTATGTATATCTGTGTATATTTCCCCAGTTCTTTAAAGTGATGCTTATATAGCACAACTCAAAGCCATTTACTATCCTTATTGTCAGCTTCTGGATATCTTTAAATTTATTAGTGTCTATCCTAAAATATGATGCAGAGAACTAAATAGCATCCCACACATGGTCTGATCATGCTTATGGTCATTATGCCTCTTTTTTTCTATATAGTCAAAATAAATTTATTAATTAATTATTTATTAAATGCATACTATTCTATACAAGATCCCTCTCCAGGTGCTTGGAAAACAAAGAATATGTCTTAGGACTAGGCCCATTTTCACTATTAACTAATTGTGTTGTCCTTGAACAATCCCTTCACATCCATCTGTTTCCTTATCTATCTCTGTAAAATGAAGAAACTAGACTAGATGATCTCTAAGGGTCCCCAAAGCTATAAGGTTCTGTGATTCTTTGTATTCAGAATCTGTCTAGGAAAAAACATGGTGATTTTACAATTTCTTGTGATTTCTCATTTGGTCAATGTAAGATGACTAGGCAGTATGTCCATCAAGCTGTTTCAGGAGATCACAGTCAACAAGGTGACATAAAGACATGTACTCCAAAACTAACCTAATTAAAGTGTTCCAGTCCATAAGACAAGTATAGATAAAATACTATGAGAGTTCAGGAAGGAACGATGGCTTTTGAGTTGCAAAACTAACATATTACCAGGGGAATGTCTCATCTGACAGGGACTTCATTTAGATTGTATGACAACAGTGAAAGCCTTAGTTCCCTCAATAACTCTCTAACTTTAACTCACTCTTATAACCTTTTCATCAACAAATAAAGTAATTATGCCCTCCTTCTAGCCCCAAGAAGAGCAAAGATTATAGGCTTTATAATCTGCCACATTGGATTAAATTGGGAAAAGCTCGTAGGTGGGGAAAATTTTTCTTAGGGGGAAGAACAACCTAATTACTATGAGTCTCAATCAGATCTTACAGGACTGCTAACTTTCCCATCATTGCCAAACTTTCCTGAGACCAAATTAACCCAGACTTTCTATGGTCAGTGGCAGTATAGGGGTCATGACCTACAATTTGAGAAGGGCTGAAAGAGTTTTGAGCAGAAAAAATTTTAAGAAGCCGTGGTATAGAACTCAGAGGTCAAACACCTGGCCCACAACACTCCCAAGTGTGGTCTTAACCAGATTAAAATGTAAATGGGAAAATATTATCAAAATCAATAAAAATATATTAAAAAATAGATGTTAATATATGGTTTTCTGTGTCTGTTAATGGTTTAGTGACCCTAGTTTCCATTTGAGTTTGACACTCCCTGTGTTGAGCACTTAAAAGATAAGTAAACTCAACAGTGATCATAATGTTATTAATCCAGAACTAGAAAAGACCCTAGCTGCCATCTAACCCACTCCATTCATTTTACGGATGAGGAAAACTGAGGCCCAGAGCCGTTAAATGATTGACCAAGGTTATGATGTCATAGCCTTTCTTTACTGGACCCTAATGCCAATATTATTGCTTCCACTATTTATTTATCTATTTACATGCTGTATCCCCCAGGAGAAAATAAATTCCTTAATGGTAGGGACTATTATTCCAATTTTGCCTTTGTATTCCTTCGACTTATGTAGTATTTTGTACCCAGTAGGCATTTAACAAATCTTCATTGACTGAACTGGATCGTATTAGTCACCTTGATTACAACACTGAAGTTAAAAGCCTTGCCTTTCTAACCAAGTGTTAATTATGATGCACCCCAGAATCACAGATCCTTGGAGAATGACTAGCAATACAATCTCATGTCACAGATGAAGAGGTGCAACCCAGAAAGAAAAACAGCCTTGCTCTGGGTCAAGAGTTGGTTGCAGAGTCTCCTAACGAGTTCAGTACCTGCACCATACTGTAGGGAGGTATCTTTCTTGGTTAATATTATTCCACCACTTCCAAACGCACTATATTTAATAATCATAGTTAATGAAACAGAACTTATGCCCAGGTATGAGAGCATCAGAAGACCCAACAACTATTCACTTGAAGCTGATGTAATGTAGGAAATCATTTGTTGCAGAGAGTCTTTCAGAGCTGGTATGCCCTGCATTCTGTAGGTCAATTGTTTCAGCATTTTCATGTCCTAGCTTAACTCTGTCCCTCAAGTTTTGCCCAAATACAAATGTTTGCTGTGCAATTTGCTTTTTCTCTCATAGATGTCATCCTTGGTATTGCTAGACTCATTCTTCTGGGACTCCTTCCTTGTCAGCAGACTCCGAAGGACTTCTCAGTGCACTATTTATTGATTCAGATGTAGCTGCTCCTAGACAGTCTGAGGGCACATTAATACCACTGTTAGGAACTGTTTGCAAGACTGCCTTTGGCTGGGGAACTTGTAATACTCCTGGGCACAGCACATGTCACTGCCTTTCCTTAGGTTTCTAGCTTGGTAGATACCTTGGGTGCCTGATCATGGATAAGTGTTGTAGGCTTCAGGCAGAATCCACTGCTTTTGCCCCTCTGGTTCTGAGTCAGAATTGCCTACAGATGGTTCTCCATAAGTTTGATGGCATAAAAACATTGTTTTTGATACTGATTGGGATGGAAGAAATTGAATTAATGAAGAAGTCCTTTCCCATTTCAGAGGAGGACAGTGATTTGCGTCTTCTTGGTCAGAATCTTCTCCATCTTCCTAACTTGAACAATCAGCTGATCTCTTACAAGTTTCTTCTGTTGGAGTCAGAGCTTTCTCTGCCCAATAACCAGTTATATTCCTGGTTGAATGAGACCAGATTTTCTTAGGTGGATTAGTACCCGTAGCTGAATGTGATTCAGACAATAACCTTGAACCCAGCAGGAGATTGCAGACTTGGAAGGCTTCTTTTGTCCTTTACTATTCTGAGACCCAAAGACAAGTGGTGTTATGGCAGGCTTTTTCTTCCTTTGTTGGTCCACCACATTATACCTCTTATCACCTTCTACTTAAGGACTTCTGTTTCATGCTACTGACTCATATAGAGGGTGCAATATGTAATCATTGGAAAGAATGGTCATATCATACCTGGGGTTGAAGAGTTGTCAATTTGATGCAATAGATATTGGCAATTCTTTTGATGTGGGAAGGTATCAGCTTTATCTTGACTGGGCTCCAAAGGCATACTCATTGCTCCATCTTATTAATTTCCTTTCCATGGAGGCATAGATGCCCTTCTCTGAAATTTCTCTTCCATCATCAAAGCATAAAATGTTAACACCAACATGGTCATTGACATCATGAAAGTGTTTGTAAGGTAGCTTTCCAAAAAAAAAAAAAGGACCTATCTACCCACTACCCTGGCGGGAATGGTGGGAATGACAATATATGGAGAGAACAAAATGAGTGAAAGGGCTATCCAGACTTCTAGGAGGGTAGATTGAGCTATATTTTACTGGCGTATGAAATGCACATTCAGCAAAATCTTTGACATGTGAAAGAGGAATAAGATTAGTGCATATGACTGGTAATGTCCAAAGTAAAACTACCCTAGAGGACAATTAAGCCATATCCTTACAGTCTCTTTAAGAAAATATATCTTTAACACTTTTAGAGTAGCCTCTCATCCTGGGAACTCTCTCTATTCAGCTACTATTACGAGAATTTTTCAGTCAACTTGGTAGATACCAACCCGCCATTAATGTACAGCAGTCTGTCTAGGGAAAAATGCCAGATGGTGCATAATCTGACACTCAGATGCACCAACACATCTGCGTAGTCACTCTTAATTGAACAGAATGGAACCAATTCAGTTTTCCTGAAATTCTTTTGAAGAATAAAATACCTCAAATAATGAAGTTTAAAATCTACTTTTTTCTCTGTCTTGGTTAGATTTCTCAGGATGATAGAATTCAATCTCACTAAACAAATATTAAATTTGAATTTTTGTGTCTTTATATCACCTTCATTTCCAAATGTATCCCTTTTTCTCTATAGAGAACTATACCTTATGGTAAAGAGGGAACAAAGAAAAAATAGCATTTCAGCAAAACTAGCCAAAAAATTAAACAAATCTGGCAACACATAGAGTTCCACCCCCATAGTACCAACCCTCAGACCCCAAACTCTTCAAGAAGTAAGGGAGGCACACTTTCTCACCTCTT
>CM053583.1:362216952-362232731 GCA_028627135.1 Pseudochirops cupreus
TTTTCCACCCTTCTCCCTTCCCCTTCTTAAGAGTTTTCCTTTTGACCACTGCTGCCCTCAGTATTCCCTTTTTATCTACCCCCTCCCTTTTCTTACCCTTCTCCCTTACTACTTCTTTCTTCCTTTCTAAACCCCACTCCTTTCATGGCCCTGCCCCACCTCCTACTGCCTGAAGGATATGATTGATTTTTATACTCAATGTTGTACGTTATTTCTTCCTCAAACCAAGATTGATGAGAATAGATCTCATGCAGTGCTCCTCTCCCTCCCTTCATTCCCTCTATTATGATAAGTTTTATGTCTCTTCTCAGTAGAGTCCTATATTTAACTGGTTGTGTTATTCTCTCCTTGCACCTGAAAATTCTGCAAAACATTGTGGCCAAACTTCAGAACTTCAAACTTCAGAAAAACTCATATAATGGTCACCTCCCTCCCTTCTTTCCCTCTACTATATTGTTTTTATGCCTCTTTGTGTGGCATAATTTACCCTTTTATGCTTCGTTCTTTCCTCTTCTTCCATTCCAGATCCTTAATAAGGATCATCATTTTGCATAATTTATACCCACACCTTCTATTTATCTATATCCCTTTTAAATGTTGCCATAAGTATAGAGTTCACAATATTAACAGGTATCAGCTTGCCATATAGGGATGTAAACAGTTTGCTCTTGTTAAATAACAAGGTGTGTGTGTGTGTGTGTGTGTGTGTGTGTGTGTGTTTCTTTATTTACCTTTCTATGTCTCCCCTGGGTCTTGTAATTGGAGGCTGAATTTTCCATTGAGTTCTGGCTTTTCCATCAGGAAGGCTTGAAATTCTGTTATGTCATAGAACGTCCATCTCCTTGTGTGGTAGATTATGCTCAGTCTCACTGGATAGGTGATCCTTGGCTGTAGCCCAAGTTCTCTTGCCTTGCAAAAAATCATATTCCAGTTCCTCAGATCTTTCAATGTTGAGGCTGCCAGATCCTGTGCAATCCTTACTGTGGTTCTGCGATATCTGAATTGTTTCTTTCTGGCCACTTGTAGTATTTTCTCCTTTACCTGATAGTTCTGAAGTTTGGCCACAACATTTTGCGGACTTTTCAATTTGGAATCTCTTTCAGGAGGTGTCCAGTGAATTCTCCTGATTTCTATTTTACCCTCTGGTTCTAGGATCTCAGGGCAGTTTTCCTTGATGAGCTCTTGGAAGATATTTTCCAGACTGATTTTTTTCATCATGATTTTCTGGTAGACCAATGATTCTCAGAGTGTCTCTCCTGGATCTGTTTTCCAGGTCAGTTATTTTTCAATTGAGATATTTTACCTCTTTTTCTAATTTTTCAGTCTTGATGTTTTGTTTGACTGATTCTTGATTTCTCATAGAGTCACTGGCTTCAGTTTGGTTGATTCTAGTTTTTAGCGAATTATTCTCCTCAGTTAGTTTTTGAAGCTTCTTTTCCATATGCTCAGATTTCATTTTTAGTTCACACATTTTATTTTTTAAGGAGCTGTTCTCTTCATTGTAATGTTTTTCTAATTTCGCAATTTTGTTTTTATAAGGGGTGTTGATTTTATCTTCTACCTCTCTAACCTGGATTTCAAAGTTCTTTTTGAGCTCATCTAGGAATGCTTTCTGTGCCTGAGACTAGGTCATAGTCCCTGTTAAGGCTTCAGCTGTGTGTGTGTGGAGTCGGTACTCTCTCCTTCTGAGTTTGATTCTTCCTTCTCACCATAATAGGATTCCAAAGTCTTTGTCTTTGTCTTTGTAGCCTGCTTTCTTCCCATTTTGAGTCAAGACCTTAGCCATGCCTTTCCTCCAGGGTTCCTAAGCCTTTACTGCTTAAAATTTTCCTCTGGGGCAATAATTACTGTGTTTTGGGGTTAGAGGGGAGAATTGGAGCAGCCAGGGTTCACTTTGCCATCTTTGTCCCTGAAAGTTCAGATAGAGGTTTTTGAAGTTTCCAGGCTATGGATGGCTAGTCCCAGGTATAGCTGCTGCCCCTGCCATGGGCCCTGCCTTTGTCTCTTACCTAGTTCCTTCAGATCCCCGCCCTGTGGTGATAGGCCTGGGAATGGGCCTTGTGGTTGGTGGATCAGCATGCTTTGTCCAGGGCCTCTTGGCACCGCTGCATCATTGGGGCCTGTCTTGGAGTGCACTGCACTATGTCCTGAGGACTACTTCTTGTTTTCTTTACTAGAGCTAGAGGGAAAATTTGGATGTAGAGAGCCATGCTGCTCAAATATACAGGGTACATTCAATAAATAAACAACCACTTGATTAAATGCTTATCATATGCCATAAACTAGGTTAAATGCTTGGTACACAAATAAAAGGCAAAACAGTATTTCAAAGAATGAACTTTCTAATGGGGGAGATAACAGGTATACAAATAGTTACATGTAAGATACATGCAGAGTAGATGGAAGATAGCCATAAAGGTGAAGGCAACAGCTGGAAACAGGAAAGTCTTCTTATTCAAGGTAACATTTGTGGCAAGTTCTAAAAGAAAACAGATGCTTAGAGGTGGAGGTAAGGAGAGAGAGAGCAATACAAGGATGGGAGATGGGAGATGAACAATGCAAAAGCATGGAGGTTGGAGATGGGGCATTGTGTGTGAAGAACAGAAATTAGACTTGTATGGATGACTGTAGAGTCTGTGGATAGTTTATTATTTTAAATTGTTCTGTAATCATCCATTAGGTGTTTAGAGGATATTCATGGGGTTTTAGTATTCATCTATACTATATATATATGTATGTATGTATGTATGTATAAGTAGAATGACATTATTCCTAGAAAGCAGGATAGAATACAATCTTTTTAACTTTATATTAGAAATTTCTTCAAGACAATAATGACAGCATTGCTGCCTTCATGCTTTTGAGCAAGACTGTTTCTTTACAAAGACTGTGTCAGCAAAGGACCATTTTAAAATAAAAAAAATTGTCATCTGATCCATTACTATCAAAGTCCACGCTCCAGTTGTCATAAAGGCACTTTGACCAGACCAGTTTCCATTAGACTTTTTCCTTTTGTTAGTCACAAAGTTAATTTTTCTAACAAGTTATTTATTCTCTTTTCATGTTTCCCTTTCATGTGAGTTGACCTTTCTCTATTTGGGTTTGTATTTAAGGAGAGACAATTCCAAGCCTGAAGGTCAGATCACTCAGTTACAAGAAAGAGTTGCTACTTTAAACAAGTTTTCGTTTTTGTTACTTTTTCCTATATATATTTAACTGAGATTTGATTAGACATGTCCCCATTTCCAAACACAGAGATACCCAGAGGGGCTTCTGAAGCATGCCCAGCTTGCCTAATGTGGAAGTCTCTACATCACCTACCATGGGACTGGGGGTAACCTCCTTTGATTGCCTGAATCATTAAAACTTTAAAATGTTGTCCTCCATGATTAGTCTAAAACTCGCCCTCGGGCTCAAGTCCCAGACACTCTGGCTTCCCCACTAGACTGACTGGCTGCACAATCCTGCCTGGAACCCTGGTGCCAAGATCATCATAGCTGGTCCTCCAAGATCCCATGAGGGTAAGTTCTGGCACCTGTAATATCCAGATAAACTAAAATGCTCACCAATTTGGTTCCAAATTAGACAGGTCACTGACTATTTGTTGAAAGAAAAATTTACCACATGCAAGGTATTGCACTAATATTTGGGGATGTAAATAAAAAGTGAAAATAATCCCTGCCCTCCAGGAGTTTATATTCTAATGGACTTTGCAAGGGAATCAGCTCTCAGGTCAACTCCTGAGATTCCAGGACAGTTCTGTCTGATCCTCTACTTTTACTTTCCAACACCCAAAGCCACTAGCGATAGAAGCTGTTGTGTCTCCTTGTCATTGTCATTGCCATTGGGCTTGTTGCTCCCTAGCCCCAGTTTTGTGGTCTTCACATATTGTTCAGTCCTAAATTCATTCCATAAACTCACCAGAAATCACAGACCTCAAAAAACATTCATTTACAGTTCAAATTGATATTTAGCAGTTTTTTCTAGCTTTTAAAGGAAAGAAAAAATAACAAAAGACTACTTAATAGAAGGACCAAGTTAGAACAAATATTTTATATAATTTGTCCTCTTTGGGGCTTCAAACAATAATATTAATTCAAGTTTCTATAGCATTTTAAGAGTCTTAAAAGCCTTTTATTGGTGAATTGAGACACAAGATTTATTATCTTCACTTAGCCACTGAGAAAACTCAGATTCAGAGAACTAAAGTCATTTGCCTAGGATTATATGGCCAGTAAAATTCAGAGTGGAGTTCAAATCTGGGAGATTCCCAATTCCAAGATCAGTTTTCTTTCTATTACCCAATGGTCAACATAAGCTTCTAGTCTAAATACATTTTGCCTGGTTGCCACACACCCCAGTATTTTGCTATAGGAGAAAAGTCCCTTGTGAGTCCTTTCTACTAGTTGAGTCATCTAGGTCGGACAATACATAGAGTTGCTGGACCCACAGTTAGGAAGACTTGAGTTCAAATCCTACCTCAGATACTTAGTAGCTGTGTGACTTTGGGCAAGTCACTCAAGCTCTGTCTACTTTTGCTTCCTCATAGGTAAAATGAGGATTATACTAGCACCTACCTCCTGGAGTTGTGGTAAAGATGAAATAACGTTTATGAAGTGCTTTGCAAATCTCAGGGTGCTATATCAAAGCCATTAACAGTAGTATTAACGATGGTACCAATACATCACTCCTGGTTTCCCCTTCCCATTCAAAACTGATGACCTTTCAGAGTCAGTATTTTTAGCTGTCAATAGTCCAATACATTAACAAGATCCCACTAAGATTTATTGTGTTATAGTTCATTTCCCTCCTTGGGAAGCTTTTAAAATTTCTAATATCTTTTATCTCGTAAATATACAAGCATGAACAATATGCCGTCTTCCCCATATAGAATTCCCATTAATGGTAAAGGACATGCCAAACAAATTTCCCAATCCATTAAGGACAGAAGATCTATCAGTAAAAGTTTTTTTTATCAACTTCAAGAATAAGAATAGGTAAACTTTGAACTGAAGCATTATGGTAGACTGGGAGAGAAAAAGTGATAGAATGGAAAGATTCCTGGTGAATGAGTGAGTGAGAAGACTTAGATTCAAATTCCATCTTTGTCACTTATTACCTTTGTGACATTGAGTAAGCTACACAAATTTCCTGGGCCTCAATTTCTTAATTTGCAAAACGAAGAGGTTGGATTAAGATGGCCTTTGTGGTTCTTTCTACCACTAGACTTCTATCTTATTATTCCTTCAAAGAGCCTTTGTCAGACAAGTTCTCATCTGTATGAAAGGATGATCCTTCCTGGTGTTAGAGAATTGACAAGATGACAAATGCTTTGCATCCTCTGAGTCTATGAAACTATTTGAAATCCTAAAACTCAGACTTGAGAAAAAAGTGGTTTCCCCGCAGTGACTTTTCTGAGAAACACTCAGGGAAGCCTCAAGACTTAGATATCTTTTTGTAATAGGGGAAAAAAAACTTTATTCACTTGAGGGAGCAATGTTTTTCAGTCATTTTGTAAAATGGTTGCTGGTTTGAGGGATTTTGGACTAGTTTCTCCTTTTCCCCCACAAACAAATAAATCACTCTCAGCCCAGCTTTTCATTTGTGGCAAACTTGCCAACCTGCCCAGCTGAAAAATGGGAGGGTTTATTTTTCTTCCCCTTTAGTGAGTGAGGCATTAAGTTCAAAATTGCCTTTGGTGACAAATTCCTTACATTCCTAATCCCTCACAGAAATACCTAGGTGAAATACAAAAGACAGAAGGCTTAAAAGAGAAAGGTAGTTTCAGTCTCGTAAATAAAACCCAGGGTGAAAAATAGAACCAGACATACACACCTACCCTCAGGGGTTTATACAGGGTTTAAATGATTAAACAAAATAAGATAAAACACAATCTGGTGCCAGCTTCTTCTTGCTGGCTAAAAGCATTTCTTTCAACTCATTTTTCCTATATTCATCAGTAAAATGCTAGAAACTGTAACTACTTAAAGAGGCCTATTGACTGAATGGGCATTAGCTCACTCAAAGTGAAACCTTAGACTAAAAGGTCCAGGGTCTCCTATTGCAACCTGGGCCATCTTCAATCATCCTGATGAATATCTGGTCACTGGACCCAGATGTCTCTGCAAGAGAAAGTGAGGCTGGTGACCTTTCACAGCCCTCCCTCACTCAAATCAAAGTCAACTGAAAGTCACGTCATCATCTCTCTGATGTCATGGTCCTCTTCAAGAATGAAGGACCAACAACAGCTAGTAACTGTAAGGTTTTTTCATTTGTTTCTGTTTTTGTGGGTTTTTTTGGGAGGGTGTTCCAGTTGTCAGCAGTCACCTTATTCTGTTGTCCTTATAGAAGCAAACTCCTTCAAGCTATAGAAAAGTCCAAAAGGATGTAGGCCTATTCCATTCAGAATGCATATAGAATGCAGTGTTCTGGTGTTTCAAGTCTAAAGCTAATGAAGAACATGGGATCATAGAGACAGAACAGCAAGACACTTTTAAAGCCATTCAGTCAAGTCTAGTTCCTTCATCTTAAAGGTTGAAGAAAATGAGTCCCAGAGAGGCTGTGCCATGTCAAAAGACAGGCAGGTAGTAAATGAAAGAGTTAGCATGTGTACCCAGTTACTCTGACTCCAAATCCATCTGATTTGGTCTAATCATCTGATCATGTCACTTTCCCAGGTCAGTGAGAAAATTACTTTATTTTCAACACTTATCATACACTTTCCAGAAAAAAATCAGTCTTTGTTCTCAATAAATAAAGTGCCCTGTAGGGAAAATGAATTTTTATAAATTATTATTGATGATTATACCTTTGAGTCTTGGACCATAAATCTTCAATATATTTGTTGATGTAGATGGCATTGGAAGGCTGGGGAACCTATGCCCTCCAAGCCACATGTGGTCTTCCAGGTCCTTGGGTGCTACTTTTGACTGAGTCCCAAGTCTTACAAAATAAATCCTTTTATTAAGAGGATTTGTTCTGTGAAGTTCAGATTCAGTCAAAGGACCATACTTGAGGACCTAGAGGGCCATATATGACCTTGAGGCCACAAGTTTCCCACCCCTAGATAAAAGATTGGGCAAAATATACCCAAACATTACAGTATTGTCCTTAAGCAGATCTTCTATGGACATGATCCCAGATAGTGTGCTTTAATTTGCCTCATTTTCCCAAAAATGGACTGAATAGTCAATTTAGGTTATTCATCAGATTGTCCTTACTTGAAATTCAATTAATTAAAGTTTTATTGTATTGTAATATACATTGTACATATGACTCAATGTTTTTTGGGTTTTGTTGTTTTGTTTTTTGCCAAATTAATCAACCAACAATAATTTAGAATTAACCTAAAATCTATCTTTTGCCAGGTGCTGTGCTGGTTGAGAGGGATAAGAATACAAAATTGAAATAGGCCCTGCCTTTAAGAAGCTTACAATCTAGCCAATGGAAATAACGTATACAAATATAGGTAGAAACAAAATAAAATATAAAAAAAATAAGATGACTTGAGGAAGATATCACCAGCAACAAGAGGCATTATAGAGGCTTTGTATAGACAGTGTTGCTTGAGTTAAGCATTGGAGGAAACCTAGAGTTCCAAGAGAAGGAGGTGAAAGCAGAGTTAATTTAGATATTGTGGACAACCAGCAAAGACATGGAGGTAGTAAATGGAGTTTATTGAGTAGAGTAATGACATGATCAGGTGATCAGACCTGTGGTTTGAAAAAAATCACTGGCAGATACATGGAAGATATAGAAAGGAGAGAGGAAACAGGGAGATCTATTATAGTATTATTTCATTAGTGTAGGCAAGAGTTGGCAAAGAATCAAACTAAGGTGGCAGCCATATGACTGGAGACAAGGGGATCGATTCAAGTGATTTTGTTGATGTAGGAACAATGAGATTCGGCAAATGATTAGCTAGCTAGGATGAGTGAAATTGTGGAGTCAAGAATGACACAGAGGCTGACAACATGAGTGCCTACAAGGTGGTATTGGAGAAATAAATATGTCCAGAATAAGGCCACATTTTACAGTAATTTAATGTTAGTTTTGGACATGTTGAGATATTTATGGGAAATTCTTTTTCAAAATGTCAAATAGATGGTCATGTTGAACTGTAGCTTAAGAAAGAGATTAGACCTGAGTTTATAAATCTGGGAGTTATCTGTAAGGAGATGATAATTAAATTTATGGAAGCAGAAGTCAACAAGATGAAACATATAAAGAGGACACAGTTTGGGGACACAGTTAAGATGCATAATATGGAGGACAGTTGAGCAAATAATATTGAGAAGGAGCAATCAGTCAAGGAGAAGATAAATCAGGAGAGAGATACAGCGAGAATACAAGACAGAGAGAAGTATATAGAAGAGAGAATTATCAAGACTCAAATGCTGCAAAGAAGTCGAGAGCTATGAGGACTGAGAAAAGGCCATCAGATTGGGAAATTAATAGGTCATACATTAGTCACATAATCAATTAATAAAGGTTTATTAAGAGCCTAATATATGCAAGGCACTGTGGTAAGCACTGGAAATACAAAAAGAGAGGGGAAAACAGTCTCTCCTCTCAAGGAGCTCATCGTCTAATTGGGGAGACAAAAAACAAACAAGCTATATAAAGGATAAGTATAAAATAATTAACAAAGGGAAGGCACTAGAATTCTACAGCAATCCTGTAGAAGATTGGATTTTAACTGGGATTTGAAGGAAGACAGTGAAGCCAGTAGGTGGTAATGAGAAAGGAGGACACTCCAGGCATGGGGATAGTCAGAGAAAATTCCCAGAGAAAAGAAATGAAGAATCTTTTATTACAGTACAGCCAGGAGGCCAGGGTTACTATATCAAAGAGTGTATGACAGGGAGCAAGATGTAAGAAGATTGAAAGACAGGAGGGGACTAAGTTATAGAGGTTTGAAACATCAGAAAATTTTGTATTTGATCCCAAAAGCAATAGGGAACCAGTGGAGTTTATTGAGTGGGAGAGTAGTGACGTGGTCAAACTGGCACTTTAGGAAAATCACTTTAGTAACTGAATGGAGGATGGATTGGAGTTGTGGGGGGGGGGGGGAGACTTGAAAAAGGAAGATCATTACTTTGGAAAGAACAGTCTCAGCTGATTAATTAGTTCAGAAATCAGTTTTTGCAGAGGGGTAAAGAGTGAGAGGAAATATAGAAGCATGAAAGTTCAGACAAAATTTAGCTCCAGATTGAATAAGGAAGGGAGACAAAATCTAGCATAATAAGTAAAGAGGATGGCAGGTATACTTACAGTTGTTTTTTTAAAGACCAGGGTGTGACAAAACTTTGTGATTTCCTCAGATGTGTGAATTTCCCCAATTCACACAGATCATAACCCCCTAAACTATAATTTTTAGTTTTCAGAGTAGTCTGAAAAAGAGAAGGAAAGAGACTTACATATAATCACACTGCTATTAAGGTTGAAATGCAGGATTGAATCCAGGGTCTTATGAATTTTAAATCCAGTCTTCTATCCTCTAAACCAGTGGTGTCAAACTCAAATAGAAACAGATCCCTGGGGGTCAGGGAGATGGCACATATTAATTTAGAAAACCACAAAGCAATATTATCAATGTTGTATTTTAATTTTTGTTAAACATTTCCTGGTTACAATTGAATCGGATTCAGGGCCACGTGACTATATGTCTGACACCTCTATACTAAACTATACTAAACTTCTTTTTGCACCAAATTACTCAAGAAAACATTCTATTCAAAGTTGACCAGACCACTAGGAAGATTATAATAATGTGAGAGCTTTAAATTTATGGAAAAAGCATGAGACTGGAAGTTGGAAAGCTATAGCATCATTGTATGAGCTGACAGGGGCCTTACTGAGTATTTATTCCAACCTCCACATTTTACAGATGAGAGATCCAAGTCCCAAGATAAGTGAAGAAACTTGACTAAACCAGGCTTTCATCCTAGATAAAACATTCACTGGCTGTGTGACCTCATAGAAATTAGTTTTCCCATCTGGAGTCTAGTTTTCTCATCTGTAAAATGAAAGAGTTGTTCTTTATCTAACAGCTTTCCACATCTACTGTTCTAGGAATCAATGAAATATTCTGTTCCGAATTTAGTCTGCATAGTATATAAATATCATTTCTTCTGGTTTCCATAAAGAAATAAAAGCATGTAATTTAGAGTAAAATTTCTAGATACACAGGTTAAAGACAAAGAGCAATAATTTCTCACTCAATTAAACTTGTTATTTATGTGAAGAAATATCTTTGTGTGATATTAGAGAATATTTCATTCTTTTGTATTTGATTTAACATCTCATTTCCTAAACTATATCTGTACATCATAAGTCTCCTGAGACTTTCAGACTTCAGTTGTTATGTTTTGTAATAAGTACAAATTCTCTTTTGTTTGTGATTCCTTAAATCATTAAGTAGAATATTGTGCATAAATCTCACTTTATTTCCCCCATGGACAAGGTACTTTGATTATCATTAGAATGAAGTCAGAATAAAGTCAGTGAAGGGGGATGGAATCACTTCCAGTATTTGTAGTGGTGATGTTATCATTTGGTTCAAAGGCTTTCATTAAATCTATAAAATATTGGGAACAACTAAAAAACAATGCAAGAAGAGCTGCTCAAGGGCAGATATGTATGAAAGATTGATGAATCCAGTACTAATTAAAGACCAATATTCATATTCTTTTGACAGGAAGTTTGGGGTGGCCTAGATTAGATACTTTCAGCAAAATGACTCCATCTTGACATAGTATTAATGAAATTTTATCATAGAAACATGGGAATCAAAGTGACTTTGAGAAATCATCTAATACATTTTTCTGCTTCCAGTGGTAGATTCTTGGGCACGGAAGAAGGATAACTTTTAAAAAAATCCTGATCTGTGATTTTGTTAGTCTAAGAAAATCCAGTTATGGAAATTCCCTCCACAAAGAGTTAAACCTTAGCTGCCTGTGCACAGAGAAATTAAGGGATTTATGTGTGTGTGTGTGTGTGTACATACAATACACATCTGCTTAGAATCATAAATTGTAAGCCCAATGGGTCATTAGAGGTCATCCACTACAATCTCTTAAACAAGATCAAAGCTAGAATTTGAACCCAGGGTCTGTGACTGTCAAATGGAAGACCTGAAACTACATCTTTGTAATGATGAAATCAATACTTTATTCACTTCTCCATACTGCCTCTCAGTCTATTTTATGTTCTTCTTGCTCTCTAGAAATAGTAATTTCATAGCATATCAATTCAACAATTATTTGTGAAGGACATAAATATGTGAGGCACTGGCACAAATTCTGGGGATACAAAGAGGAAAAACCAAGATAAACTGTGACCAAAGAGTTTACAGCTTGTAGAGTAGATTACCTTTGATTGAAACCTCTCTTGATCAGTTAGATTGAGAGAAATAGGTAGTCAAGTGGTGTTTTATAATGTTGGAGTGAAATCTTATCTAATAGCACTGAATATTTTAGAGGCATTGGTATAGTGGAATTAGGACTTAACTTGGACTCACCTCAGTTTAAATCATAACTTTTCCATTTGCTTCCTAAGTCACATGGACCTCAGTTTTCTCATCTGTAAAATGAGGGGGTTCTCCGTATTCTGTTTCCTGTCTAGCACTCCACTTTCTGACCTGGGGCCCTGTGGTCCTCTTTTGGTGGAAGTTCACTCTCTCTATATATAAAACCAGGTCATAGGGTCATCTTGTTGCAATTGAGCCATCTTCCTGCCATACCAATCACTCCTCACCAATTTTGTATCTCTTGTCCTAAGAATATTAATCAAATCAACATTACCATTGCTAGATAGGACATGCCAATTAATTACCTTATAACACGAATCACTATTTCTTTGACTTATCAGAATAAAATATACCACCCTGGCAACCAATCTTCCTTATACACTGTCTTCCCCTAATAGAATGTAAGCTACTTGAGGACAGGGACTGTCTTCTTTTTTAATGTGAAAATCCAGCACTTTAAACAGTTCCTAGCAAATAATACATGTTTCATAACATTTTTTGTTCATTCATTCATTCATTCATTCATTCATCAAATGAACTTCTAAGTTCTGAAGAAGAACCCAGTCCCTGAAAGAGAATTGCTCTTAACCTCATTGGTGAATGGGCATAGGGAGAGAAGTGAAAAGGAGAAATAGATCAGAAAGGAAGCTAGAAAGACAAAAATGGAAAATGGTCCTTGCCTTAGTTTCTACTGAAAGGAGAATGTATGTGTGTGTGCATTTACACGCACACACACACAATGAGAGAACTGTAGAATTTCAAAATTTGGAAGTAACTTAATATCCATCTAATCAACTTTATACCTAAAAAATAATCCCTTCTCCTACATGTGCTAGAAATGGACATGCATACTTTTACAGAAGGTCTTTTTTTTTCTATTTTCCATTAGTAGCTCTACTTGGTTTCATAGAACATCACATTTTCTTGAGGATAAGCTGATTACCTGAAATAACATCAACATGCTTATTGGCTCAGCTTTTTTAATATTCATTACCTTTTCAGCTCTCTCAAGCTGACTTTTCCTTCTGCTTTAAGGCCTGGAAGGTTGAGTAATAAACTTCTCCCAAAGGCTTCCTTTGGCTCAGAGCTTTGCAAGTAACTCTCTATTTTCTATCAGCAGCTGTCCTTGGTTTTTACTCTATGGAATATCATGTCCCCAAGTCCAGGAAGCCCCTGGTCTTCCATTTCCCCTTCATATTTTCTGCTTCTTTTTGTTTATTGAATTCCCTAGTTGGATTACAAGCTCCTTGAGGGTAAGGGGTATCTTTTTTTTCTTATTTGTATCCTTAGTGCTTATCACAGTGTCTAGCATATAGTAAACATTTAATAAATGTTTATAGTATTAAATTGAATAGAATTTGCAGCTCCAATTCTATGGTCCTATTAACTTGGTCACTTCAGTCCTGCCACATTGAAATTGAGTTCTTCTAATAATTTTTGCTAGTTTCCAAGCTTGTTACATTTCATTTAAAATATTATATATAATGAGAGTGCCATTATATGAGTGTGGTCAAGTTGGGTTCAACAATTCAGAAACAAATTAAGTAGCTAGGAAGATGGGGCTTCTAGTGAACCGAATTTTCACATCAAATTATAAATATTCTTTTTCTATAGTTAAATTACTTTAAAAATTACATTTCAAAAAATATATATGTATATGCGTGTATACATGTGCATATGTATACATATGTATATGACTATATTTGGATGTAGAGATTCTATATATACATGTGTATGAATATATACATATATGGATATTTTACATGTGTGTGCATTCACACACATAAAATCTCCACAACCAGCTCTTTAACCAGCAACCATGCCAGTGTCATACATTTGTATAGTGAATTTGACAACTTTGAGGTAAGCTTAGCCTCATTTTCAGAGCTATAACATTACTATATTCCTCCTCATATACATCGCTAAAGAAAAATTGATTCATGGTTGCATAACTAACAGAGGAGGCAAGCAGGATAGTAGAAAAAGTTTCAATCTAGGAGCCAGGAAGATGTGAGTTCAAGCTTTACTTTTGACATATACTAGTTGTATAGACAAGAAAGCTAACCTCTTAGTGCTCTGAGAAGTCTCTAGTCAGTCAATAAAAATGTATTAAGCACCTACTATGTGCTAAGCATTGTGCTAAGCACTGGGGATACCAAAAAAATAAGTCAAAGACAAACCTTGCTCTCAAGGTGCTCTTAGTATAATGTTTTTGTATGTACAGATCTTTTCCCCTTTTCTATTATCTCTTTGTGATACAGACCTAATAGTGTTACTGCTCCATCAAACGGTATTCACAGTTTGGTTGTCCTTTGGGAATATCTCCCAGTGGCTCTCCAGAATGGTTGGATCAGTTTACAGCTCCACCAACAGTGCATTAGTGTCCCAGTTTTCCCACATCTTCTCCAAACTACAGGTTGTACATGCCTGCACTATAAGATTATTTTGTTTCCAATTAATTTTTAATCTATCTTTCCACTGCCCTTTGTTGAATGTAATTTTTATTAAATTATGGTCCAAAAATATACATTTAATATTTCTCCCTTTCTACATTTGATTTTGAGGTTTTATGCCCTAATATATGGTCACATTTTGTATAGATGCCATGTGTGACGGAGAAAAAGGCATATTCCTTTCTCTTCCCATTCAGTTTTCTACAAAATTCTGTCATATCTAACTTTTCTAATATTCTATTTACTGCCTTAATTTCTTTCTTGGGTTTTTTTTATTTTTGTTGTTGTTGGATTTATCAAGTTCTGAGAGGGCACAGTTCAGGTCCCCCACTAGAATAGTATTGTTGTCGGTTTCCTCCTATAACTTCTCCTTTAAGAATCTGGATGCTATAGCACTTGGTGCATTTGCATTTAGTATTGATATTGCTTCATTGTCTATGGTAGCTTTTATTAGCAAGATGCAATTTCTTTCCTTATCTCTTTTAATTAGGTCTATTTTTGCTTTTACTTTGTTTGAAATTAGGATTGCTACCCCTGCTTTTTTTTTTTACTTCTGCTGAAGCATAATAAATTCTGTCCCAACCTGCTGCTTTTAGTATTTGTGTGTCTCTCTGCTTCAAGTGTGTTTCTTGTAAACAATTTATTGTAGTATTCTGGTTTTTGATCCACTCTGTCTGCTTGTGTTTTATGGGAGAGTTCGTCCCATTCACAGTTATGATTACTGAGTATTTCCCTCCATTCTACTTTTCTTCCTATTTGTTTTCTCTCCTTTCATCTTTTCCTTCTTGAAAAGTTTTTTGTTTATGCCTACCACTTCCCTTAATCTGTCCTCCCTTCTGTAAGGCCTACCCCCTTATTTAATCTCCTCTAGTCCTACTCCTTATATGGTAAAATAGATTTCTATATTCAACTGATAGTGTATATTATTCCCTCTTTGAACTAATACTGTTGCTAGTAAGGTTCAAGAGATGCCAATAGCCCACTCTCCCTTCTTCCCCTCTACTGTAATAGATCTTTACAGCTTCTTCATGTGAAATAATTCACCTCACTCTACCTCTCCCTTCCTCTAGTACCCAGCATATTCCTCTTTCTCATTCATTAATTATTTTATACCATTCCCTCCAATTCACCTTATACCCATAACCTGTCTATATGTATATTCCTTGAGGCTGTACCATCATTGACACAAATTAAAAATCTACAAAATTTAATAATTAAAAAAAGTTTTCAATCACTTTTATATGGTTTTTAAGCTCATTTTTAAGTTTTTCTATGAGTTCTTCCCATGTAGGGATGTAAACAAGTTAGCTCTATTGAATCCGTTATATTTTCTTTCCACTTTTTACCAGTTTATGCTTCTCTTGCATCTTGACACTAGAGACATTTTTTTTGTTGTTGTTCACTTATGGTCTTCTCCTTATGAAAGCTTGAAATCCTTCTTTCATTGAATGATCATTTTTTCCCTTGATATAATATGCTTCATTTCACTGGGTAAGTGATTCTTGATTGTAGTCCTAGCTCCTTTGCCTTACAGAATACCATGTTCCATGACCTCCAATATTTTAATGTTATAGCCGTTAAATTCAGGCACCATGCTAAGTTCTTTACAAATATTATCTTTTTTTAGAAGAAAAAAGGCACTGATAATAAAAAAAAATAAAAAAGTAGAGAGGTGTGTGCTTGACTCTAATTGAGAGGGAGAAAAGAGAGACAGAAGTAGACCTCTAGATAAAAGGAATAATGACAAAGAAATTAACAAATAATTTAAGATTGCATATATATGAAATTAAATAAAT
>CM053583.1:362241830-362272393 GCA_028627135.1 Pseudochirops cupreus
ATAGCCTGGGGGAGGGGGGAAATACTGGGATGGCTGTTTTGGGGTGGTGGGCGGGGGAAAGACGGGGAGAAAAGATGTAACTCAAAAAAATTTAATAAAGAATCTCATATCAAAAAAAAAATTTGCATGTTCTTTTAAAACCTTTTGCTTCTATATTAATAGTAACTTGTCCCTACTTATTCATGGGTTAGACTGCAGCAGTTCTTAAACTTTTTGGTCCCAAGACCACTTTATACTTTAAAAAAAGTAATTTTGAATATCAAAGAGCATTTGCTTATTGTGAGTTATATCAAGCAATATTACTATATTTAACTTTATTTAAAATTTAAATTTTTGGTGTTATTATGAAAATGGTTTTAACTTCACAAAGGTTCTTAAGGCCGTGGGGATTCCTGACCACATTTGGAGAACTACTGGGTTTAGAAAATAGAGAAATGAACAAGATGATTGCCTTAAAGAGATTATTTTAAAAAAAAGTTCCAAGAATAATTTTTATAAGAATCTAGTCAACAAACTGCAGTTGTTGCCCGAGGTATGAGTAGCAGAAGGAGGTATTACTTCAAAGGTCACATGACTGTGCAGGTAAATGTTTAGTTAGTAATATGATTCTTAATTCTCAGCGGAAACAATATTTTTATTTTTACTGTGCAGCTTTTCCCTAAATGTTTAGAAATAGCAACGGATTAGCTGCGGGCAATCCTCTCTAAAATTAGTGCTGATTTCAATTAAAAAACAAACAAACAACAGATCACCCTGATGTACCCAAGAGATTTGTCAGAAATATAGCAGATGCTGCTATTGGCACTGAGAGCTGCTGTTGGGGAAGCTGGGGAAGCCCTCTGTTTCTAGGGTCAGTCATTTATTGCTTGGTATCTCATATAAGTAATCCTCATACAGTGTTCATTTAATCAGTGGATGCTGTTGTGCAAACAAATACATAGATATTTTTCCCTTACAAATGACCCTTGATAGTATTCATTAGAAGAGAAAGCAATTGACTTGAATCCCAAACTATTAATTTTAAGTTTGGGATCAGATAAGTGTATGAGTGCCCTTTTCTACCTCCTGCTATGATGAGACCTTAATGGCAAAGCTTTGAGAAAGGAATGGGTGGGTGAGTTATGAAGCAGCTATTGACTAGACATCATGAAGGTGGCAGTACAGAGTTAAGAAATGGGTGAGAAATAATTCATTACAATGAGTGAACGATATTTTGCAAACTAAGAAAGAAATAAAAAGTCACACAATTTGTGTAAGGACTGAGAAATAAAATAGCTCAATGTTTTAATGGAGTCACATGGTTTGTAAAAATATATATTGTTGAAGATGAAACCTGTAATTCCTAAGAAATTTTTCTTTATTAGGGCAGAAGAAGGAATATGTGTGTGTGTGTGTGTGTGTGTGTGTATGTAAACGAGATAGAGATACAGAGAGAGAGAGAGAGAGAGAAAGAGAAAGAGAGAGAGAGAGAGAGAGAGAGTTTGTGTGTACACATATACTCCCTTGGCACAGAATCAAAATAAAAAAATATACCCTTCTTTGAAATTCAGGAAAGGATATTTTGGCTATGTACAAGTTTGCTTCTGCCCTTAAACTTTTGTGAAGCAGATAGCTTTGTATGCTCTTTCCCTTATACATTTATCATAAGAATTTGCATGTTCTTTTAATATCATTTGACTCTACATTAATAGTAATTTGTCCCTACTTATTCATGAGTTAGACTGCAACAATTCTTGAACGTTTTGGTTCAAAGACCACTTTACCCCTTAAAAAGTAATTTTGGACTGCAAAGAGCTTTTAATTATGTGAGTTATATCTAGCAATATTACTGTATTTACTTTATTTGAAGTGAGTTGACTATAATGAGATGATATCTAAAAAGATAAAGCTATGGGGTGAGAAAGAGGATTACACTGGGAGAAAGGGAAATAGGTAAAATGGGATAAATTATCTCACAAAAAGACGCACAAATGAGCTTTTACAGTGGAGGAGAATATGGAGGAATTGGTGGGGAATGTTTGAGCTTTATCTTCTTAAGAGTTGACCCAAAGAGGAAGTACCACACACGCTTAGTTGAGTATAAAAATTTGTTTTATGCTACAAGAAAGTAGGAGAGGAGGGCTAATCAAAAGGAAGGTGGATTGGTGGATTGGGGGAGGCAAAATCAAGAGTAAAGAACTTCAGAGGAAGGACGGAGTGAAAGGAAAGTGAGTAAGATAGGGGTAAAATAGAATGGAGGGAAATACACAGTAATCAAAAATGTGAAAAAATCTTATAGAAAGTTTCTCTGATAAAGGCCTCATTTCTCAAATATATAAAGAACTAAGTCAAATGAATAAAAGTAAGAGCAATTCCCCAATTGACAAAGAGTCAAAGGATATGGACGTGCAGTTTTCAGATGAAATATTAAAAGCTATTTATGGTCATATGAAAAATACTCTAAATCATATGACTAAATCAATGAGGTACCACCCCATACCTATCATATTTACTAATATTGCAGAAAAGGAAAATGACAAAAGTTGGAGGAGATGTGGGAAAATTGAGACACTAACAAACTTTTTTTTGGATGAAAAAAATTTACACCTTTATTTCAATATAATTGGTTTCCTCTGTAATCTAGGTATTCTAGCAGCAAACTCCTCCCAAAGACTTTCTTTATAGAAAGTTTTGAACTTTCAGAACGTTCCAGATACTTTCTCCATCAGTACTTGGCTGGTTTTCAGTTCCACAGAATATCATGCGTTGTTCTAGGTTAAGGGAATCACCTGAAATTTCACCATCATGCCAATTGACTCAGTTTTTGATACATAACACCTTCTTAGCTCTCTCACAAGCCTCTCACCTCTGACTGGAGGGCTGAAGTTTTCCCAAAGCTTTCCTTTATTTATTTTTTTAAAAATATTAGCTATTTCCATTTTTATTACTATTCTGGGAAGAGGCTATTGTTTTTGTGTTTTTAATTTGTTTTTTAAATTAAATTTGTTTATTTACTTTTAGTTTACAACATTCAGTTCCACAATCCCTTGAATTTCAAATTTTCTCCCCCTTTCTCTCCTCCCTGCCCCATCATGGTGGCATGCACTCGAATATAGTATCTACAAATATCTTCACATTAATCATTAGTCAGGTTGTAAAGAAGGATTATAACTGATGGAATGATCAGTGGGAAAGAGGAAACAAAACAAAACAAGAAAAAGAAACACAGCAAGTAGTTTGTTTCAATCTGCATTCAGACTCTGCATCTCTTTCTCTGTATGTGGAGTCTCTTGGAGTTGTCTTACAACCTTACGCTGCAGAGAGGAGCCCAGTCTATTGAAGTTAGTCATCACACATACATTGTGTCTGTGATTGTGTGCAAATTTCTCTTGGTTCTGCTCTTCTCACTCAGCATCAGTTTATATAAATTGTTCTAAATTATGATGAAGTCCATCTGCTTCTCATTTCTTATAGAGCAGTAGTATTCCATTACATTCATATACCACGACTTGTTCAGCCATTCCCCAATTGATAGACATCCCCTTGGTTTCCAATTCTTTGCCACCACAAAAAGAGCTGCAATAAATATTTATGTACATATGGGTCCTCCTCTCACTTCTCTGGTTTCTTTGGGATATGACTCTAGAAATGGTATTGCTGGGTCAAAGGGAAGGCACTTATTTATACCCTTTTTGCGTAGTTCCAGATTGTTCTCCAGAATGGCTGGGTCAGTTCACAGCTCCACCAACAATGCATTAGTGTTCCAATTTTTCCACATCCTCTCCAGCATTTATCATTTTCTTGTTTTGTCATCTCAGCCAATCTGGCCAGTGAGATGTGGTACCTCAGAGTTGTTTTGATTTGTATTTCTCTAATCACTAGTGATTTAGACCATTTTTTCATATGCTTATAGATATCTTTATTTATCTTCTGAAAACTGCCTGTTCATATCCTTTGGCCATTTATCAATTGGGGAGTGGCTTGTATTCTTATAGATTTGACTCAGTTCTTTGTATATCACTAATAAACTTTTTATTGGAGATATGAACTGATTCAAATATTTTGGAGAACAATTTTGAACTATACCTAAATGACTCTAAATCAATGCATATCCATTGACCTAACAATACCAATACTAGGTCTGTATCCCAAAGAAATCAAAAGCAAAAAGGAAAGAACCTATGTTGAAAAAATATTCATAGCAGCTTTTTTTTATAGAAGCAAAGAATCTGGAAATTGAGGAGATGACTATCAATTGGGGAATGGCTCAACAAGTTGTGGTATATGATTATAATGGGATACAATTGTGCTGTAAGAAATGATGAGCAGGATGCACTTAGAAAAACCTGGAAAGATTTACATGAACTGATGCCCTAAAAAGAGCAGGTTTGCTCTTGACTGGAAAATTAAGTGTCATTAAAAACGGTCAAGATTTGAACCAATTTCTTCCTGTGGACAAGGCCAGTTCTCTATGGTCTAGGCTAGGCTGACTCTCAAAACTTTTGTAATAACCAAGTACAATTGTTATTATTCATTATGTATATAATATCCATCCAGTACCCTTTCCACATCAAATTTAGTCTCTATCACATTGAATGCTCGTGACCATAATCAATCCATTTCATAATCTGGCCTTAATTTTCTTCCCCAACCTTTTTATTCACATTTCTTTCTACCTGATAACTCTTTCTCATTTTACTTTAGCATTTACAATGTGTTTTCACTACTCTCCTTTGAGGTGTGTAAGACAGTATGGTACCCATATTTCTAGGTTAGGAAACTGATTTTTCATTGAAAATGTTACTTTGGGAGTAGCTACGTGGAGCTGTGAGTAGAGTACGGGCCCTGGAGTCAGGAGGATCTGAGTTCAAATCCAGCTTCAGACACTTAACGCTTACTAGCCATGTGACCTTGGGCAAATCACTTAACCCCAATTGCCCCTCCAAAAAGAAAAAAAAATCACTTTTCATAGACTCTTTGCTTGCTCAGTCTCAACTAATCTACTTAATGCATCACCAAAATGACATGTAAATTTCAGTTTGTATGGTTTTATTTGCCCTGTTTCCCATGCCTGGGGTACTTGCTCTCTTCCTCTTTGGTTTGATTAATCCTATCTTTCCTTCAAAGTTCAACCAGAACATCTGGAAGCACTACCCAAACTTCCTGTCTCGGTCCCCCATCTTCCCTCCCCCCCCCCCCCACACATACATAATGAGGCTTCATCTTCTTTATCTCTCTTTTCTTGGAACTCTGAAGTTATTTATTGTCTGTAACACTCATCTTCAACATATATTATTGTCTTTTTATGTCCATCTGAGGACTGCTCTACCTCTGCAGAATCTCAACTCCATTTTACAGATCAGGAAATCAGAACTCAGAGAGGATAAGTATAACTACTAAGTTTCTGAGGCATGATTCAGTCCTTGATCTCTTTGACTTCCAGTCTACCGGTCTATGAACTGGTCTATATTGTCTCTTTGATAACAAGCAGGTGTTAATGAATATGTGAAATTATGTTGATGATGATAATCGTTTTAGAGAGCAAAGAAACTCTATAATTTATCTGAATAGCTCCTACTCCAGGTTCATCAGAACTCAGGAGAATTGAATACAAACATCTATTTCTTTTTTTCCTTTTCTGTTCTCAGAAAAATTATTTCTATTAGTGTAGATGGCAAAAACTATGAACTTGATGACACAAATTCTGTGCATGAGCTATCAACATTGATTAACTGGAAAACTTACTGCACTTTATGATGAACAGATAGTATCTGCATTTTGTTTGGAGGTTTTGTGTCTCTAAACCATATTCAAATGAATCCTTAGTGGAAGATGCAAAATTTCAACCAAATTTTACCTGTTTTTATAGCTTTTAGCAACAAAAACCTAGTTACAGCAGATGGGGCTGTTACTATGAGAAAGAGAGTCATTCAGTAAGGAAAATGAAATATGATGTTCTCCAAATTCCATAAGATGTTAGGGCTTTTTTTTTCTTTTTTCTAAAATATGAGTTAGAGAAAATACTATAAAATTGCCTTCCAAGTTTTAGGGATGATATTACATATAGATTAAACTTCTAGCAATGTTTACACTTTAGAAACTGTGCATAGGAACACTAATTTGAAGGGTGACTATTTCTTTTTCAAAGAAGGGCAACCTTGGCTTATCTCTCAGACTTCTTGTTAAAAATATTTCTTATAGTTACAAGAAGTTATTTTTCTTTCTAAACACACAAAAGAATTAAGAGGGTGTGTGTGTGTATGCAAAAATATTTACGTATATATTCAATCTACCATATTATAGAAGAAATGATATTTGAGGGGGTGAGGTGGGCAGAATATTCACATTGATGACATCATATATCCTTGTTATATTTAAGTGCTTGGAAGCAGAAAACTCCATGTCTATATCTACAGCAATTACAATTTCTCTAAAAATTTAGTCTTACATTTTTGACTCTATGTACAGCATTTCTGCTTATAATTCCTACTATTGCCTCAAATTCAATGTTTAACATAACATTCAGTATTTTACTCCTTCATGAATCCTAACTTCCTTCTTCTTGATTAATTTACACTTAAGAAACATGAATCAGTCTCTGTGCATTATTTCTTTTAATTATAGAATTTTAGTGACAGAAGAAGTTAATCTAACTAGTACATTGTATGGTAATATCTTCTACAACATTCTAATAAGTGGTCACTTTACCTTTACTAGAAGACATTCCACCGTTAATATGTGTATGATTATACGTATGCAATATGTATACGATACATGCATTAAGTGGATAATGCCCAAATTATATACATATTACACATGTTATATAATGACATTACACATATATCCTATATCATCATTGATTTTTACTCAGTTGTTGTTTGCATAGTTCCTAAATGATTTGGGCAGCTAGGTGGTGCAATGTTTAAAGTGTTGTACTTTGAGGGAGGAAGACCAGAGTTCAAATCCTGATTTAATCACTCAAATAGCTATGTAAGCTTGGGCAAGTCACTTAATCTCTTTCAGTCTTGATTTTCTCCTGTGTTAAATGGGGATAATAATAGCATTTGCTTTACCTTGTTAATGTGAAGATTAAGTGAGATAACACATGTAAAGGGATATATAAATGCTAGTGGCTATCATTAGCTAGGGATAGCTAGGTGGCACTGTGGGTAGAGTTTCTGGAGTCAAAAAGACTCAACTCCCTGAGCTCAAATCTAGCCTCAGATACTCAATAGCTGTGCAATCCTGGGAAAGTCATTTGACCCTTTTGCCTCAGTTTCCTCATCTATAAAATAAGCTGGAGAAGGAAACGGTAAACCACTTCAATATTTTTTTTGCCAAGAAAACCCCAATGGGATCATGAAGAATCAGATATGACTAAAAATGATTGAAGAACAACAACAAATCATCATCATCTTCATTATGGTTATGATTATTAATTGTCATCCATTTAATAGTTACATAAATTTACATAAATGTTGGTGTGGCAAAGGTTTCTATTTATTTCTCTAACCATATTCTTCCCAAATGAGCTTTGTCTTTTAAGATTCCAGTTAGTCTGTGACACAAATAACCACAGCTTTCTCTTTGATAATTTTGCATTGGGTTTTCCCCACCCCCATACCTGGAGAGAAGACCAAGGCACTTGTAAGTATTACCTTCATTGACTGGTTTTATTTGAGCTCCAGATTATTATTTTGTGCTGCTGGTTATAATTTTATATGCATACACACAATCTTACCTCCATTCTATACTCCTTCTGAGTAACTCTATCCTGACGTCCTGTGTGGAGAGAGAAGAAATAAATAGTTTCCTCTCTCTCCACATATGTTATCCCACCCTAAATGCTGGTACTCTGCCCAAAGGGAATGTAAATTTTAATCTTTGAAACATTTTTTTTTGGTTTTTCTCTTAAAAATCAACCTTAAACTCAAATTACTTGGTCTCAGATCAAGCTCTATTTGGTCACTGGGTGGACCTTGATTGGCTCAGAATAAAAAAACAATTGTTTCTGTTTTGGTCAGAAACCATGAGGTTCTTTCCCTCCCAGATCTATTTTTTTAAGAGGCCATTCTTTGCCTCATTTTAAAAAACTTTAATCATAGAATGGGCTCTGCCTCAGTCAAACTGAAACCTATCAAAGGCTTAAACTTGGAAAGACCAAGGTCCCCCACTGTATTCCGGACAGTCTCCAGTTGTCCTGATGCATATCTGGGCATTGGACTTAGCTCCAGAGGAGAAAGTGAGGCTGATGACTTTGCATAGCCCTGCCTCACATAAATCCAATTCACTTGCAAATCATGCATCACTTCCCTGATGCCATGGTCCTCTTTGAGAAGGACAAACAAAAGCAGCAACAGCATCATTATATCAAAACTAAAATTTATTCTGTACTACTTCAACTCATTCTTCCAAGTTCTGCCCTACAGGGAGAAGTTGAGCATGTCTAATTATGTTGTGTATTATAGCATCTGTAATTCGTCAAGATTGCTATTATACCTCGTATTAGCGTTATTATCTCATGACTAAAAGAAATACATTTCCTTAAAATGAACCTTGCATGGCATGGGTTCTCATTGCCTCACTAACTTGCTCATTCTCTTCTAGATGATCCCAAGCATATCAATTTCTTCCTAAAATGAAGCACAATATATGTAACATGTATCTCAAACAGTACTTTGCATAATTCATTTTGATCATAGACTATGCACTGAATAGCAATAGTTCACATGTGTATAGTGATGTGAAGTTTATAAAGAACTCTTCTCAGAGTAACATTATCAAGCATGTGGATCATGCAATATTGTCCCCATTTTGAAAATAAGAAAACTGAAGCCATGAAAGTCTAAAGAATAGGTGCATAAGATAGACAATGGCTCATGGATTTATTAGAGCTGGAAGGAAACTTTGTGATATGCTTGTCTAATCTTCTCATTTTATTGTTGTTGTTCAGTCATTTCCTATTCTTTGTGACCACACAGAGAGTAGCACACCAGACCTCTCTCTCTTCTACTATTTCTGTGCTCATGTTTATTACTTCCATGACATTATCTAGCCCATCCTCTGTGTCCTCTTTACCACTTTCCTTCAATCTTTCCCAACCTCAGCTTTGTATTTTTCCCCTCAATGAATCCTGTCTTCTCATTATGTGACCAAAGTATTTAAGCTTCAGCTTCAGTATTTGACTTTCCAGTGAAAAGTCTGAATTAATTTAATTATTTACTGATCTGATTCCCTTGCCGACTCTCCAAAGTCTTTTCCAGTATCACAGTTCAAAAGCATCAATTCCACAGTGCTCAGCTTTCCTCACAGTCCACATCTCACAGCCACACATTGCTACTGGAAAAGCTATAACTTTGACTATACAGACAATTAATGACGAGGTGATGTCTCTGCTTTTGAGTTTGCTGTCCAGACAAGTAAATTGAGACCCTGGGACAGTTAGGTGGCAGAGTGAATAGAATGTTGGACCTGGAGTCAGAAAGATTTATCTGACTTCAGACACTAAATGAGCAAAGCTCTTAATTCTGTTTGCCTCAGTTTCTTTATCTGTAAAATAAGCTGCGGAAGAAAATGGCAAACCACTCCAGTGACTTTGCCTAGGAAACCCTATATGGGGTCATGGAGCATCAGACAACTAAAAATGATTGAACAACAAAAATGACTGAATACTCAGCAGCAAACTGAGACCCAGAGAGATTAACTGATTTGCTCGAGTCACACAGGTATGATGTAACAGAGTCTGGATTTTAATTCATATCTTTTGATTCCAAATCAAGTGGTTCTCCCCAGTATCTAGCAACTAAGACTCCAACCCATGTCTTCTGACACTCAGCCTAGACATTTTATCCCTGTGCCACATTTTGACTAGATAAATGAATTGATACAGAATTGAATGCTAATGAATTTTAAGGTAAGAGGAAGGAAGGGAAGAAGGAACCAAATATTTATGAAGCAACTACTATGTGCCAGATATTGGGCAAATTCTTAACAAATATGATCTCGTTTGATCCTCACAAGAACTTTGGGAAATAGATGCGATTATTATTACTTTACCGTTGCGGAAATCTATGCTAAAAGATGTTGTGATTTGTGCAGGGTGACATAGATATTAGGTATATGAGATCAAATTTAGACTTAGAGCGTCTGGATTCCAAGCCTAGGACTAGATCCACCTTACCATACCCCTGCCTCTAGCTATGCATTGCTATAGTCAGTATTGCAAAAAGATGTCAGATTGGACTATATAAAGTGATAGTGCTTTAAAATTAAGCACATGAAGATATGTTGAGGCATAAGGAAATTGTTGCAAAGGCTTCTTATCCTGAATGGTAGTCATAAATCAAACCATTGCTTGAAGCATTTTATATATAAATTTGCTTCATATTCAGAAATGAAACTATAGCTATTGAATAACATTTTGAACTAGATTTTTTTTTCCCTTTTAGTTATGGATGTAAGAAATTTGCAGGAATAAAAATTTGCTCAGAAATATGTTCTTAGAAATATGTGGATAAAACTAAGAGAGCCTTCCAATGAAAAAACTATCTCTTAGACCATTGATTAAGTGTCCTGTATTATGTGGTCTTAGAAAATTGTTTTTTGTGTGGAAATGTTAATTGACCACCTCAGTGTCACACAACCAGTATGTATCAGAGGCCAGGACTAATCCCACTTTGCCCTGCCTCTGAGGCCAGCTTTTGACTATATCATGATGCTTCTCCTAAATCATTTAATGATATTAAATATATCATTAGAACACAACACATACTGTATGACAGGGAAATGAGGGAGGTCATTCACATAGCAAAAAAGATGGATAAAATGTGAATAATCCAACTACTATCTTAGCATTTGTGAATCACTGAAATGTCTAGAAGGCTTGTAATATCTTAAGTAGATCTTCTCTGTAGTATATTTGGAAGAGCATAGATGAGATTCACACTGGATATTAAAGCATGAATGGGCTGGGATTTATACCAATGGAGAAGGCACTCAAGAAAATGAGATAAGGGATCCATGGAAGTATTAGAATATCTAATTTTTTTTGTATGTGTATGAACATCATATATCCCTCTCTAATAATGAACATTTATATAGTGCTATAGTTTATCATTTAGTTAACAAGCATTTATTAAAGGCTTACTACATGTTAATCACTGTAATAAATATTGGGGTTAAAAAGAAATGGAAAAACATTGTCCCTCTTTCAAGGAGCTCACATTCTAATAAGAGAGATAACAAAAAAATAACAGATGTAGATATAAACCACATACTTAAAAGACAGACGGCACTCTTAAAGGGAAAACACTGGCAGGAGCAGTGGTAGAGGACAGAAAACATCTCCTTCAAACTTGTATTTGAGATGAACAGTAATGGAAGACAAGAAATTCACATGGTGGAGCTAGGTACTGTGCTAAGCCTAGATGATACAAAGAAGGTAAAAAAATGAAATAAAAACACAACAACAATAATAATAAAACAATTTCCTCCACAACAAACTCATAGTTTAGTGGAGCAATTATAGAGACATGCAAAGAACTATGTACAGACAAGATAAAGGATACATTTAAAATAATCATAGAAAGCACTGGAATTAGGTGGAGTTAGGAAAGTCTTATTGCAGAACATGAGATTTTGACTGAGACTTGAAGGAATCCGAGGAAGTTAGAAGATGGATGTAAAGGGAGAGGATTCTAGATATGGGGGTGGGATGGGGCAACCACTGAAAGAGAATGGGGTTGGGAGTTAGAGTGTCCCTTGTGAAGGCCAGTGTCATTGGATCATGGATTATATTGAAGGGAGTAACTAATAAATGATTGTAGGAAGAGAATGGTTGAGTTTTGGGGGTTCTAAGTGGCTAAAATGTGAGAGTTTTATATATCAAATGGGATTTTATATTTGATCCTTATGTAGTTTTTGGGGAAGGAGGGAAAATGAAGATGATCAGACCTATGGTTTAGGAAAATCACTTTGGCAACTGTGTGAGTAGAGGATGGATTAGAGTGGGAAGGACTTTGAAGTCGAAACACCAATGAAAAGACTATTGCAGTAGTTAAAGCATGAAGTCATGCAAACTTGAATCAGACTGGTGATTGTGTGGGTGGATGAAAGTGGGTGTGGATGAGAGATTACAGGAGATGTTGTGAAGGTAGATATGACAGGATTCAGTTTGTGAAGAGAGGGGAAAGAAGAGTTGAGAATGACCCCAAAGGTGTGACTGCTTTGATATTAAAAGGGAAGTTTGGAAGACAGAGAATTTGGGAGAAAGGCGATGAGTTCTGATTTGGACATGTTGAATTTGAGTTGGCATTAATACCTACTTGCAGTATATCTTTTGGGGGGGGGGGAAGGGGAGGCAATCAGGGTTAACTGACTTGCCCAGGGTCATGCAGCTAGTAAGTATCTAAGGCTGGATTTGAACTCAGTTCCTCCTGAATCCAGAGTCACTACTCTACCCATTGCACTACTTTGTTGCCCCAAACTGTTATTTTCCATCTGTGCATCTCTAGTTCTTGGTGTAGTTTTTCTGCATATAGTAGGCAGGTAATGAATGTTTGCTGTATTATATTTAATTTAGTTACAAAAAGAATTTAATAAATCCTTTACCCAGACATTAAATGAAAGTACAGAAGAAATTATATAAAAATATTATAAATGCCAAGTATACCTAGCATTGGTTTTGAGTGATCTGTGATCCTGGTTTTTTCTGCTAATATAAAACATTAGATGTTACATACTAATTGAGAGTGTTAATGGCAGCTGACCCATATGCGTACTTTCTTGTATCTAAAAATTCTCCATTAGGAGAAATTACATATGTATCAAAGATTTCTTTGATGAAGATTTCAAGAAGGAATAGGCAGACTTTGGGACGCAATATTCCCTAGCAGATCATATTTTTGCAGCTTCACAGAATATAAGAATCAATTGGACTTATTATCTTTTGTCTTTGAAAAAGGATGAGACTCTATAGAACAAAATTTTTTCTTAAAGGTTACTTTTGAATAAAATGCCTCTTATGCATCTATTAAAATAACACAAGGTTTCTTGGAAGATGCAACAATAGAATAACCTTGTTTAATATCTCTATTATTATGAAGTGTAGTCTACAGCAGTGAGAAATACTCTGGTTCCAAGTACAAATGCCCTGAAAATAGTTAAGTAGTTGAGATACTCATATTTGTAGGTGGCATTGTGCTGATAGCATTAGACCCTGGAATATTGCAAAACCTGCTAATTGAGACCAATGGTCATTCCAAAGAACTCTACTGAGCTATATATACGATAAACAATAAAAGAGTAAAAACTAAATGTTGTCTATATTATGATATGCCATGTATAGATAGCTCATAGAAGTGGTTCATCAAAACATTTGTCTTAGACCCTGCAAATAGACGATGAACTAAGCCCAGAATTGACTAGAATCAAAGGAATTTAGGTTGAATTTCAAATGCTGAGTAATGCCTTCAATGGTCCCAAATTTCTCCTTTAAATGGAGACATCTTTTTTTGAAAGTCATATCTGTGCTATACAGTTATAAGTCATATAATTTCATAATCTCAGAAGAATCAAAATTGTAAGTTATTCAAAGTCAATGGACTTAGGTGAATGGTTTGTCTGAGTCAGCTTCAGTATTTTTGGTTAGTATTGGTGTAGAATATATGTGAGAAATGCACATCTTCATCCTCAAAAGCTCACTCTAGCCCTGGAGTTCACACAGTGTAATCATCCACTGCCCCTGTGGCTTCTCTCTCTGATTGGATGGTTCCTCCCCAAACCTCTAGTATAACCTAAAGTATAACCTCTAGGCCATCCATTTACTCATTGTGCTCCAGGAAGAACTCTGGACTTTCTCTACCATGTTCCTGCACTACAAATTCTTCCTCCCTTCATCTTTCTTTTATGCGTTGTCTCCATTCAGTAAAATGTAAGTTTTTTTAAGATAAGCGCTGTCTTTCTGTTTGCAGTTGTACTCCTAGCATTTAGCAAAGTGTCTGGAGCACACTAAGCACTAATACATACTTATTTTTCTTTTGTGTGACCATGTCCAAGTCATCTGATAATCTTCTTGCTACAGTTAACTCATCAGTAGAATGGGAATGTAATAACCTGTATATCACAGAGTTATAGTGAGGACCAAATGAGATAAAATGTAAAGTATAAACAATGCATATGACGCTCTACTTAAATGCTAGCTATTAGAATCAATTATATATTATTGTTCTTAATTAATACTATTAGACTTAGGGCCTAGTTGAGGGCCAGGGTGAATCAGAGTCTGGGCATGGGCTGAACTGACAAGTTGATAGATTTCAGGTATTTCCAGGCACCAAGTTACATAAGGGAGGTCACTTGCCCTTAGTTAGTTGCTGTTTAGACTTTCTAAGAGTTTTTCCTGTTAATCTGAAAGAATATTTCCAATAGAACATTGATCAGACACATCACTGAGGTAACTTGAATTTTTCTGTATTACTTCATGCAAAATAGTATGATTTGCATCCCAAGGAAGCTTCATATTACTCATTTCCAGGAAACTGGGTGAATTTTCTCTAATGAAAAGTCCTCTTTGTAAAGTTAAAAAAGGCAAATTTATGAAAGCTTTTTGAAGGAATTATGAAGACACTGAAATCATGTGGATAGAAACCAGGCCTCTTGGGGAAACTCTGGAGGAGCTCATCGACTTCCTGACAAACACAGTCTGTGTGCTGCAAGGGAGCTGGTAGTTCAGTATCCTTTTGGAAATGAGATCTTGGGAGGGGCAGAGGAGGGAAAGAGTCCATATCCCATATAATGGAAGACAGCCTATTTGATACACTGCCTGAAGTTCTCAAACAATATAAATTCTGAAGTATTTGAATTGTTGTAATCTTAATTCTGAAGTGTTGTAAACTTAATGCTAATTCAATGAGGGGCAAGATTTTTTTCAGCCAAAGAATATATTTTTCCTGTGAAAAGCAGCCTCATACTCCTGCCTAATGAGAATCTGAAGTACTCACCTGGTAATAATATCTCAAAACAACCTCACGATGTTGAACACTGCAGTCTATTTGAATGCTGACCTTGTCAATGGATAACATTGTCACCTGTATTAGAAGTACTTATTGAGCAATCTTGTCTCTATCAAAAGCAGAGATGGCTTCAAATATTTGAAAGGCTGTCACTTGGAAGAGGGATTAGACTTTTCTGCATAGCTCTAGAAAGCTGGAACAATGCCAGCAGGTGGAATTATAAGGAAACTGATTTTAGCTTAATATCAGCAGGCATGTTATAAAATAACAATTTTAGAGTTGTCCATAAATGAAATGGGCTCTTTTCCTGTGAGGTATTGTGTTTCCCATTATGAGAGATATTAGAATAGAGGGCAGATAACCATCTCTCAGGAATGGTGGAAAAAGAGAATCACTGATAGAAGGGGTGAGGATGGTGGTGTGTATAATAAAAATGAATTTTATGATTTTCCCCATAAATGTGGTAAAATTTTCAAGATATTTATCTTTGTGGGGAGGATATACTTCCTATGGAGCTAGGATTGTACACTAGAAACTTGCTAAGAGAATACAGTAAATTCTGAACCCAAGTGCCTGATGCTATATTCTAATGATTCATTGACTGAGACACAGAAGAATATACTATTTTTAGAGGTCACCCCCTTTGTAGTCTCAGGAGGTGAAATGACCCATTCCTTTTGCCTACTTTTCTTCTTCATGCTTTATCTCCTTTAGACTTCTAGACCCAAGTATAACACTTGGAGAAGGTGTCTCCTCTCCTCAGGCCTCAGAAACAGAAAGTGATGGCGTGCAGAAGGATGTGGTAAACTAGTGGCTTGTATTCAACCTGGTGTGCCTAAGTAGTGAGTTTTTGGACTTTCCAGTCTTGGCTACATTTTTCCTCTTCTCTTTTCAGTTCATAGGATTCTGGTGACATCTTAGCAAGGGCACAGAAGCAAAAATGACATTCTCATTATGTTCAGTGTTTCTGAATATATCAGCCATATTGGAATAGGTTTGTGATATACACACGTATGTACATATATGTTTATATACACACATATACACACACATACATATATGAGCAGAACTGCGTATATGCAAATATATGAGTAAACATATAAGTAATTTGAACTATGAGGTTTCTAAAACAGGGATATCAGGAAAGACCTAATATAGGAGGGGGATTTGAGATTTAGTCTTGAAGGCAGCTAGAGTTTCTAAGACAAGGAATGATAACGCACAGTATTTCAGGTATAGAAAATAGTCTATGTAAAGGATTGGAGGTGGGAAATAGAATGCTGTATACAGGGAGCAACAAGTATACTTATTTGGTTAGAATATGGACCAGTTTGCTGGTAAAGTCCCTTTAACTCTGATATTCTTTGATTGGACATGGGCACACTGGTTGTCATCAAATTTATTTCCCCAAATAAAAATGTGATGGTCTTAGAATGTAAGCTCCTTGAGAGTAGGCATTTTTTTCATTCTTTCGTGTTTGTATCTCCAGTACCTAGAATAGTGCAAGGAACTAGCAGATACTTAAGAAATATTTATTCATTGACTTACTGATTACAGTAAGGTTAAATGGACATTGTGCTGATAAGAGAAAAGCATGCTATGGAATATCCGAAGTTTGTTTTCTTTAACCTAGTGCTGAGGGCACTAATCCAAACCTATTCAGAAGGAATTTTCTAACTGCTTTAATCTTTCTTTAAAAGGGTTAACTCTTACCAGTTATTTGCTACTGGTATGTGTGTGTATGTATGTGTCTGAGAAGATTGACACATGTTCCTTTTATTGCCTATATTTAGTAGCAAGTTCATCACTAAAGTTAGGAGCAAACATCTCTGTTTCTTGGGGAAACAGACTTATCTTCACCCCTTGAATTCACAAATGATAAGGAAGCAAAGTTAACCCAATTACTCAATGAGGAAACCTACTTTGAAAATACCTACTGTCTAAAGAATTACATCCCAGCATGTAAAATCCTGTTAATTTACTTAAAATTAATCCCTTATGCTCTGGTGACATAATTCCTAAAATGATAAAGTTATATGTTAAAAAATGCCCTTGCAGGTATTATTCTAGTGGTATTTCTTCATGTCTTTAACTAGTTAAAAGGCAGCTTCTATGATCAAGTATAGAAAGCTCATTTTATAGCATAAGTGGAAGAATCCCCAGCTATTGACAACCTATGCCTTACCTTCCCATGACCTAGCCTGAGTTTAATATGCATTTGACAGAATCAGGCAATCCTGATCAGGCAATCAAGGCTAGACTTAGAAGATTATTTCTTGAGTGGCTTAGAGTATATATACATATATACGTTGCTAGAATCATCCTTGACTCTTTTCTCCCCTTTCCCTCATAGGCAATGAATTACTGAGTCTTTTTAATTCTGCCTTGGAAACCTCTCTCATCCTTCACTTCCTTCCCTTTTCTGCTGTTGCTACTCCAGTACTCTTTTGAATTTATGTTTGTTTCATTGCAATAGCCCCCTAACTGATATTCCTGTTTCCAGCATATCTCCCTCAATAATCCATACTGCACACCCATTGCCAGATTCATTTTCCTAAAATGATATTTTCACCATGTTGTTGTGCTTCTCAAAAGATGCTAGTTCTTCTCACTTCCTTCAAAGATAAAGTACAAAATCCTTAGTCAGACAGTTAAGATCCTTCTCAGTCTGGCTCCAATCTTGCCTTCCAATCAAATGTAATACCTATTCTAGTCATGCTCACTTCCTTTTCTCCTAATAGGCTATCTGCCTTCCTGTCCTTGAATCCTTTTTTGTTACTGTTCTCCCCATCTGACATGTCTCCCCTCAATATAGCTTGTTTATCCTATGATGGTGTATTGGTAATGGAATTTGGAGATGCCCCTGTATTGGCTTGGTTTTTGGGTTGAGTGTTAAAATCCAAAGCTTGTGAATCCCACTTGTGGTATGGACTTGTTGATCTGAAGAGAGAGGGCTGAACTGGGAGGAGCTGTGAATTGGGAAAGAGGCCCAAGCCTAGAGAGGACCAGAAGGACTTTGGGAGAGCAGTATCCAGTATCATGGAGCCTGAGTTGCTGAGAGAAAGACTGCTGAGAGCGCACTGGAACTGCCCAGGACTTTTGAGAACTGCCACCCAGAACTGCCAAGAACTGAGGAGGCATGGCTATGATGCTGGTATTTTGTCTGTCTGTTTTGATGTTGTTTTGCCAGATTTACCTGATGGTGAAGGACAGTGCTGCTGTTACAGAGGTCCTGGAACCTTGCTGTTGGTTCAGAAGCCCTGAAGGAGGATTTTCTTGTGGTAATGACGAGGTGCTTCTGGAATATTTTGGGGTGATTTTTATAATTTTGTAACATTATTGCAATTTCAGTCTTGTGTTAAGTTGTAAAAGCCACATTTCTCTCCAGCCATAAAGCATTAACTCTGTCCCTTCCCTCCCCCCCCCAGCTGTAAAGCATTAACTCTGTCCCTTCCCTGCCCCCAGCCTAGAGGTATTTCCTCTGAAACCATTTTCTCTATAGTTATTATAATGAATTCTTTTAAAAGCATTACCTCCTTTTGTTCTAGTAAACAAGACTCATCCATTTGCACTCAAAACTGAATGGGTACTTCTCATTTAAATTTGATCTCAAATCTGAACACTGGTTGACTTTATGATGTTTCAAGGCAAAAACCACACCTCTTGCTCCCCCTCCCCTCAGATTTCTCCCAGTGAATTATGGGCAAAACACATGTGCAGTTGATGTGAAGGGTGCGTGTTCCTTTAAGTATTAGTCACTCCTTGGCACCTCCCAGAGCCCTCCGTAACTCTACCTTTGTACACCTAGTTAGCCTAATGAACCTATTATTGACAGTTTTAGGTCTTTAAACACTGCATCTCTGGCCCCTACACTTTGCATGTTGTCTTTCTATCTTCTCCTGCCCTCTGCAGAGTGTCACACTAAATCTCCTAGAACTTTGCAGGTTTTCTCTCTGATCCCCGCCCCCCGCCTGCTGTAAAGCATAACTTCGAACTTTGTAATTCTACCTTAAATCCCTGTCAGCTTGCAGGTTTCCTAGCCTCCTCTGCCCCTGTGTAACAATAACCTTTTATAACTCTGCCAAGGACAGCTGAGTCCAGTAATTCTTTTTGAACGTCGAACCTAGAAAGGATTTCAGTAGAAATGCCCCCAATTTATACCTCTTCAGTACCTGCACAGAAATCCTGGAAGAGGGCCTTGCTGATGTTTTCAGGGGTTCTGGGACTGTTCTACAGGCAGAGAGTGACTTGATGAGGACACTTGTTGAGCCTTGTCTCCCCAGGAACTGAAATTGCTGAGGGCTTGCCTCTAGTGAAGATGAAAGAATGCCCTTTCTTTGGGTATTCAATGCTGAGTTTAAACTTGTTGTAACTTAAGAGTGGATGGCCTTTTGTGTTTTCCTGCCCCTTTTGAGATTCAGGGGTGGGAAACCTTTGAGTTTTCTTTGTGGTCTGTGATTGACCAAATGAATGTACTTTGTTTATGGTTGGAGACTAATCTCCATTTGAGAGGATACTTTTGACTGACTAAATGAATGTACTGTCTAGGGGTGGAGTAGTACCTTGATTGAATTGAGAACTTACTTACTAAAGGAACAAGTTACACTGTATTTTGACTTTCTCTGTTCTGTGAATGTTTGCTGAATACATGGGGATTTGCTATGCTGGTAATCTGAACCTTGGAAGTTGCCTTTGCTTGGCATTATAGATGGACATAGACATCTATGTCTCTATCATAGGATAAACAAGTTATATTTATACATATATGTATATTTATATGTGTGTGTATATCTAGATCTATATAGTTTATTTAACCTCTATGACATATAGGAAAAAATTAATCATAATTATATATATAATTATGTGTAGCTTATTTTTTCTATATATTATATACATATACACACATACATACAGTCATATACATACATACATACACATATGATTTTATTTGGGACTTAAAGTAACTCAGCAAAGTTAGTGAGCAGAGATGCGGCAGAAAAGCATTCTAGGTGTGGGGAACATCAAGAAAAAATGCATGGATATGAGAGATGCAGGGTCTTGTTCATAGAATAGCAAGGAAGCCAGTGTCTCTGGATCAGAGTGTGTCTCAGAGAGTCAGGTAAGAAGACTGGAAAGGCAAGAGAGAGCTAGCTTATAAAGGACTTTGAATAACAATCATATCAATTGATACAAAACAAATTTGATTTTATATCTGATTTTGGAGGCAATAGGCAGGCACTAAAGTTTTTGAGTAGAGGGTGACATGGTTGGAGATTTGAGCTTTAGGAAAATTACTTTGGTGGCTAAATGGAGGATGGTATAGAATGGAGAAGGCAGGTATTATAACAATCCATGTGTCAGATGATAAAGACCTACAATAGAATTGTGGCATTACCAGAGTAGAGAAAGGGATATATTTGAGAGATGTTTGTAAAGGTAAAATCAACAAGCCATGGCAACTGGATATGGGGGTGGTGATGAGAGATAGTGATAAGTCAAGGATAAGTCCAAGATTGTGAGCCTGAGGGATGCAGGAGATGGTGTTGCCTTATACAGTAATAGGGAAGGTAAGAAGTGTGATGGTGAGGAGGAATTAGAATGAAAAATAATAGGTTCCATTTTGGACATGTTGAGTTTAAGATTTCTACAGGACATCCACAGGGTTTATAATCGGAAGGCATCCTATAGACCATGCAATACATACCTCTTTTTAATGATGAGGAAACAGAGACCCAGAGAAGAAAATTGCATTGTATAGCAAAGTTAGGATTTAAAGTGCAGTTTTATGACTACAATAGAAGCAGCTAAGTGCTATAGTAGAAAAAGTGGTAGGCCTGGAAGACTTATCTTCATGGTTTCAAATCTGGCCTCAGACACTAACTAGTTCTGTGATCCTGGGCAAGTCAATTAACCCCATTTGCCTCAGTTTTCTCATCTGTGAAATGAGCTGGAAAAGGTAATGGCAAACCACTTCAGGATCTCTGTGAAGAAAACCTGGTATGAAGAGTAGGACACAACCTAAAAAAATGAACAACAAGAAAGACAACAATTTATTACTATAAATCTAGTATTTTTCCTTCTATATCATGGCTTTTTAACCTGTGGCCTGTGAAGTTTTTTTTTAATACTTTGATAAACATATTCAATATAATTATTTATATCTTTGTGATCTCTGAGTTTTATGTACTTTAAAAAAATTACAGGGGTCTTTATAGACTTCACTAGAGGGCCAAAAGATTCCCTGACACTGAAAAAAAGAATGATGGAGGTACAAGGACAGGAGTCAAACAGGAAAGAAGGAATGAGTGGGCTGTAACCTAGACTAGGGAGAATATCTACATCGAGGTCACAAACTTATCAAAGTATGGAGGTCTGACACATCATAAGGCAGTAGTAGGTGGTACCATGGAGAGAGCACTGGACCTGGAGTCAGAGACCTGAATTTGAAATCCTTTCTTCTTTTTTTTTTTTTTTGGAAGTATTTGATGAAGTCACTTAACTTCTATAGCTTCAATTTCCTAAGTGGTTGGGAAGATCAAAAGAGATAATATATGTAGAGCCTTTTGCATACCATAAAGCTATATAAGTGTATATAGTTTTATGTAGATATAGTTTTCATTTCTTAGATGATCCGTACTTTTTGTAATTGTCATCCTTATTATCTGTTTAGTTTCTTAAGTATAAGAATTGCATCTGGGTCATTTTTCTATTCCTTCTCTATAGTACTTAACATGGTGCCTTACATATGGTAGGTGTTTAATCAATGTTTGTCTATTCAATATATAACCCATAGAGAATAAAATAGAAACTTGTTTCTTTTGCTTTGGTCTTTGCCTAAGGGTCATGGCTACGTTCATAAATGCTGTGCTAATTCAATTCAAAAGGCAACAAGATTTATTAAGCATCCATCATAACACAGTAGGTATTATTAAGGTCAGAAAAATAAATATGATACCTATAAAAATTGTAGAGGAGAACACTTTTGTTCTTTTTGATATTTCTTTCAAAAGGTTTTTGGGAGCAAAGGCCTTTATAGCAAATCATAAAACATCTTAGAGTTTAATCTTGTCAGGTGTTTAATACCTGTTGGGTCAGGAAACCTTGGGTTTAAGAAGACCTGGTTATAATCTGATCACGTCAATCCTGCTCAACAAGTTTCAGTGGCTTCCAGTGTCCAGAGTATAAAATACCAATGACCGTATTTAGACTTTAATACCCTTAGATTCTGGCTCTAAACTTATCTTTCCAGACCAATTATACATTGTACTGCATACACACTGTAGGCTTGAGCCAAACAGCTGTATTTACTGCTTGCTGTAAAGATGTACCATTTTCCATCCCTGTGCTTTCGCCCTGACCATTTCTCATGCCTGGAGCGCTCTTCCTTACCTGAAAACCTTTGATCTCTCCATGGCATAGCCTATGTGCTGCCTCCTTAAAGAGACTTTCATCAATTTCTCTAGTTTTAAGTGGGACCACACACCTCTCCACCCTATCCTGTCAGTGTCATTGAATATTTATTTGTATATAGCCTACATTTACTCATTTGTGAGCATATTTGTATCGAACCTCATTGCTGGGCAGAGGGCTGGGACAGCTCTATGGATAGAGTGCTGAGCTTGAGTCTGGAAGACCTGAATTCACACCTGACCTCAGACACTTACCAGCTGTGGGACCCTGGGCAAGTTAATTTCTGTTTGCCCCAGTTTCCTTATATATAAAGTGGGGATGATAATAGCACCCTACCTCCTAGGGTTACTGTGATGATTAAATGAGATTATAATTGTAAAGCCTTTATTATAGTGCGCGGCATAGAGCAAACTTTCTATTATTATTGTCAATGCCTAATACTTAATAAATGCTTGACCTGTTGACACGGTAAATACTTAAATTTCTTCCTGATAATCAATTAATAATCACTGACTGTCTGCTAAGCACTATGTCAAACAATAGGCTCTTGGTGATTTCCAAAGGGAGAGAAAACTTGCGTATATAAGAATTCAAATACAAAGTTGAAAAAGAGTTTTGGGACAGTGCTGTTAGGGGAGTCAGTTAAGGTTTCATGTGGAAGACTGCACTGAAGCTGTGTCTTGAGGGAAAGCAGGTATCAAAAATTGGAGGTCAGAAGGGTGTACATTTTAGTTATGGAGGACAGTCAGTACAAAAGCCTAGAGATGGGAGTATCTTATATGCAGAATAGTAAGGAGGTTCTTTGACCATAAAGTAAGTAGGAGAGAGTGATATGTAAGAATACTGGCAAGCTAGGAAGGGTCCCGGGGCAGCTAGGTGGTGTAGTGGATAGAGAGCCAGGCCTGGGGTCAGGAAGACCTGAATTCAAATGCAGCCTCAGATAATTATTAGCTATATGACCCTGGGCAAGTTACTCTACTTCTGTCTGATTCCGTTTCTTCATCTGTAAAATGAATGGGAGAAGAAAGTGACAAACCGTTCTAGTATCTTTGTTAAGAATACTCCAAAATAGTGTCACAGTGTCAGAAATCACTGAACAAAAAGGAAAGGGTCAAGAGTTTTAAATGCCAAGCAGAGAACTTTGTATTTGATGTTCTGAACAAAAAATACTATGGGATGATTCAAAGGGCTGTGACATGAGGAGGAAAGAGGAAGAGGGAATTCATGTTCCATGGCTTTGTTTGTACCAGTAAAGCATGATTGACAGGTGGATCTTTGTGGTGTACTTTATCATAGATGGCAAGGGGTAATAGTGGCATTTTGTAAACCTGAAGAGCAATTTTACTAGTTGATCCCCAATTTATTCCACTGCTTTTTGATTAAAATGTTATCATTCATTTAAGTTTTCTGAAGTTTATTTTGGCCCAACTCGTGAGTTCACCAATGTAGGGAAAGCAAATACAGATCGGTACCTTGTCTATAACTTAGAAAATACCTTAGGGCAAGATATATTTGGGCACTCCAATTAAGTTTTATAAGACTCCATAAACTCTGAACTGTATACATTATAGGATACTATTTTGCATCCTTTGACCTCAGTAATTCAATTTAAAACTGACTTATTGATCACCTAATATATATATACATATATATATATATATATATATATATATATATATATATCTGTACTAGACTCTGGGGTATCAAAGTTAAAATAAGTGCTAGTTATCACTCTTACTCTCAAGGAACTTGGTCCTGGTCTTCAGAGTCTCTGCCTTTTGGTATGTTTATTTTTTATTTCCACTTTTCCCTTCCTATACCCCCTGACTAATGTATTAGCACATGTACCTTCTTTTGGTCCCTTTAACTTCTCCTAGAAGCCTCTTGACCTACTGGGTTCTTCTTCTGGTCCCTCCCCATAGGAAATCCCTTACACAAATTTTCCCCACTTTACTTGAGTAGCTTTCTGTTATACCATGTGGAAGTATAAAAGGAGGACCATTTTTTTCCTTTTATGAAGACTATACTGCTGAGTTCTTATCTTCTTTCTGCTTTCTATTCTCTGTTAGAACTCCACAAGCCCACTGTGGAATATTATATTTATAGATAACTCAATGAAGTCACAGTGAACAAACATTTATTAGGCTCAGTGCACTAAGCTGGGGTTACAAAAAAAAAAAAGCAAAAATACTCTCTGTTCTTGAGAACATAAATTCTAATAGGAAGGACATTCCACAATACAGTACAAGAGAAATTTGGGGGTAGAAAGCATATATCTATATCTATCTAGATAGAGATACAGATATAGGTAGATAGATATATATATGTGTGTATATAGATAGATAGATAGATAGATCTGCACACACACAATATCCAGGTATACAGTGAAATTTTGAGTTTTGAAGAAAGCTTGGTTTAGAGTATTAAACTTTCATCTCAGGTGCTTCATTTTGGCACTCTGTTTTTTGTTTGTTTGTTTTGCTGTAAAATCTGTCTCTCAGGCCCTTAGGGTACTGTCTTTTTTTTCTTTGTTCTTCTTTCTTTTTCTAAGAACCACCCTATTCGGTCTACCATTAAGTCCATTCCATTTAGCCTCCGGCTCAAAATGAAACTTTTACAACATGTAACCCATCAACTCAGCTGGGGTCTTCTGGTCTCTGTGCTGCCTCTGCCAGAACATATGTGAAAAGCCATTTTCCTGGTTAAAGATAGACATATTATACTACACTGGAATTCAAAGCTAAGCTGCCCAACTTGCCTTATATAATTTTGGGTTCCTTTTGGTCCCCTCAGGACCCCAACCCATGCCTCATACTCCCACCAATTGTTGTCATTATGATTTTTCAAAATTTTTTTTCTAATTTTTACAATCTCAGTTATAGTATCTCCCTTCTATTGATTATTTTCTACTTATCCATATGTAGCTTTTTTGTTCCTAGATGCATGCATATTGTTCTCCCCTCCCCCATTAGACAGGAAACTTCTTGAGGGCAGAGAATGTTCTTTGCCTTTCTTTTTATTTCCAGTGCTTACTACTAGTACCTGGTCTGTACCTGTAGGTGTGAATAAGGTGTGTATTGACTGAGTAATGTCAGAATCACATCAACCGATCAGCCTGAACATGACAGACAATTACCCTCTGAAGTCTTTGAAAATATCCTTCTCCTAATGAAATCAAAGATGAAATTTTTAGTGATGGATAGGAAGATGATCTTGGAGACTTGACTTTGAAACATGTTACCTGTTGACCCAAGGTAAAATTAGTGAACCTTTTAGTACTCAAGTTAAGACTAAGTTGGAGAGAGGCCAATTTGTGCATTGGCAGAGGGAATTTCTTTATTGGAATTTCCTTATTCTAATGAAATCCTAGAACCAGTCCACTCCATAACGCTGACTGAAAATGCATTAGCTTTTCTGCCTGCCATCTTGTTCTAGTGATTCATATTGAGCTTGAAATTCACTAAAACACTTAGGCCTTTTTGCAGAAGAATTTGTATTCAGCAATGCCTTTCTAGTCCTTGGAAGCTAATTTCTTGAACATCTATAGATCTTAACATTTATCTTATTTAATTTAACCCAACTTCATTTCATCCTTTCTAGCCTTTTAAGATCTTTTGAAGGCAGCGAGGTGGTACCGTGGACTAAGTGTCAGGCCTGGAGTAAAGAAAACTCATCTTCCAACACTTCCTGGCCTCAGACAGTTACTAGCTATGGGGCCCTGGGGAAGTCATTTCATCCTGCTTGCCTCAGTTTCTTCATCTGTAAAATGAACTAGAGAAGGAAATGGCAACATACCCCACTATCTTTGCCAAGAAAACCCCAAATGGGATCACAGAGGCAGAAATGACTGAACAACAACAAAGATCTTTTGGGATCCTCTATCATTTAGTTTATAAGCTCTCCTCACTCTTGTGTCCCAAACGGTCTCCATTAAAGTCTTTGGTAAGAATGTTAAATAGCACTGACCAAGGTAAAATCTTTGGGGCTTTCTACTTAAGACCACCCTCCAGACTTACATGGAATACTTAATTCTTAACTGTCTGAGTCAGAGAATTCAACCAGGTCCACTGGGCCACATTTCCCCTGCTCGCAAAGATAGTGTGAGAGGCTTTGTGAAATGTGAGCTTCTTAATAATAGTTGAATTTTCCCCAGTTAGAGTGAATGGCCTCAAATTCATAATGACTTCTAGGGTGAGTATCAATAAAATAGAAACATGGATTATTCTATAGAACAGATCAGGGCTAGGATTTACAGTATCTGTAGGAAATTATGGAAATCCCTTCTTTCAATAAAATTTAAGCATGACTGTGAAATTATAGATATATACTCTTTTACCATGAAGCCTGGTGTTATGAATCATATTAAAAGTTACCCTACTGTGGTGTTGAAAACCATGAAGGTTAAAGTATTTTTATTCTATGTATCTAAAGGCATTGTGGTAGACATACCTGATGTTCAATCATAAATTCTAAAACAAAACAAAACAAAAAGCCAAATTTCCCAGGAATGCTTTATTTCCTTAAGCTCAAATGCTCACAAGTCTTATCTAAAAAATTTTCTTTTCACTGCACACCCAACCCAACTTTACATTCTGACATCCACAAATTGAAGTATATTTAGGCTCATTATCCTAAGACAATGTTTAGTCTGTGATGAATGAGAGGGATCATTATTATTTTGTTGTTCAGTTGTTTCAGTCACGTCTGACTGTCACCTTTTTTAGACTTTTCTTTGCAAAGATACCGTAGTGGTTTGTCATTTCCTTCTCTAGCTCCTTTTACAGATGAGGAAACTGAGATTAACAGAGTTAAGCTGCCTAGGACTACAATACCTCACTGCCCCAAATCATATGATACCTTTCATGAATTTCATTTGTAATATTCTTTAATTTTCCCTCAAAACAGATGATTAGATAGAAAATGTATTAAATGATTCCTGTGTGCCAATTTCTGTCCTAAGCACTAGGAGTACAAATTCAAGCAAAACAGATTTTCTACTCTCAAGGAGCTCACATTTTAATTGGGGATGATAAAAGGGAGCTGGAAAACTGGGAATATAAAGGATGTTGGAAGGTGAAGGGTGGAAGATGGAAACATTTGGAATGTAGTAGAGTCAGGGGAGAAGTGTGTCATGAATGTCACAAAAATAAGAGAAATTTATATCTGGAAGAGGCTTCAGAAATCACCAGGTTCAATACTTTTACTCACCCCTTCTCAATTTTATGGAGGAGTATACTAAGGCCTAGATGGTTTACAAACACCCAAAATCACATGGATATGGGTTATCTAACTTCTAAACTAAAGATCTTTTGCCATAGTCTATTAATATATGATTGACAAATTCAACCCTCCAGAGTAGAGAGATGTTTGTTTTTTTTTAATCTGGGGGATATAATTTTGATTTTTGATTTAATAAAATTATTTTGAAAAGAAAAAGAAAAACACCTTTATCTTAATTAACTAATAAGCACATAATAAATCCTCACAAAATTCAATGTATTGTTGGATGAAGATGAAATTGTAATGACAAAATGAATATTTTTCCTGATCTGAAGGACATTATATTCAAACAAGAGGAATGCACATAACATACTCATATACCTAAACACACAGTGTATGATAATTTGGGGAGGGAGGGAGTACTGACAACTAGGGGGAAGAAAAAGGATCCCTATAGGACACAGTACATGAGTTGAGCTACCGAGTTCATTTTAATTTAATACATGTTGGAGGTCATTAAAAGAACAAGGACAAATCTCTAAAATGTTCTACTCACAATCTCCTTCCAGGTTTACATTGAACCATTAATTCTGGATCCTTGGGTTTTGTGTACCCATCTGCTCTATACATTTCCATCTTGTCCACAAGAACAACACTAGGTGCATTGTCACTTAACTCATCAGTCTGTTTGAAAATTATCTAAGACACTGTCAAGTTGTAGAACTGGTGCTGCTTACATTGGCAAAATGAGTGTTCCCACTAATTGAATTCCTCTAAATCAATGAAATCATGGTTAAGGACTGAAATATTGGGGTTATTTTACAGAATGGGGTTTGTAACTTTTAATTATACTTTTTAAAAATGAAACCATATATACTTATATATATATGTATGCATGTTCAGGTCAAATCTCTGCTATGTAGAAAAGATATAGTGTAGGATTAGATGTATGATTTCACTGATATAGGGATCTCCCAGATTGGGAAACCCTTTCCACTAATGTAAGTTGATGCCTTCTCTACAAATTATAGCCTTTTGAGAGCTCTTAAAGCACTGAGAGAGAGGTTAAGTGATTTGCCCAAAGTCTTATATCTGAAAGAGGTAGGACTTGGACCCAGGTCTTTCTTGCTCTAAGGTCAACACTCTATCCAATATGTCATTTTGTTTGTCATGTATAAAGTAAAAGAAAAAAATAAAGGAGATAGAAAGGTTAAAAAAAGAGAAGAAAGGAATTGGCCTTGCTAATGACATCCAATTAGGAGCTTTATTTTCTCCTGCCGTCAAACTGTGTTAGTAAATGTTTAACAAGCGACTCTCTGAAAATTAAAAAAAAAAAATACAACACACTTTTAAATTTAATTTCCATTATTGATGTTTGCTCTATCACTTTCTTAAGCTGAGACGACCATCAAAGCAATAAATCAAGTCCTGAATGGAAGCACTCATCAATTTCCAAAGTGTAATTGCTTACACTGAAAATTTAACAATCAGTTCTTATGAGCTGGGGCAATCTGGCTCTAACACAGCTCTGAGGTGAATTGTCAGATTGTTGGAAAGAGCAGGCATTTCTTATGGCCTTCATGATTTTACCACCCATGTACTACACCTTTCAGTCTTGCTCTTACTCTCACCACTCTAATAAAGATTTTTCTCTAAGGTTGCAAAGGAGCTCCTATTGCCAAATTCTTTTATCTCATTCTTAAGATGACATTACTTTGACCCCCTTCTTTAAATTTTTTTTTCTTGGATTTTCTTAGATGGATTTCTTGGATTCCTTGGTGCTTTACTGTGGAATTTTCCCCCTGCCTCTGAAAACTCCTTCCATGTGTCTCTTCTGGGTTTCATTTCCTTCTTCAATTGGATAATTGGTATATCTGAAGTCTCAATCCTTCCATCCTAGTGTCTTCAGTCTCTTTCTTTAGCCTCATGGCCTCAACTTCCATTTTGTAGATAGTCCCTATGTATCTATCATCTATCTATCTATCTGTCTGTCTGTCTATCTATCTATCTATCTATCTACACCATCTAACCATGCCTAGAGGCTTAGGGACAGCATAGCATAGTGGATAATCAGTTGGCCTAAGAGTTGGGAAGAAATGAATGAAAGGTTTACCTGTGACTCATATCAACTGTGGGACCCTGGACAAATCACTTAATTTTTCCATGCCCCAGGCAACATTCTAAAATTGTAATTTGAAGCCTTGGTAGAGAATTCCTTCCCTGAGATTTTCCTATACTGTTGAAATCACAGGTACATCCAGATTAAAAAAAAGAAAAGAATATAAGAACTAAGTTCAAAATCAAAATCATTATCATTTCCCCTTAAGTCAACAAGCCAATAATTTATCTAAACTTGCTGATATCATCACAGTTACCCAGTCCTAAACTTGGGTATCACCTTACTTCTTTCATATATAGTCAGCCACTAAGTTCATTGAATTCTTCCATTATCCCAGTTTTCATTTCCATATTAAAAAAGCAATTTCCCCATATCCTGAAAGCAAATCCATGAGCCCTGAATGTCTATTTAATAACCTAGAATTTTCAACTGCTTCCATTCTCCTCTGTGTCAAGGTAGACAAGGTTCCTATCTTATTCTAACTCTGAATGATTTTGCCAACTCTGAATTTTCCTTATTGCCTCATACAATACTCTGGAAATGATAGACACAAAAGGTGTTTGATGTCTGACTGTCTTCTCTTTCTCTGTCTCTTTCTTTCTACCTCTGTCTTTCTGTCTATGTCTGTGTCTCTCTTCTCTTTTTTCTCTCCTCACCTACCTCTCCAATTCTTTCTTTTCTTCTCTTCCTGTGCGTTGAGGAGCTAGGCCAAGGATAACTACGAATCCAGCCCAGGATTTGTATCCCACCAGGCTGTGTACTTGGTTATGCTTAGAGAAAGGCTGGTGCAAGGCTTCTCCATGAACCCAGGAACTTGTTGCTGG
>CM053583.1:362272893-362287621 GCA_028627135.1 Pseudochirops cupreus
GCTGTAAGGCTTCCCGGGTGTAACATCAATAAACTCTCTTAATGTATACCCTCCAGCATTACTTTCTTTAAAGAGAAACCGCCAGCGACCTCTCCATTGTAAAGGTAAGTACCTACTGCCCCTTGGGGCAGGGCTGCATACCCTGACACTAGTTGATTAGGGGAATGATATAGAAATAGTAAACCTTATTCTCAGCAAAGCTTTGACAAAGTTTCTTGTGATTATCTCATGAAGGGAATGGAGGACTGTAGAACAAATTACAGTGGTTAGGCAGATTTAATCTCTAGTTTAATAACTATATCAAAAATGGTAATTCTTGGCCTTGGTTCAGCATTTTTAGTAGTTATCTGGAAAATGATATAGAAGATATGTTTATCAGATGTACATCTATGGCAAGTTAGTGTGAATCCGTATTGGAACACAATCCATATTCAAAAAGATACTGGCATGCAAGAATGATAAACAGATACAAACAAGATGAAAATTAAGAGGAATCAACCTTCATAGAATTTTTAAAAAATCAGTTGCGCAGTTGTAGGGTATGGGAGACCTGTCTTGACAGCAGTTTGTGTAAGTAAGATCTAAGGGCTTTAGATATGTACAGACGCATTATTAAGCCAGTAAAAGAATGTAATCTTAGGTTCCAATAACAAAAGCACATTGTCTTTGTCCTTGCATGTAGAACGCAACAGGTGCACGATACTCCATATATTCAGATCATGTTTACAGTATTATCTTTCCTTTGGAGTATCATGTTTTTTCTTTGATTTAAATTTCAGTTTTGGGTTTTATTTCTACATTTCCCAATGTAGAAAGCCAATCTTTATAACAAAGCCTTAAAAAGGTAAAAAAAAAAAAGTTTAGCAAAACTAACCAACTAACCAATGCATCAAAAAGAAAAAAAAATACATAGACTCCAACCTCTACATAGATAGAGGGGAGGTTCTCATACCTGCTCACATTCTCTCTGTGGGGCCAAGAGTTGGTCAAAACAATTTCACAGCATTCAATTTCAATTGCATTTTAGTGGTTGTTCTTTCCATTCACACTGTTGAAATCATGGTGTTCATGTTCTCTTTACTTCTTGCATTTATTCACATAAGTTTTTCCTCACTTCTCTGTGTTTGTTATGTTATTTCATGTAGTACCATAGTGTCCCATTCCAGTCATATACTTCGACTTTTTCTCAGGGTTTCCTCAATCAAATTGGCATCTACTTTGTTTATAATTCTTGGCTACTATGAAAAGTGTTACTATAAATGTTTTAGTGCATAAAAGGGCCTTCTTATTATTGACCTCACGGCATATAGAAAAGGGAAGTAGAAGGGAATAAGTATATATTTAGCCCCTACTATGTTCCCGATTCTGTGCTAAACATTAAAAAAAACCAAACCAATAAATATTTTCTCATTTAATCCTTACTACAACTCTGTGAGGCAGGAGCTGTCATTACCACCATTTTATAGTTGAGGAAACAGAGGCAAACAGCAGTTTAAATGATTTTCCCAGAACCACACAGCTAGTAATATTTGAGGCCATATTTAAATCCATGTCCTCTTGATTCCAGGCACAGTGCTCTATGTTTCAAGCAGTTCAATCTTTGGATCAATGGGTATGGACGTTTGACTCTATTCACATAATTCTAAATTACTTTCTGGCTACTACATTTTAAGAAAGTCATCTCTTAATGACCCCAAAAAGAGGTTGGCCAGGATGATGAAGGGTCTACAACTATGCTTCATGACAAAAGTGGAGATACTTAGTCTGGAGCAGAGGCAGTATAAACATAATGACAATTTTATTTAGAAGTCTAAAATGCAGACCAGAGTTGGACTCATGCTGTCCAACTGTGGAGTATAAAATTGGGACCAGTGCTTAGAAGTAGTCAAGTTAGCAAAAATTTATTAATGGTCTACAATTAATTACAATTAAGAAGTTTCAGCTTCTTAACAGCTATTAAAAAATAAAATTTCTAATCTTGGGTGGTGCTCACACAATTCCACACTAGGAGTATTTATTGAAACAGTCTAGATACTTTCATATCAGATATATTATAAAAGTGAGTTTTTATCATGTGGGAGGTTTAATTTGATTTTTTCTAAGGGAATTTTCCTGCTTGAATAGTAGAAGTTACACTTCATTGTTTTTATATAAGATTTCACAGAATCATAGAGCCTTTGAATTGGAAAAGACTTAAGAGCTTGTCTAGCTGAAACCTTAGTCTCTGCCCTTGGGAAGTAAGGCTCTGATGAATGAGCTTTTTGTCTCACCTAGTCTCAAACCTGGCCTCCAAATCACTTGCCAGCCATGCCTACCTGGTAGCCGTCAGCCAAACTTTTGCTCACATTTTCCAGTGTTATCTTTCTCAATTACAAGGTCCCTGAGGGCTGGGACAATGGTTGCTTCCAGAGTCACTTCTACATCTGCTACATCTGCCCTTCAGAGTCCCAGGGAATCACTGTGAGGGGCTGAAGTATCTCTTCTCTATTTTCCATCAGCTCAATGCCTCAGTGGCCATATTCCTTCCGTTGTTAGGGACCAGTAACCAGGACTCAGTTCCATTTAATCGCTTAATATCAATTAGCTTTTACAAAATGTTATTTATTTAGAATATATAGCAAGATTGAAGTCCAAATATTTTCGCCAATACCTCTGAGGAATATTCTCCTCTATATCACCTTGGTGGGGAACAGACACCAAGAATAGACTCATAATTTAGCTCAGTTCCTATACAGCACTTGTCTTAGCAAATTCGCTTCCATATGTGATATTTCTGCTGGATGAATCCGTGTCTCAGCTAAGTCTGGGGCTAAGTCTTTCCTTGTTCCTCAGGGCATTAATGCTATGTTGACTGCAAACTCAAACTCTGGAATGCCGAGATGCTAAAGTGTCCTTCAGATTCAAATTCAAAAGGTTTTGCCTCCATTCTGCTTACTGGTTGCCCTGAGGGAAGGAGTCTCTGAGCTTCAAAAGCAAGGAGGCCAAAAGTCTGTGGGCTGATGCTGACAGACATTTCTGAAACAGATCAAAGAGCTTCCTTTCCACCATTTGGTTAGCCAACCAGAATCTGTTACAGAATGTCTAAACATGCTCCATAGCTTCTCCAAGGTATTTTGATTACATGGTCTCATGGTTTTCCTGGAAGCAAGTTCCCTAGAATTCTCTATGAGAATAGGTTGCATCATCTGAAGAAGCTGATGGGGTCTGCACATTCACCAGACTCTCATTATACTTGCTGGCTTATATTTAATCCCCAGCATTTAGCAAGTACATAGTAAGCATTTAATAAATGTTCACTGTCTGTCTGTCTGTCTATCTATCTAATCTTTTTATAGTTGGTCTATCTATCTGGTCTGTCTAATCTATCTGTCTCTATCATCTTTTGAGGGATAGAGAGTCAGGGAACACTTGGGGCTTAAGGAGACAGGAGAAACTGAGGTTTGAGGATATGAATTTGTAGAAGGAAAAATAAGTTATGTTACCTCCCCCCTCCCCCCCAACACATTCAGCAGCTGGGGAGCAGAGGAAAAGGCAGATAGTGACTGAGGGTTACATAAGAGGAGAGGGCAAAATATCAGTAAGATAAAAGGTTATGTTTATCTTTCTTTTGTTTTCAAAGAGGAACATGGCATCAGTAAGATGATGACATGACTTGCAGTTGTCAGGACGACTGAAGATGGTCCAGGATGCAATGGGAGATCGTGGCCCTTTTAGGCAAATTCAAAGGTACATATAGGTCAGTACCATCTTAATCTGGTCAACTAGGTCAATGCTATGAAGGTAGGAGAGTAAAGGCTAGAATTGAGAAGATGAACTGAGTGAAAAAGGATCGAGGGTAGAAAGTTTATAGTGAGGACAAATACCAGTATAGGAGTGGAGACAACTGGAAAGGTGGGAACACAGAAGGTAGTGATCAGAGAACTTCAGAATTCAAGATCTTGGAATTGGAACAGTTTTAGATGGTGCTGGGGTCCTCAGTATGACTGGGGTGGCTCAGGTAAGTAGTTATGGAGATCACAGGCACTGAGAAGGTTGATAAACTGGAAGATCAGGGGCAATGTGATAGAAGGCTGGATCTGGGGGGAAGGAGTGCCTGAATTAAAATCTCAACCTTGATGCTGTGTTACTATGGGTGAGTCACAACTTTTTTGAAAACCTCAGGTGTCACACCTATAAATAGGGTAAACAATGCCTAAAGTTTCTACCTTACTGGGCTGTTGTAAGACCTAAATGGGATAATAAAATCATAGATTGAGAGTTTTAAGGGATCTCAGAAGTCATCTAGTTATTTTACATTATTTTACAGGTAAGAAACTGAAGGCTGGGGAGTTTTAGTGACTTGCCTAAGGCCACACAAATGTTAAAAATGTCAGAACCTGTATTGGAAGCCAGGTTCCCTGACTCCATATTCAACTCCCACTGTACCAGACTTCCTCCTATAACATATATAATGTGTTGTCTACATCTCAAAGAACTATGTAAGTGTCCATATTATTAATGTGACTATTTAAAATAGGAATAGTAAAGGCAAGGTTAGGGTGGAGGGCAAAACTAAAAACCAGGTACTGAACACATAGAGAATGAAGGGAGAATGACCTTGAGGTAGAACAACTTTTGGAGACAGGTACTATTATTGTCCCCATTTTACAGCTCAACAAACAGAGGCAGACAGTGGGATTAAGTGACTTACCAAGAGTCATAGAGTTAATAAGTATCTGGGACTAGATCTGAACTCAGGTCTTCCTGACTCCAGGTTCAGTACTCTGTGCACTGCACTACCCTGGGTATCAGTGGGGAGAAGGAGGGTCTAGAAGTGATCATACAAAATGATAAGTATGCAGATACCTCCTCATGGCTTCATGTGTCAAGAACAATCAACTAGCTTCTTTGACGGTGATTAGAGCTACAATAGCATGGGAAGAAAATCAACTTTCCACAAATATCATGTGTTCCTGTAGTCTTTGTGTAAAAGAATACTCTATGTTTTAGTAAAACACAAATGCCTCTGTTTGGCATTTAAAGGACTTCATAGACTGGCTTTAGACCATCTTCCCACTGCCCCTCACCCACTCTTCATATTAGCCAGCATGGGCTACCTGTTGTGCCTTGTATAGGACATTCCATTTCTGGCCTTCAAGTATTTGCCCAAGCTATTTCCAATACTGGAATACTCTATCTCCTCACTTCTATCCATTGGAATCCAGTTGGCATCATTAAAGGCTCAATTCCTTTGTCACCTTCTACACACAAAGTCTTTCTTGATCCTTCTCCACCCCAAGTTTCCCACTCTGCCTATCCAGTAATTACTTTTGTATCTGCTTATTTACATATATGTTACAACTCTCCAGTAGACGCTAAGCTCTTTGAGGGTAGAGATGATGATGATGATGATGATGATGAAGATGATTTTTGGCCTTTGTATCTTCAGTACCTAGAACTATATTTTGTACGTAGTGGGTGCTTTAATGCATGCTCGTTAAATTGAACAGACTGGAATGGAAGCCATGTGAAAGGAAGAGCTCTACAAAGAAGGGATTTATTAACAACTAAAGGGATTGGCAAGCTAACTGGAAGCCGGAGAAGATGCATACAGTGGCTGAGGGAACTCCAGTAACATATACACGAAGTGTAAATAAATCTTCACTTACTATTTTAAAGGTTTGTTTTGTAAAAGACATCAAAATGTGTGAACAGATGCTAAACTTCTGAAACTGTAGGGAAATTAAAATCACCAGAGGCTATAAAGAGCACATCAGAACAAAGAATCAAGGATGCTGAGGATACACTGGCACCACAAACTGAAATCGCAGGTAAAATTCAGAAGCAAATGATAATTACACATGCAGAACTAACATATGAGAAAAGCATCCAACTTGCCAATAGCAGTGATTCTAGAGGAAACAGAGGAGGCTTGGCCCAGTTCTCTCCTACATTGACACTGCTTCACCTCTAACATAAATGAGTGATTAGTCACCAGGAGTGAGATAAGGCTTCTTTCTGTGACACCAGTTGTATGACCTTTGGTCAGTCACTGTACTTCTGGGAGCCTCCATTTGCTCATCTGTTAAATGGAAAATAGGAAGGAAATGGAGACAAAAGGCCAGTAATATTGAAGCTATAATCAGGGAAGTAATTAAAGACAATTTCCTGAACTGAAAGGAAAGGCAATCTACAGCAAACAGGGGATTTCAAGAGCAATCCTCCAAGAATGATTCCCAGACACCCACCCACTTCATCAAGTTTTCACACTCAGAAGACAAGGATATGGGATTTTAAAATTTGTCTGGAAGAAAAGGAGAGAGTGCATTTAAAGATACCAAGATAAGAATGGCACTGCACCTGCCTCTCAGACTTTGGAAGAGGGATGGGCTTAGAGGGAAACAAACAAAAACTCTACAAAGGATGAAAATTAATGGAAATTTCCCAGCAAGACAGTGTCTGTGCCAAGCTACTCTCTGAAGCCTGAAGAATATTTCAAAGGTGAGAGGATCTGAAGCCATTTGTTGATACAGGTCCTCAACTGCACGGATCACTACCCAAAATTCCTGAAGTCTAAAAGAACATGAACCCAAGAGAGCATTTAAAAAACAACAAACAAACCCAGACAGACCCAAAAGGATGCATTTTTAAAGGAATAATAAAGCCCACAATTAATGACATAAAGAATAATCAACCCAAATATTACAAAGAATTATTAGAACTACAAACTGCAGGCAGAGAATTATATAAAGAATTTTAGATTAGCTGTCCCTAACTACAAAAATGTATAGTTGAGAGGCAAATTAGATGAGAAGAGCACTAAAAGGAAGAATAAAATAATCACATAAAAAAATACAGGACACACAGAAAACAGTTGCTATAATATAATGGGAAAGTTTAAAAAATAGGTAAACTGGGGGCAGCTAGGCAGGGCAGTGGTTAGAGCTGGTCCTGGAGTCGGGACAACCTGAATTCAAATGTGACTTCAGATATTTCACACTTATCAGCTGCGTTTCCTTGGGCAAGTCACTTAACTCCCCTCCTGCCTCTCCTCCCTATTGCTTCACAAACAAAACAAAACAAGGCAAGCTGAATGACGCAACTTTCAAATCTGCTATAAAAAGAAACAGTTGAAATTCTACTCTAAAACCCATTAGTAGGAAGAAAACAGCAAAGAATATTAATAATCAATATATACATACAAGAAGTGAAGAATTATAGCACAAGGGTATCAATTAGAATTTTAAATGTGAGTGGGTTGAAATCCCTGATAAAGAGATGGATTCTGGGAAAGATTTAAAAAAACAACACCAATCCTCAAACAATCTTTTAAGTACAAGGAGCACATTTAAAACCCAACAACATAAACAGATTAAACATGGAGAGACCATTTCAGGTTACTCATGTGAAAATAAGGAAAGCAGGGGTTGCTATCTTCATGTCATAAGTGGCAGATCTGTAGAAAATCAAATTTAGTGGCATAAACAAGTTTAATATTTAATAGTAAAAAGGGCATTAAGCAATGAATGCTGAATAATATTTAATCTCTGTGGTCCAAACAATATGTCAAAGAGATAAAAACAGGAAAGAGAGGTCAAAATGTAGGAAACAGATGAAATTATAATTGGGAGACTTTAAGATTCAACTATCAGAATGCGGAAAAGAATGAATAAAGAAAGCATAGAGGTGAATAAAGGCAGCTAGGTGGTGCAGTGAATAAATAGAGCACTAACCCTAGAATCAGAAGGACCTGATTCAAATGTAGCCTCAGTAACCACACTTACTAGCTGTGTGGTTCTGGGCAAGTCACTTAACTCTGTTTGCCTCAGTTTCCTCATCTGTAAGATGAGCTGGAGAAGGAAATGCCAAACATTCCAATATATTTGCCAAGGAAATCCCCAAATGGGGTCAGAGAGTAAGACAGAACTGAAATGACCCAAGTACAAGAACAACAGAGCTGCAGAAAGTTGAACGAACTTACATATAAACTAACATGTTAAATATAAAAACATATAAAACTAACATATAAACAGTGCAGGGCTACAACTTCAGTGAAGGTAACAGCTTTTTTCACAGAGCAGAAAATTTAAAGGCACCAGCAGAGACTTTTTGGCATCCTGGGGTGCACTTCCCCTCCATGGCAAATTGATATTTACAACTGGGGACGAAAGAATACGTACTTTTTTCAAGTATGTATGGTCAATTCACAAAGGTAAATCATATACTGAGATACAGTGATGTCCTTAATAAATATCTATAAAGGTTAGGTTGAATTTGAAGCAACAGGCCAGATGCACACACATATTATGTGTATACACACACACACACACACACACACACTTATGTATATATATGTATATGTTTCATGATCAAAGAACAGGAACTTTAGGGCCTCTGTTTCCCTCAGCTTGCTGGTTCAAGCTGGCTGCCTTCTTGAGCAGAAGGCAAGGGCCCAAGTGCCACCTTCCCATTTTGCTCAATGTGCCACACTCTTATGGCAGGTGGCAATGGAAAGGAATGGAGAAGCATTTATTAGGCATTACCATATGTCAGGCATTATGCTTAGTGCTAGAGATCCAAACAGAAAAGCAAGACAGTCGAGCTTTCATTCTAATTAGGGAAAAGGGCACATTTAGGACAAATCAGCTATAGGGCAGATGGAAAGACCCATTAGTCCTTAGAATGCACTGACCAGGTAGGTACATGACAATTCCCAGAAGCACTTAGGTTACCATGACAAGTCAAACGTCAAATGTCTGGCAGTTTAAGGGACATAGTGGCAAGGTAGAAAGGAAGGCCCAGAGGTTGACCAGCTAATTGGAAATCTTGCCGCTAAGGTTGTAATTGGTGACTCCCTCCTTATTTGGGTTGAATGCGCTGCCATGTGCCCCAACCAAGGACTGTGGGGAAAGGGGTGGTGGTCCCAAACACTGGAGTGGAGTAGGGTTTTGGTTGTTTCAGGCAGAGGAATGGACAGGGTAATTAGCATCAGGTTTGGATCAGGTTTCTATGGCAGGGGTGGAGGATGGGAAGGCAATATTATAATAATGGTCGATGGAGATCTTTTGCAAGGTGGATGTCAAAAGAAAATGGCAATAATAAAACTAAATGCAGGAATAAGAAAAATAGAAAAACAAAACAAAAAACAAACACATACAAACATGCAAATAATAGATGCTTTGGGAAAATTAACAAAATGTGTTAAAATTTTATTTTGTAGGTAAGGCTTATGACTTTATTGGTATAGGAGACTCTTGATGAGGAAATTCCCTCTACCAACTTAAACTAGCACCTGCTTTGAAATTTATAATTTCAGAGAGTTGTCTGAGACACTGAGAGGTTAAGTGTCTTGCCCAGGGTTACATAGCCTGTATGTGCCAGAAGCAAGGCTTGAAACCAGGCTTTCCTAATTCCAAGGGCAGCTCTATCTACATTTGCCGTGCTTCTTTCTACCAAATATTAGCTCAATCAATATGAATATGGATATGAAAATCAATGCCAGGAAAATGTCTGATAAAATCATTATTCTTGATTAAGCTTCTAACCAAATAATTACATGTCTAATTACAATATGCTTTCTTTACATGATTCAGAATATATCTTTAAAACCAAAATTCTATGTTGTATTTATGGATAATCCCTGTTTTTTTTTTAATGAAAAAAAATTCCACGCTACTATCCAATGCAATATAACATGGGAAACTGTTGTAATTGTTACTGAAGAGGAAAAGGTATCACAGAAAAGATTGTAGAAAAATAAGAAATAAAATATCAGTTTTGCAAATAATGGTTACATACTTAGAAAAATAATAAAAATTATTAGAGGTGATAGATAAATTCAGGGAAATTGCAGGGTAGAAGATAAATTCTCAAAATTCAATCTTGCTCCTATTAGTGACACAGCTAGAGAATACAATGAACACAAAGATTACATTTACAACAGTGACAAAAATGTGAATTATCTGGTTATTAACCTAACTCAGGACACAAGAGGTTTGTTGAAAGAAAATTATAAAACTATAATGGGAAAAATGAAGAAAGGCATTTGAGAGGGTGCTGTCCGTAAGTGTCATCTTTTGAGAGTCGAAGCATAGGAGGTTTCTGTGTCACATTTTCAGATAAGAGCATAGATAACCTAGTCTGGAAACAATTTCTATCTGTGACTATGACCCTTAGTAGTATGACCAAATCAAGGCAGTTCTCTGGTCCCTTCTTACCTCCTACAGTCAGAAACACACAAGTAGCATCTCACCAGACTTCTCCAAATTCCTGGAAATATAATACCAAGAGACTTTTGAGTAGATGGACATAGAGGTAGACAAACAGATTTATACAAAATGTCATTTAAGAGAGGGATCCCAGACATGAAATTTTACTAGGAAAGATTCCTGAGAGCACATGGTCCCCTATAAAATTTCCATATATGAAATCTTTAATGACCTTTCTGAGCAAACTGAAAAAGATAGCTAATCAGGTCACAATTATCAGAGGAGTCCTGGACATTGGTATACAAAGCCTAAGGCTAACTGCCTCCAGGGCCAAGGACATAATCTTGAAGGGGCAGCAATGTAAAAATAGATACATAGATATATGTATGAAAGAAAAAGAGACAGGAATTTATGATTAAACAAGAGACAGAGAATATTATGAAATGCAAAATGGATAATTTTGATTACATTAAATTGAAAAGTTTTTGTACAAGGTCAATGCAACCAAGATTAGGAGGGAAGTAGAAAAATGGGAAAAAATTTTTACAAGTAGTATCTCTGATAAAGGCCTCATTTCTAAAATATGTGGGAAACTGAGTCAAATTTACAAGAATACAAGGCATTCCCCAATTGAAAAATGATCAAAGGATATAAACACGCAGTTTTCAGAGGAAGAAATTAAAACTATCTATAGTCATGTGAAAAAATGCTCTAAATCACTATTGATTAGAGAACGGCAAATCAAAACAACTCTGAGGTACCACATGACACCTATCAGAGCTAACATGACAAAACGGGAAAATGATAAATGTTGGAGAAGATGTGGGAAACTTGGAACACTAATTCACTATTGGTAGAACTGTGACCTGATCCAGCCATTTTGGAGAGCAGTCTGGAACTAAGCCCAAAAGGCTGTAAGAATGTGCATACCATTTGACCCAGAAATACTGCTTCTGGGGCTGTATCCCAGAGAAAACATAAAAATGGGAAAAGGACCTACATGAACAAAAATATTTATAGCAGCTCTCTTTGTGGTGGCCAAGAACTGGAAATTGAGGGGATGCCCATCAATTGGGGAATGACTAAACACACTGTGGTATATGAATGTAATGGAATACTATTGTGCTATAAGAAATGATGAAAAGGCAGACTTCAGGAAAACCTGGAAAGACATATAGGAACTGATTATGAGTGAAGTGAACAGAACCAGGAGTACTGATTTTAATAGACTTAGCCCTTCTTAGCAATGCAAAGACCTAAAACAATTCCAAAGGACTTGTGATGGGAAATACCATCCACATTCAGAGCAAGAACTATGGAGTCTGAATGCAGAGGGAGGCAACCTATTTTCTTTCTTTTTTGTTTTCTTTCTCATGGTTTCTGCCATTCGTTATAATTCTTCTATACAACATGCCTGATGCGAAAAAGTGTCAGACTGCACACTGTCTTGGGGAGGGGGAGAAAATTTAAAACTTATGGAAATGAATGTTGAAAACTAAAAATAAATAAACTAATGACAGAAAGAGAGAGAGAGAGAGAGAGAGAGAGAAGAAATTCCTCCTATGTAAATATATTGGGATTCCATATATAGATGGATACTCATGTGTAATTATGGTCCTGGGTATAATAATATATTCTCACTTGGAGTCTTGAGTTTAGTGCTTAGAGAACTAACTAGTTGGCTAGCCACTTAGCTGCTGCAGCTTCTTTCTCCCCCAGCAGGTTTTCTGCCTCCACCCAATCAGCTTCTGGTACTCTCTAGATACCTCTAGATGAGTGAACACCTAGAGAAAGCTTGTCCAAACAAGTCTTGTCCCCTTCTGATCTCTACTGTACACAACAGAAACTTATCAAAAGATCCCTAGAGGAGGGGTTTCCCCCAGTCATTTGCCACTTCTCCTCATTCTCTTTCACTGAATTCTCTTCCAAGGCAAAACCAACATTATGGGCATTTATAAATCTGAGTAAAAATGTCTGCTTGGCTGCCATAGTTGTATTTGTCTTCTCAAATTGCTTTTAAATGAACAAACTAAAATATACAGGATTGCAAAGGAAACTCATCATTTTGAAATAGTTATCAAACTATTTTTAAAATGATTTTTACACTTTAAAAAAAATTAGGCCATCATCTTACACTCTATAATTTCCAAATGGATATTTGACTCAAATATTAAAAGGTCACACAATTTTTAAAGATGGGGAAAATAGGTGGAAATATTTTTCATGGCTATGACTAGGAAAATAATTCTTAACCAAATAAATGATGAAATAGATAATTTTTATTATATGAAAATTTGGGAAAAATCCCTTTTATATGAGCAAAATCAATATCCAAATGTGTTTAGAGAATTAACAAAGATAGATAAGATCAAGAGCAGTTCTCTAATATGGATATGGTCAAAGAATATGAACAAAGAAGTCTCAAAAGAATTACAAATTATTAATAACCATATGAAAGATTGGTCTTAATCTTCAGTTATAAGAGAAATGGAAATTAAGACAACCCTGATATTTCACTTCACATAACAGTAAATTAGCAAAGACATAGTTAGTCAATGCTAGAGGAACTGTGGGAAGACACATTAATACACTATTGGTGGAGCTGTGAACTGATCCAAACTTTCTGGAAAGCAATTTGGAATCATGCTAAGAAAATGACTTAAAATGTCCATACTCTTTGACACAGAGTTTCACAGCTTGGCATATACCCCAGGAGGTCAAACAGAGAAAGCAAAGTCTAATACATCAAAATATTTATAGCAGTGCTTTTTGTGGCAGCAAAGAAATGGAAACAAATTAGAAATCTATCAATGGGGGGAAAAACTAAACATGGTACAAAGATAAAATTGAATATTATAGCTCTCCAAGATAAATATAAAGAATACTGAAAAGAAGATATACGAATGGGAAGACTTATGAATAGATTCAATGCAAAGTAAGCAAAATCAGAAAACAAAAACTGGCCACAATAACTACAATAATGTAAATATTAAGAATGACAACAGCCACAATAACTAAAAACTGTGTCATTTTAATAGCCAATCTTGACCTTGAAGAAAAAATAAGATTTCTCTTTGCAGAGCTGGGGGACTATGGAAGTCCCCCAGTGTGTATACATACATATAGATAGGTATATATATATGTATATATGTATGAGTATATACATGTGTACACATACACATACACACACTCTGGAATTTACTAGTTATGTATTTAGCTGGTTTGCATAACCCAGACAGAGAGAAACAGAGAAAGAAAAATAGAGAGAAAGACACAGAGAAAGAAAGAGACAGGGAGAGAGAGCGTAGCACAATGTCTGGCACATGACTAGCACCTAATAAATATCAGTTGGTTGATGATATGATAGGCTATAGTCTGATTTGGCTGATATGTTGGTTAGCTTTGCCAAATGTTTCTTCTCTCTTTTTTTGTTCTTTGTTACGAGGTGTGCCTCTGGATAGGACAGGAGGTAGGTGGGTTTTTTATTTTGTTTTTGATTTTTTGAAATGAAGTTGATATGAAAACAGAGACTGTCAATAAAAATATGAATTTCACAAAAAGAAAAAAAGGAACACTGACAGGAAAAAAAAGGCCAAGGGTATGTAGAGTATCAATAAGAAAGGGGTGGTCGATAGCATAAAATGCTGTTGACGGGTCAAGGAAGATGAATGAGAGAAGGTGATTGGATTTGTAAATAAGAAGGTTACTAGTGACTGCTGAGTGATAAATTGCAGCACAATTTTAGGGATAGAAGACAGATTCCAAGAAGATGAGGACTGAGTGGGTGGTTATGAACTGAAATCTTTTAAAAAATATACTAGAATCAAGAATTTTGGGAGTGAAAGAAAGCAAGAGAGAATGTAAGGGTCAAGGGAAAGAGTTTTTAGTATTAGACCAGGGGTGGGGAGCCTGAAGTATCAAGGCCACATGTGACCCTCTACGTCCTCAAGGGCTGCCCTTTCCCTGAATCCAAATTTCACAGAACAAATCCCCTTAATAAAAGGATTTATTCTGTAGAATGGACTTAGTCATAAGGGAGGACCTAGAAGGCCACATGTGGACTGGAGGCCACAGGTTCCCCACTCCTGCATTAGGCAATCTGAATTAGGCAATATTTGAAGTTAGATGAGGAGGTACCAGTGAGTGAATGAAAATTCACAAATGTGGCTATATGTTGGAATAAAGAAGGAGGGGAATCAGATCAAAAGCACAGGTAGAGAAATTAGCTCCTACAAGAAGTAGGAACAGAAAATAGTGAGAGCACTGATAAGTTTTGAATTGTGGAACAGAGGAGTTGAAGGTATTTATATCTGATTATCTTCTCAGTGAGGTAAGTGCCCAGGCAAATTGGGCTTAAGGGCTTGGGAAGAGAAGAAAAGGCTTGGAATAGTTTTTATAGAAGAATAATGATAGGGAGTCAATAATTACTTAGGACAAAGATTGTCAAGCACCAGTGAAGGCTCAACCAAGGTTATGTGATATAAATGCTTAATCGGTGAAATCATCATCATATATTATATTTGAAATTTGTAAAGTGATTT
>CM053583.1:362296714-362318843 GCA_028627135.1 Pseudochirops cupreus
AACCATTTAGAAGTAACATCTTTTCCTCTTCACTACTCCGATGATATCCTATGGAAGGCAAAACCTTCTTCCGTACATTGGAACAGGCTTCCCATAGTCAAAATTCATTTCTGACTGTGTTCTACCTCCAAATCCTTTCCTGCAGATCAATCCTTCTCCTTCTAAGACAAATCAAACATGCTATTTGATCTCATTTACCTTTCATTACTAAATGAATTAAACTTGGGATATAATTGAATATTTTTCATAACCAAATTATTCCGGATTGGAGCTTCTTTTTCCCCACTGAGAAACCAGGGTAGAACAAAGGCCTTTTCCACTCCACTAAAAAAGAAATGACAGCATACTCTTAATCTTAGTGTATAAAGGAAAAGTAATTATGGTCCTAAATCTCAGCTGACATTACTTTTGAAAGAGAACTGAAACCCTCTTGGTTAGGCTTTGTGACCAGGTAACCAGAAACATTCTGATTTCTCCATAGGAAAACACAAAATGCGTGAAATAAATAGGCTGAACAATCAACAACTTTCTCCCCCTTTCCCTAATCAAAATGCAATAATAAATGGTGCCATGATCATGAAATTGTCATTAGAAAATAAGGATTACTCTTCCACTGCAGATTTTCCATGCTAATTGTGACATGCATCTGCATCCCTTTTTACATAAGTAGGCAATCGAATTAGATCTGTGACATCAGAGGATGCCTGATTCTTTCACTGTACTTCCTGTGCATATTGTATAGTAAGATGTAAGTGACTTGACCACTTTACAAGATGAGGATGAAGGAGGATTATATGGCCATAATATGTGTTTTTGCAAGTATAAATATGAGACAAGAATTGGAAGAACTTGGAATTTAGAGTCTAAATGACATGATTATAGATCCTGTCATTCCTACATCCATGAATGACCTCTTTGGGACTTACTTCCTTCATTTCTAAAATGAGGAAATTCTAACAGATGATGATTACTAAGATTTCTTCTGACTCTAAACCTATGACCTGAAAAACAAAATAATAGCAGGAGAGAGAAGATTGTGACATACATTAGACTAGGGAGAATTTTCATTTCGGTGTATACAGAAGCTGAGGAGGCTTATTATTTTTCCAGTATGCGGTGGCCTCAAGGACATGAGCTGTGTTTTCTATTTAAATTTTAATTTTTTTTTAATACTTCACAGTGCTTACTAAGCATGGTTCTGGGCACAGTGTAAGTGCTCATTACTTCTTGACTGAAGTGGAAGGATCAAGTAAGCTCTTGAGTTGTATATTCACACACTTGGTGTGAAAACTCCATGTCTCTTGGCAAGTCCATTAGAATTTTGCCTCTTGTAACGCTCATTATGCACACTCTTTCTGTAACGGATAAGTCTCATCATATTTACTCCTTTTGTGTGTTAATCATTAGGCAAAAAAAAAAAAGCTAACTAAAAGCCTTCCTTTTGAATCAAGTTTATTAGGCAAGCATTCATTTTCTGGTACTGTTTTCTAATTTGAATGTGTATAGAGAAAATATACATTTCCCTGCACCAAACCAGTGACATTTTTTGCACTTTGACACAAATGAATTGCTCTTTCAATTCAATTCAGTTCAATTCAACATTCATTAGGCACCTACTATGTTTGGCTGAGTTGACGCTTTTGTTGGCAATTGTCTTCTTCAAATGTAAATATCCAGAGATGTTCCTTAGGCTTGGGCCAGCTGTACCTGTGAGCCCCAGAGCCAGACCCACCTGCTGCTTCCTGGGTATCATTACCACCAACTTGTTACATACACACCCACACCCACAAACACACATATGTATGTGTCAATAGATAGATAGATACATGATTAGAAAGATAGATAGATTGATAGATGTTTAGAGAGATAGGTGATTAGATAGATATAGATATGGATATAGATATAGATATACACACATTATCCATATGCTATATATTTTTTTCAAAGCTTAGCCTATGGAAGAGATCACAGCTTTCTAGATATTTATCCACTCTGTTTGAAGTAAACATAAAATCATTTGGTGTTTTTTAAAATTTGTTTTGTTTTGTTTTGTTTTTACTGTTAGTTAACAGAAAGGCGTTTAAATGACAAAGAGGGAAATTACAAATGCCCTGTTCTGCCTAGAGATAAACTGATGCAGCCTAATGATCAAGCAGGCAGAGTGTGGGAGAGTCATTTTTCTCCTGGACAGAAGGATAGATCTGAAAGGAAAGTCCAGTAAATATGAACTTAATGGCCAGGCCAGGTCACTAACAGGATTTCTTCCAAACACTGAATTCTAAGGAGCTGAAAGGATAGTGGGGAACCATAGCAGGAGTAGAAATTCAAGTGGAAAGGTCAGTACCAAGTCAAGAGAAAAGGAATGTTATTAAGCACTGATAGATAATCTGTATGAATTAGTCTGTTTCTCCAAAGGTTTATTGTCAATCACAGTTGTTGTTTAGATGGTTCTTCTTTGGTTTCAGTACCTGCATCTTCTCCTATAATGTCATCAGGTTTACAGGTTTGGCCAGAGTGTTTCTTTCTGACTTATCCATGCTTGTTACCAGTAGATGTTTCTGACAAATTTACAAAGAAGTGTTTGAAAGAGAACACTTGTCTTTACTGAAATTTAAATGGAGTAAGGTATTAATTTTCTTAGCTCATCTCTTCTTTTAGTGACTTACTTTTCTGCTTTCTTGTCTTTGGAATCAATTCTGATATTTTTTAAAAAATTCTTTCTAAAGAAAACTACTAAAAGATTTCAGAAATCTCATCAAGATAGCTACAAATTAGGACTTTAGAAGACTTAGGGGGAAGCAAGTCCTTTGCCTCTCAGTAGAGAGGAGGTGCACTATGGGTGCAGAATGAGACATACTTTTTCAGACATATCTAGTGTGTTGGTTTCTTTTGCTTCACTCTTCTTTTTATTATAAGATGGTGTTCTCTGGAGGTAGAAGCAGGGTACTGGAAGGTGACCGTCACGTTTTTTAATAGGGGGGAGCATCAATAGAACATTAAAAAAAAAGCTGCTACTAAAATATTCCTTTTCCATAGGTTAGTAAATATCATAGAAATCTTTCCATAAAAATTACATAACCCAATAATACTAAAGATTAAGCAAACTGACTGTTTCAGGATTAAACTATGTAATTTCTCTAAATTTTCTTTAGAACACATATACTTGATATCTTAACTTTGGAGCTTGTGTAGTATTTAGACTTTCAAATGTGGAATTAGAGCATTTTAAAGCAAGAAAGAATATTAGAGATCATCTGGCCCAACTTCATCTAGTTATAAATGTGGAAAATAAGACCTGAATGGCCAAGATTATGAAATTAATCCCTCTGTTCTAGTCTAGCCACCCTGCTGGCTGTACCATGTACATGACATTTCATCTCCCAGTACCTGACTGGAGTGAATCATCATGCTTGGGATGCCCTCCTTTCCTACTTCTTCCACGTAAAATCCCTAACTTTTTTCAAAGTACATCATGGAGCCATTGTTTGTATGAGGCTTTTTGTGATTCTCCCTCAGTTATTAGTAATTTTCTTTGCTTTTACCCAATATGTACATTTTTATAGCCTCTATTCATTTATCTTGAGAGCAGGCCTGTTTTGGTTTTTGTATCCTTCTTGCCTAGTGTCTTAGGCCTTGTGCAAAGGAGGTACTTAATAAATACGTTGAATTGAATTGAAATGGAAGAGCCAGGACTTGAACTCAGAACTTATGACTCCAAATCTAGGATTCTCTCTAATATTATCTTAAAATTGATAAAGGGAATATCATTTGGGAGTTTTTTTGTGTATGAAACTCACTTGACAAAGACTAGATTTGCCATCACTGGTCATAGTTGTTGCTCTGTTTTTAATTGACTAGGTCTTAATAAATGGTTCACAATAACCAAATCCTCTCCTGATCCCAAAAGAAATAGCAACAGTTCAGTTAGGAAAAAAATACTATTAATGACCCATAGATTTATTTGAGGCCAAGAATAGTTACCATGTAAGAAACAGCAAATCTAAGCAATATTTTTTCATGTCTATATAAGAGTAACTTGGTTGAGTCTGAACCTTGAAGATTTTTTAACTTTTGACCTTCATAAACTGCCCCACTGGTCCTTAAATCCCCTCTGTGACTTTCTGTACTTAATATCTACTTCCCCCAGCAGAGGGAAAAACGATAGTTTAGTTGCTACTTGCCAAGTCAGTTGCTTGCTATGAAGCATCATCAAAGTGGCAAAAGTAAGAGTGCCTTGAATATAAATAAATGATCACAAATCAAATAAAACTTAATATATTCACTTTGTTGACTTGTATAGATCAATCACTGTGGGGGTTTTTTTTAAATAAGGTGGAGCTGTGCGGAGGTATTTTTCTATGGTACAAACTGTGTTATATTGACTTCCACAAGTACTGGCTTTCTCAGATGGTGGACAGATTTCAAAGGTTGAGAGATTCTGTATGGTTACAGTCAGTCCCACAGGCCTGGATGCTGATCTGCATATTAAATGGGTTATACGACTCCAGGACCTAGGAGACAAAACAATAAAAATAATGAAAGCGAACTGTTCTAATGTGTCATTAGGTCAAGAAGTGAGCTTTATTTTATATTTCTTACTACCATTTTCTGCTTAAAACATCACCTGGGTGAGCATCCTAGCTTTGCACAAGTCACTTGACCTCTCTGGGTTTAAGTTTCTTCATTTGTGAAAATAAGAGCTTGTACCAAATGATCTCTAAGCTCTCTTTTTTGGTCTAAAATTCCACAGTTCTACACTTGAACTCTCTCTACTTTTTTTGTCGTTCAGTTGTTTTAGTCTTATCTCACTCTTCATGACCTCATTTGGGGTTTTCTTGGAAAAGATAATGGAGTGGTTTGCCATTTCTTTCTTTTTACCTTAGTTTCCTCATTTGTGGAGAAGGAATAGTAGTGAAAGATGGGAAAATTATGATTATCAAGATTGGTGATTTTGGATGGATGAATGAATGACTGAATGAATGAGTGAATGATCAAGTTGTAAGGTTAAATAAAATATTTGAAGAATCTAAAAGCAGAAAAAAGCCATATAAAAATAGTACAGTCAAGTATCATTCTCATAATGATTTCTAAAGTGTCCAAAGAGGGTTATTTGTTAGCTGACTACATGTGGATCCAGCCTCTAAGAAATTCTCTAGAATTTTTATTTTTAGGAAAACATTCTTAAGAAATATCCAAATACTGCAACTTTGATAGTTGCTATATCAATATCCATCACATGAATATCAAAGGCGCTGATGTAAGAGTTTACATTTCTGATACCACACATGAGTTGCAATACAAGTATAACTGAGGCTTTAGTGCTTTGAGGAATATAAAATTTAGAAACAGCTTTGGGTCTTATCTTGAAGACTAACTATATATCACAGGACATAATGGAGAATGTGGTAAAGAAGCGGCATATGTTTTGAAACAACCAGTACTGCTTCTGTTGAACATGTCAATGGAGGAATAAAAGAATCTGAAAAAAAATGCCTTATGTGGTAATATTATTGCTACAAGATCAGTCCACTAATTTGTTTACCAGATATGTAGCTGTAGACCAAGATCCCCAAATTGTCTCCTTGCAGACTTAGTGCTTTGAGGAACCTGGGATATAACTGGGCACACACAAGTATTTTGTGCAGTATGATGTGTCTTGACTTTATGACCTTAGTGACAGAGACTCTGTCTGTGAATATTTTGACATTTTGGAAAAGACTACTTCAAAATATTTCCAAAATAATTTTTTTTGATTCCTGAAATAGGTCATTATCCATCCATCCATCCATCCATCCATCCATCCATCCATCTATCCATCCATCCATCCATCCATCTCTCTATCCACCTCCCCATTCATTCGCTCAGTGAATTTTTTATTGAATTTCTACTCTGTAAGACAGAAAAACATTTTGCTTGAAACTGATGATTATTAATGTTGGGTGCAATAATGATTTAATGTAGAATACCATAATTAAAAATATTATAAGAAGCATGGTTTTTTAAAAAATGTAGAGGTCCCTAAAAATAATACAGACAGGCTAAAGAATGGGTCAAAATGTAGAATAAAATTTGGAAGAGAAAAGTGAAGAGATGAAGGCAAAAAAGAATAATTGATATACTGTTTTAAGGTTTGTGTTATTTAGAAAGAATACATAGTAAGAGAAAGAAAATATAGCAAAATAAATTTCAGCTTTTATATTAATAGATCAATTAACACTTTTGATAATGATGGAGTCACATGGGCCTCTTGCAGAGAATAAGTAGCCAAAAGTACTTCTTGGTCTTCAGCCAGCTTAGCATCTTGCCCTTTCTTCTTTCTTGTGAGCCCAAATCCATCTCCTCCTCTGTCATTATTTTCACTGTCCTTTCCTCTACTTGAATTCCCCTTATTTACCCTGTAGAAAGAACATAGGCCTCTAACTATTCCCCTACTCTGCTGAATTTCATGTAATCATACTTTGTAAAGGTTTTTTTATTGTTGATTTCATTTCTTCTTTTTATCAACCAAAGAAGGTTGAAATGCCGAAGAAAAGGGAAACGTAGAGAAGTTATAGATATGAATGTGTAACATGTGGGTGTTGGACTAGTGAATTTCTAAATTCCCTTTCATCTACAATCCCAAGTTGTAAGAACCAGCTGAGGTCTTCAATGCATTTAAGTGTAGCAAGGCCTTGTCTAGAGGCAGATCTGTAGTACAGTGGATAGAATACTGGACTTGGACTCAGGAAGGATTGAGTTCAAATACTGCCTTAGGTATTTATTAGCTGTGGCACTCTGGGCAAGTCACTTAACCTCTGTCTGCCTTAGTTTCCTCAACTGCAAAAAAGGAATAACAATAGCACCTATCTCCCAGGTTGTTGTAAAAGACAAAATGAAATAATACTGTAAAAATGCTTTGCAAAACTTAAAGTGCCATATAAATATTAGCTTTTATTATCTCATATGGCTATTTGTAAAAGGTATTTGTGAAAAGCCTAGCACAGTGCCTGGAACAAGCATAGTACATCTTTAATATATGCATATTCCTTTTCCCCCTTTCTTCCTACTTCTTCCTCCAATTAATCTTTCTTAATTCCTCTCCTTTAGGGACTAATTTTTTCTTAGCCTGGGAAGAGGTCTCTACCTAGGGATGAGAATATCGTGCATAATAAAAAGTAGTTATGTCAATTTTTTTGGACCATAGGATATATGAAGGGGAATAATATATGATAAGTGTGGAAAGGTAGACTAGAAGCAGATAGCAATGAGCTTTAAATACCAAATAGTGTAATTTGCATTTTATCCTAGAAGTGATTGGATATTTTTGAGCAGGGGAATGACATGGTCAGATTTGTGCTTCAGGAATATCACTTTCACAGTCCTGTGGGAGATGAATTGGAGAAGGGAGGGGCTTTAGGCAAGAAGGTAAATTACAGTGTTATTGTAGCTACCTAGGGGAGATGCGATGAGGGCCTAAACTAGTGTAGTAGCCAGAGGAGAGATAGGATACAGATAAATGTGAGGGATATTGTAGAAGTAGAATTAATAAGACTTTAACATTGATCAGATTTGGGTGGGGAACAGGGAAAAAGAGTGGGAAGCTGAGGATAATTCCAAGGTCCCTGTCCTAGGTGACTAGAAGGTTGGTGGTACCAACAATAGAAGCTTGGAAGAGGAATAGGTTTTAGTGGAAAAAATAAATAGTTATGTTTTGAACATATTGAGATTGATCTGGCTATGGGACAACCAGTTATAAATGTCCAAAAGGAAGTCAATTATGTATGACCAGTTCTTAGGAGAAAGACAAAACATACTCTATAGATTAGGAAGTTACAAAGAGATAATAAATTAATCCATGAGCGCTGATGAAAGATAGAGAGATAAGAGAAGATTGTCCATATGGTAGAAGGTATCACAGGTGACTATACAAATTACCAAGTCAAAGAATTCTTAACCATATTTGTATTTTAACCATGTGTCTGTCCCTTTGGCAGTCTGGTGAGTCCTATAATCCTGTTCTCAAAAATAAAGTTTTTAAATGCGTAAAGTAAATGCATTAAATGTAATCCTATGTAACACATAGGATTACAAAGAAAACCCCCTGTATTGAAATACGATTATCAAAATGTTTTTTGTTTTTTTCTTAATGCAACTCACCAAAACACTGGTGAGGAGGGATAGTGTGAAAGGAGACAGAAAAAAAAAAGTATAACTTGGGGGAAAATAGGATAGAGGGAAATACACAGTTAGTAATCATAACTGTGAATGTGAATGGGATGAACTCTCCTATAAAACAGAGGTGGACAGCAGAATGGATTAAAAACCATAATCCTACAATATGCTGTTTACAAGAAACGCACTTGAAGCAGAGAAACACACACAGAGGAAAGGTGAGAGGTTGGAACAGAATATATTATACTTCAGCTGAAATTTAAAATAAAGCAGGAGTAGCAATCCTGCTCTCATATAAGACAAAAGCAAAATCAGATCTAATTAAAAGAGACAAGGAAGGAAATTACATCTTGTTAAAAGGTACTGTATACAATGAAATGACATCATTATTAAATGCATATGCCTCAAGTGGTATAAGATCCAAATTCTTAGAGGAGAAATTAAGTAAGTTACAGGAAAGAAAAAAAGATAGCAAAACTATAGTAGTGGGGGGCCTCAACCTCCTCTTCTTATTACTAGATAAATCTAACCATAAAATAAATAAGAAAGAAGTTAAGGAGGTGAATAGAATTTTAAAAAGTTAGATATGGTAGACCTATAGAGACAATTGAATGGGGATAGAAAGGAATATACCTTTTTCTCAGTGATACATGGCACCTACTAAAAAAAAAATGATCATGTATCAGGGCATAAAAACCTCACAATCAAATGCAGAAATATTAAATGCATTCTTTTCAGATCAAGACACAATAAAAATTACATGTAAAAAGGGTCATGGAAAGATAGATTGAAATTAATTGGAAAGTAAATAGTCTAATCCTGAAGAATGAGTTTGTCAAAGAACAAATCATAGATACAATCAATACTTTTTTAAAAAGAATGACAAAAATAAGAAAACAGCCAAAATTTATGGAATTCACCCAAAGCAGTACTAAGGGGAAATTTTTTATCTCTCAATAGTTACCTGAATAAACTAGAGAAAGAGCAGATCAATGAATTGGGCATGCAATTAAAAAAGCTAGGGGAAAAAAAATTTTTAATCCCCAATTAGACACCAAATTAGAAATTCTGAAAATCAAAGGAGAGATTAATAAAATTGAAAGTAAGAATATCATTAAACTAATAAATAAAACTAACAGCTGGTTTCATGGGGGAGAGCAATAAAATAATTAAACCTCTGGTTAATATGATTTTTTAAAAAGAAAGAACATCAAATTACAGTATCAAAAATGAAAAGGATAAATTTACCAACAATGAAGAGGAAATTAAAGCAATAATTAGAAACTATTTTGCCCATCTGTATGCCAACAAATCTGACACTATAAGTGAAATGGATGAATATTTACAAAAATATAAATTGCCCAGATTAACAGAAGAGGAATAAATTCTTAAATAACTACATTTCAGAAAAATAATTTGAACAAACCATCAGGGAACTCTCTAAGAAAAAATGCCCAGGGCTAGGTGGATGGATTTATAAGTGAATTGTACCAAACATTTAAACAATTAATTTCAATACTATATAAACTATTTGGAAAAATAGGTGAAGGACTCCTACCAAATTCCTTTTATTACTCAAATATGGTGTTGATACCTAAACTAGGAAAAACTAAAAGAGAGGAAGAAAATTATAATGGTATTACATCACAATTGTAAAATATGACAGAAAAATAAAGTGATAAATGTTGGAGAAGATGTGGGAAAATTGGGATACTAAAGCACTATTGGAGGAGTTGTGAACTGATCCAGCAATTCTGGAGACAATTTGGAACTGTTCCCAAAGAGTAATCAAACTGTGCATACCCTTTGATGCAGCAGTACCACTAGTAAATCTGTATCCCAAAGAGATCGTACAAATGATAAAAGGACCTACATGTACAAAAATATAGCACCTCTTTTTGTGGTGGCAGCCATTGTTGAATGGCTGAACAAGTTGTGGTATATTAATGTAATGGAGTATTCTGTGCTATAAGAAATGATAAGCAGGCAGATTTCAGAAAAACCTGGAAAGACTTACATAAACTTATGCTGAGTGAAGTGAGCAGAACAGGGAGAACATTGTACACTGTAGCAGTAACACTGTGTGATGACCAGCTATGACTGACTTGGCTCTTCTTAGCAATACAGTCATCCAAAATAATTCCAAAAGACTTATGACAGAAAATGCTGTTACCATCCAGAGGAAGAACTATGGAATCTGAATGTAGATCAAAGCATACTATTTACACTTTTTTGGTGGCTTTTTCCTTTTGTTCTGTTTCTTCTTTCACAACATGACTAATGTGGAAATATGTTTATATGATTGCACATGTATATTCTGTATCAGATTGCTTGCTATCTTGGGGAGGGAGGATAGGAGCAAAAGAGGAGGAAAAAAATTGGAACTCAAAATCATATAAAAATTAATGTTGAAAACTATCTTTAAACTTAATTGGAAAAAAAATAAAATACTATTTACAAAAAAAAAAAATTTACCAAACCTATGATCTAGTCAAACAATCTCATTGTACATATGAGAGCACCAAGGTCCAGACACTTGTACAGAGTTACACAAGTAATGAATAATAGAATCAGGATTTGAATCTAGTTCCTATGGCTCCAAAATTCTTTCCACTGCCCCAACTAATATCAGACAGACTGACTTAATATGAGATAGTAGTCTCTAATGATGAGAGCAGTCTGAAGTTGCAATGTACTTTCCTTATTAAAGAGTGAATTCTTCATCGCTGAAAATGTTAAGACAGAGATTGGATGCCCATCTGCCAGGAATATTCTCATGTTAATTCTTTAGGTGAATGAGAAATTGGATTAGATGACTTCTAAAATCGCTTCCAGCTAAGAAGATATTCTGTAAGAGAGATCGAACTAGTCAAGAGATGAAAATTAGAGATAGTGAAGAGATTTAAAAGCATATGGATTTCAGTTAGAGCTGAGTTCACAAAATTAAATGAGAGAATTAGATTTCCTCTTTTTTTTTTTTAACAGTTATAATCATATCGTTACCTTTCTTTCTCTTCCCTACTAGCCACAAAAGGAGAACGGAAGGCTAACTGCCCTCCCTATTCAGTGGTCAAAATGACTCTATATTCCTAATTTTCATATCAAGAATCTAAAAGTACTTCTTTTCATCCTTGCCTATCAGCAGCTCAGGTACCAATTATTAAATTAACTGTGCTACACTGAATGAGCTTGGTGATTGGAGAACACTGCAATTTGATGTGGGAATACAAAAACAACAGGACTTAAAATCCTGACTTTTCCTTTGGAAAAGTTACTTTCTGTCCTTTTAAAAATATCTGTGCCAAACCATACATTAATAATATTTCATCCTTGGCCTGTTCTTACCTTACCAGATGTCTAGTCTCCTCTCCCTTGTAAACTTTGTGTATACTTTTATATAGTTTTAATTTACTTTTCTGTGAATATGCTGTTTCCCTCCATTAGAATGTAAGTTTGTTGAGGCAAGTAGTGTGTGTGTGTGTGTTGTGTGTGTGTGTGTGTGTGTGTGTGTGTGTGTGTTCCAATTACAGGTTTGATATACCTTGGGTTGGCATAAGAAATTACACAGGAATTTTGGGGGAGTTTTGTAGAAACTGAAGATGACACACAAAGACCAACTGATGACATGGAGCCTATGACCAAATACTTAACCAAAATTTTACAGTAAGCTACTATAAACACCCTATAAAAGAAAAAGAAAAAAAATAATACTTCATCCTCTCACTTTATATTCCTAGTGATCTCCTGGTTTGGTTTGCTTTTGGGTTGTTGCTGTTTTCCCTCTAGCCTTCTATTCAAATCCATTCTCATTGTTAACATTTTTATTTCCTCCAGTTTTAGCTGGTTTCATAGACTGCCAAGAGCAGCGGTCAATGAACTTTACACACACACACATACGAACAGAGACATATTTGTTTATGTATAAATATATACAGAGAGAGACAAACATATGTACACATAAATGTATAATATGTATTTCGATATAATTATTTTCCTTAGTAATCTTATATACTTATATGCATTAAGAACATTACACTAAAGGAGTACATAGAATTCAAAGGAGTGTCACAGGTGCCCATTACATTAAAAAAGGGTGAAGAATCCCTGTGTTTGAGGGATGAATGATCAGTTGGTAGAATGGCACACCTCGCCCAACCACTAGGAGGATTTTTGGAAGGGAAGGGGTGAGGAGGTTGGGAGAGAGGTTTTTATCTTCAGGTCTCTTTTGACTCACTAAGACAACTTGGTTGTCAAGACCCTCTTGGTCTCAAAAGTAAAGAATCTTAGAGATAGAAGGTACCTCCGAGGTTGTGGAATCTATTCTCTATCCCAGTAATAAATAGTATTCACATTTTCAACAAATAACCACCCAGCTTATCCTTGAACAAAAACATCTAGCAACAAAGAACTCATAACGCCTCACTCCCCTCCCCTTCAAGTTAGTCTTTTTTATATAATCAACAAGTAAGCATTTCAAAATGTTTATTATGCTCCAAGCACTATTATAAAAACTGACAGGAAAAAAGGCAGAAACACAATCCTCACCCTTACAGAGTTCACATTTTGACATTTTCTCAACGTGTTGTAAGGAAATGTTCCTTGTGTATAGATGAAATCTGCCTCTCTATAACTTTTACCCAGATGTTCTTACTGCTTTCTGATGTCAAGTAGGATATATCTAATCTTTCTTCAAAACAAAACTTCAAAAATTTGAATTTAACCATTTTCTGTCTAAGCCTTCACTTCCTCAGCCTACACCTCACTAATTCCTTCAACCAGTTCCCATACAGTATTATTTTAAGTCTCTTCCATCTTGGATACTCTTTTATAGACATGATCTAGCCTGACAGTGACCCTTCAGAAATGTGACGGTTTGAACTAGATGCAAATCTCTAGCAGACACCTCGCCAGGGAAGGTTATTTACCCAGGGTATATGACCTCTTTCATATTGGATAATATGCTTCTAATCATTAGTGTCTTAAAGATCTTGCAAAGAGTTGGTATTCTAGAGAATTTCAGACCTAATAATGGCATTATTCTGAGGATAAAATAAAATCATAGATATTATGCTGTATAACATGCCTTGAACAACAAAAATCATCCCTCAAATGGAATATGTTGCAAAAAGACAAATTTGGGCTTGAAATAGGGAGGGAAATGTCCCAATAATTATAGCCACACAAGAGCAGAATGGACAGCCTTAATCTCTAGTCTAGTGGGTTCTCCTTCACTGCAGGTCTTCAAGTGGAAACAATAACTATTTGTTGGGCATTCTATATTGTGGAGTCTTTTTTTCCAGTATGGTTTGAAGTAATTAAACTCTAAGGGTTCCTTCCAAATCTGAAATCCTTTGAGTCTATGAAATGTTGAAAGCCCTAGCCACAAAGCAAAACCCAAGTTGCTATTTATAGCCTGACAAAAGGCCAGGAGATCATGTTATTTAGGATGAAAAATGTCATAATTCAGAGAGGGCATGGTGATTATAGATGTCAATTGTGAATCTTGATTGATTAAGAAAGCTGGGTGCCTACCTTTGAGTTCTTGTATCTGTATTCTTCTCTGCTCTTTGAATAATGGTGCTTTCTCATGACTGCTCGATGTGGCACTACTATTCCAGGATAAAGAGATAGGCAGATGTCACAGAAACTACACACTAATGAGAAACACTAGGTTCTTTCTTCAGGGGTTTCTGTGAATTAGCCTCAAGATGGGCTTTTAATGAGCTTTTATGTAACATTTACCTATGCAGTCTAGCAGTAACTTGAAACCCTGATAGGGAGAAGGTCTTTCTAAGGTAGGCTACTTACTGTATGTAATGAATGATCAGCATAATGAAGGTATAGAAGAGATAATTACAGTGAAGACCAAGTACCAAATTAATCATAAAGGATGTTATTTGCTCCTTATGTTTGATAGATACTGTACTACCCTGACAGAAAATTAATTTTTTACCTGAGATGGCAGCTCATCAGCCTGATAGAGTCCTAATGAACTGATTTGATAGCAGTTAGGAAACACTATCACTTGGGAATGACTAGTAATTTCATGATCCTCTTGCAATAAGGACAGAGACTCAACTCAGCTGGATACTTGGACATGAAGGAAAAATGATTTTGCACGCTGAACTTTTAATTTTCAGAGCCACTTGGAAAGCAGATTAAGATAAAAATAATTTAAATATCTGTTAATTTAGCTTTTGTGTGTATTTTAAAATCAATGTATGTGTGCCTATCAAGGAATACAGTCTAACGTATTTATTTCTTCCTATTATTTTTCTTAGTAAAACTGGAGAAAAGTTGGTCTAGATCAAGGAATAAGCCTATACTTGAAGTGCAGTGTGACATTTGCCATCATTTTATAGAATACGTTGATAAGGCAGAATGGTGGAGTGGTCATAATGGCCGAACTCAAAGCCAGAAATATTTGGGTACAGATCTTGCCTCTAACATATATAGTCTGTGTGACACTGGTTTCTCAATGCTCTCTAGGCAACTCTCTAAGACTATTAAGTTTCAGAAAAAGTGCCAACTGATATTAGTAGAGAAGTTTTCTTCACCAGGGAATTGCCTCACTGCTGCAAGCGAAATCATAGGTCCCATCCCTATACCTCAGTTTATAATGAAAGCCCTTAGAGGCTATTTCCCTCCACTTATTTATGTCAGTAGTTTAAGGAAACTGCCACCAGGTGGATCGTGAGTCATAGTGAATCACAAATTCACTTTTTACTTAATGCTTTTCAAGAAAATAAAAGAATTCTTTTTTTTTTTCAAAACAACTAAGTATAATGTTGGCTGAAATCACTATTTTTAAACAGCATAATCAGAGAAAGATATAAGGAAATACAAACCCCTTGTTACAACTGGGTACTGCATTCACTCCTTTCTGTTAGCTCCAAATCTCTGATTTTCTCCAAAGCTCAAGTGGGTATAACTCACCTGGATTCTTTCATGGCTTTTGCCCAAGCTCATCCTCAGCTCCAAGATCCTCAGATAGGTTCCAGTGAAAACGCCTTGCAGCATCTACTTACTATAATTAAAGTGTTGTTCTTGTCATTCATTCTCTCTGGCTTCTCTCCTCTTCTTTCACTTAATGCAGCCCTTGGGCTTGTCCTCTACTTGACATGAGTCCCATTTCACTTAGAGTTAAAGATCCCATCCCCACCTCCTTTTTTTTTCTTTTCCACAATGAATCCCAGAGAAGACCTGAAGCAACTCTGTCTACATCCCTGGTCAGGGATTTGAAAAACAGGGATGCTGGATTTTTTCCTCCTGCAGAAGAAAAGAAAATATTGTAACCACCCATTTGGCTTCAATATCATAGTCTTTTATCTATTTGTAAAAAGTTTCTGAGGTGCCTTAGTAACCCATTAAAAGCTACTCTCTATCCAAGGCAGGTATCGAGGATTGTTTATATCAGTTTTTCTCATCAGGGTATTTTATAGATTTCCAATGTTACCATGATGGTAAATGTGTCATTTCCTCTTTGGACTGTTTTCTTTATCTATAAAATGAGGTAGTTGGCCTACATCCAAGGGTTCTTAACCTAAGCACCCTCTCTCTCTATTCTCTCCTCCCCCTTCACCCCTTATAAATTTATGCATGTATATATAACATATATGTACAGCTATATATTTATGTAATTATAACTGTATTTAAATGGAATTGATTTCTTTTATAATCTTTGTTTCTTACTTTATGCATTTAAAATTATTCTGCATAGGATTTATTATTATAGTCCATTGTTTTATTGTATTATTTATTTTACATTTATATTGTCTTCATAATTATATTATTCTAAACAGTAATGTAATACTGTTTTGCTATAAAAATGATAAAAATTTACTTTTTCCACTGAAATCTGGGAAAACATGTATGAACTGATTCAAAATGAAATGAGCAGAACAAGGAAAAAGACTTATATAAAAGCACTTATATAAAAAGACTTCTATAACAACAAATAACTTTGAGAGATTTCAGAATTCTGATCAATACGATGACCAACTATAATTCCATAGATTTCATGATGAAATATACTAACTACTTCTCAGATTGCAGAATGAGACATATAATTTTTGGATGTGGATAGTGTAGGGGTTTGTTTTGCCTCAATATGATGAGGATAGTCTAGCAAGTTATAAGAGTTTTCTTTTTCTTTTTTAAATGGTAGTAAGAAAGTGGAAGAGAGAAAAAAATTCATATTTGTTTTGTTGAAAAATATAGTTTAATTTACAAAATGAAATTGTAAAAAAATATTGTGAGAGGAATGCATGGGTTTTACCATACTTTCAAGGGGACCTATAATACCAAAAAAAATTAATTCCAATAACAGATGATCCCAAAGTTCTCTTTTGGATATATATCCTATGATCTTATTACTATGATAAAAGGGTCATCATATTCCTCTTTATGTATTTAACATTTTGTTTACTCTTCTGTGTTGCTGAAATCATCTCACTAATCCTCATTAAACTAACGTGGGACAAGGGAGCAGAGATGATTTGTTCTTATTTATACAAGCAAAGAAAGGTTAAATGACTTGCCCCAAACCACAATGTAAGACATTTACCATGCTACCCCTTAGACACTTTCCTAAGTAATATTAATGTCAGGTTCCCCAACATCTATTCTGGTTTGATTAGCCTAGAATTATCAGTGGATAGCTCTCAGCTCCAGGTGTTCCTCTGAATTCATATTTTGGCAGAATGAACAGAAAGACCAAGTGCAAAGAGTCTAATTTAATAAATCCAGAGACAGAATTAGATACAATCAATTCATTAAATCTCAGATACAGTAAATGTTCTTGGTGGAAATGTAACTTAAAACTTTTTGTCTGGCAACAATAGATTGAGGTGCAATACCTCTTTCCTTTCCTTTCCTTTCCTTTTTCTTTTTCTTATGAAGTTCTAAATAAATAAACTTTCTGCATGTTAGGCTGATGTCTAGAGTTTTTAACAGCTCACTATTGTGAGCTGTCAAGCATTTCAATAGCACAGGAGCACTTGAGCATTTGTTTTTTTTTCCTTTTATTCATGAGTAGAACAACACACAAGGGGAGGGGATGCCAGTGGCACTTTCTACAAATAGGGACCCAGGTTGTTGAGAAGTGAACTAGGAACAATTGTGGTAAAATATGAACCAAAATAGGCTGAGCTAATATAATAAAAGTTACTATTCTATGTAAATCAGTTCACTTATTCAGCATCATACCAATCTAACGACCAAAAAATATTTTATCGAGATAGAAAAAAATAATAACAAAATTCATCTGGAAGGACAAAAAGTACCGAATAGCAAGGAAATTAATGAAAAGAAACGCAAGCCATACCAGATCTTAAATTACATTATAAAGCAACTGTCATTGAAACTACTTAGTGCTGGCTAAGAAATGTATTGGTGGATCAGTGGAATAGGCTAGGTATATAAAACATAATAGTCTATGACTATAGTAATCTACTGTTTGATAAATCTAAAGACTCCAGCTTCTTGGATAAGATCTCACTATTTAACAAAATATTCTGGTAAAACTGAAAAGTAGTATGGCAGAAACTAGACACAGACCAGTATATGCCAAGATAAAGTCCAAATGGGTACATGATTTAGATATAAAGGCTGATACTATAAGCAGCAAACTAGGGGAGCAAGGACTAGTATACCTGTCAGATTTATGGAAAAGTGAAGAATTTGTGACCAAACAAGAGATAGAGAACATTATGAAATGCAAGATGGATAATTTTGATTACATTAAGTTGAAAAGTTTTTCACAAAGTCAATGCAGCAAAGATTAGAAGGAAAGCAGAAAACTGGGAAATAGTTTTTATAACCAGTGTCTCTGATAAAGGTCTCATTTCTCAAATATATAGAGAACTGAGGCAAATTTATATGAATATAAGCCATTGCCCAATCAATAAATGCTTAAAGAACAAACAGGAAATTTTCAGATGAAGAAATTAAAGCTGTCTATAATCATATGAAAAATGCTCAAAATCAATATTAGAGAAATGCAAATCTGTCTACATCCCTGGTCAGCTCATTGAAAAACAGGCCTACAAACTCTGAGGTACCACATCACACCTATCAGATTAGCTAACATGACAAAACAGGAAAATGATGAACATTGGAAAAGATGTGGGAAAACTGGAACACTAATGCACTATTGGCAGAGTTGCAAACTGATCCCGCCGTTCCAGAAAACAATTTGGAACTATGTCCAAAGGACTATAAAACTGTGCATATCTTTGACCCAGCAATACCACTTCTAGGTCTGTATCCCAAAGAGAACATGCAAATCAGAAAAGGACCCACATGTACAAAAATATTTATAATAGCTCTTTTTGTGGTGGTCAAGTACTAGAAACTGAGAGGATACCCATCAGTTGGGGAATGACTGAATGGTATCTGAATGTAATGGAATACTATTGTTTCATAAGAACTAATGATCAGGCAGACTTCAGAAAAACCTGGAAAGACTTATATGAACTGATGCTGAGTGAAGAGAGCAGAACCAGAAGAACAGTATACAGTAACATGAATATTGTTTGAGGACTAACTTTGATAGACTTTGCTCTTCTCAGCAATATAAGGATCTAAGACAACTCTAAAATACTCATAAAGGAAAATGGTGTCCACATCCTGAAAAAGAACTATGAAATCTGAATGCAGATCAAAGCATACTATTTGCTCTGTTTTGTTTTGTTTTTGTTTCTTCTTTCTCATGGTTCCTCCCATTGGTTCTAATTCTTCTTTATAGCCTGACTGATGTGAAAATATTTAATATGAATGCATGTGTACAGCCTATATCAGATTGCATGCTATCTTGGGGATGTGGGAAGAAGAGAGAGGGAGAGAAAATTTACAACTCAAAATCTTTTGGAAGTGAATTTTGAAAACTAAAAATCAATTAATTTTTTAAAAATATAGGAACCAAAGTTAGAAGGTTAAAACCACAAATCCGCATGCTTAGAGCCAACCAAAGTCTCATATAGCCAAGGTCCCAAGAAGCCAAAAGTATACCCATTTGCAGTCAATCAATCAAGCTCTCAACCAAGAAGCATTTGTTAAACAAACAATGTAAAGAAGGGCTACACTAGGCCCAAGGGATACAAAGACAAAAAATGAAATAGTCCCTGCCCTCAGGCTGCTAACATTCAATCAAGTGAGATAATGTATACTTATAAAAATAAATACTAAGTAATTGGCTGGTGGGGTAGGTGTGGAAGAGTGCAGGTTCTAGCAGTTAGGTAGATCAGGAAGAACCATATTTATCAGGTGCACCCAAACCTTGAAGAAGACTAGTGATTCTAAGAGGTAGAAATGAAGTGAGCAGAACGTGCACCACAGCATGCAAAGGCACAGAGATGGACAATGGAATCCCCTAAGTAAGAAAGCAAGAAAGCCCATGTGGCTGAATTGTTGAGTTCATGGTGGAAAGTATATATGAATCTGGAAAGGCAGAATGTAGGGCTCTGAAGGGCTTTAAATGTGAAACAGAGAATTTTTTATTTGATCCTATAAACCTCCACCCCCCAGCCAACATGTCAAGAGCAACTGGATATATGGACATCAAAAATAACTCACATAGTTACCGTGTGCTTTGGGGCCACACGTCAAGAGAAAGGTAGAAACTTGCCTGCATCAGGGAAGATTGCTAAGGAGACCAATGATGTTCTTCCCAAACTCCAGGTATTTTTACCTGGGTCTGATTCTTTCTCTACAAATGAATAAATCTTCCACAAAAGTACATGGGAGTGGCCAGTTATGCTATTACTGGCAGTAGAGAACTTTCAGTTTCCTTTTCTGGGAGCATTTTATTTCTGTCCCCTGCTATATATGTTTATGGCTCCTAGTATCCTTGCTACTGCTGAATGTGATATTAACATTCAGTGCTGCTGTGTTTTCACTCACCCCCCCTTGGTCCCATCTGCATTTCTAAACTAGAAGGTATCTGAAATCCTTCTAGAATGTACTATTGGTCTAGAAATGAAATAGTTCTAGAAAGAGCCAGAGTGGCTTTATCAAGAAGAAGCCATGCCAGACTGATATCATTTCTTTCTTTAAAAACAAAAAACATATTTACTAGGCTGATTGATCAGGGAAGAGAAGAAAAAGGGAACAATTATTTATTTAAGCACCTTGTATGTGCTAGGGCTAGGCCATGGTGTGCTAAAGCACGTTACCGATATTATTTCATTTGATCCTTACAACAACCTAGGAGTAAGGTGCTATTATTTTCACCATTTTACAAATGAAGAAATAGAGGCATGCAGAAATTAGAGGATTTGCTCAGGGTCAAGCAGCTAGAAAGTATCTCAGGTCAGTTTTGGAGTTTGGTCTTCCTGACTCCCGGCCTAGTGCTCTGTGCATTGTGCCACCTAAGGGCCCTCAGGCTGTAATATGCTTTACCTATTTATTGACAAAGCCTGTGACAGAGTTTTTCATGGTTTCCTGGTGGAAAAGTTGGAGAATTCTGGGCTAGCAGCCAAAAATAAGGTGATAATCCTGCCCTGTCCAGACCATATTCTGGAGTACTGTGCACCATCCTGGAGAGTATCAAAATGGGTTCACCTGCAAGGTGAATGGTGTCTAGTATGTTCTATATGAAGATCTGTGGAAAGATCTAGGAATTTTAAAATAGAGAAACTGAGTCAGAGGATGTAAAGCCAAGCACAAGCAGCTTTCCAGATGCCTGCTGCTGTGAACAGCTTTAAGATTCTGATTACATAGTATAGTGAACTCTCTATTCAATAACAAACTAAGACAAAATATTGACAGAAACCAAAGTACAGCATTCACAATGTCATAGCATAACAAGTTATCACTAAAGTGGCCACATAGTTTTCATCAAAGTGGCCACATAGTTTTAAGCAAAAGATTTCATTCAGTAAGTCCTTAACTCAATCATCCTTAGGAAGCAAGCCTCCTTAAGGGACACAAAGTAAGAAGGTCAAAGTTCTTCTCTCCTAGATCACATTGTCTTAATTTCTCAGTCAAAAAGTCTTCTTTCTTCTTAATTGGAGATTAGTTTCCAAATATCCTTAATTCGATCATCCTAAAGAGGTGCAGGATACCGAGTAAAAAGTCCTCCTACCCCTAGACCACAGTAAATCATGATCTTCTCAGTTTGCATTAAATACTCAAGGAGAAGTCTTTTCACCTTGACTTGAGGCTGGCTCTCAGATTCTATGGTTCCTCTTCCATGATCCCAGCTCTTGCTCAAATCTACCCAACTGTCACCCAAGTTCAAAGGCAGGCATCTTCCAACTCCTCATCCAGCTCCTCATCTAACTCCTTGTCCAATTCCTGTTCCATATGGAAGCTCACAGTGTCCAGTCTACCTCAGGTCCTTCACAATTTCTGTTCCTGGGAAGACAAAGCTTGACAAAGCCACAATAACATTCATAAACATTGCCAGCACCATTATCAATTCACTTTCTACCTGTGAAATCAACATAGACCCACAAACAAGATCTGAGAAATCAACACAAATCATGAGTACAGTCTCAGGACCTCTGAAAATATCAGTAAGACCCTCCTCTAGGACTTCTCTAAATAGACAACAAGAAAATCCTCTTTCAGGGCTTCTGTAACAGCAGCAACAACCTCTATCAGCAGATGAATCTGACAAAGTAATATCAAAACAGACAAAGTACCAGCACCACAGCCATGCTTCCTCCCAGTTCTGCTCTCTCCCAGCCTGGACTTCTCCTTATATGTGGTCATTAAGCTCCTCCCTGTTCCACCCTAATGCAACAGGGGTTCACAAGTTCTTTTTTTTTTTTCGACAAAAATAATCATGGACAAGCCTTAAAAGAAACTTGAACTGAAACAAGGTGCTAAAAATTAAATAGCTGAAACAAGGTGTTAGCTACTTCTTTGTTTGCCATTGCAGAGGATCAGGGTTAGATCCTTGGTGAGCTCCAAATGGCAAGGGCATTGAACATTGTTGCGGTAAATCTAGAATGTGCCTCAACTTGAGCCTAGA
>CM053583.1:362319343-362350017 GCA_028627135.1 Pseudochirops cupreus
GCCCTATGGCCAGTCCACTAACGAGGCTTTTGAAATTTAGCTAAATTAGTCTTTCAATAATAAGCATACAACCTACCACCAGGCCCACACTTGTGCCAAAAGGGATAGCTAAGGTCTCCCAAAGTTTCCCACATATCAAGATGGGACAGATCAAGGTAACCTTCACATCATGATTAGCCATCAGAGTAAGACTTTAGTGAAGGGTACTATAAATACCAGATATATTATTGTCCTCATCTTATACTTGAGGAAACTATAGTAAGATGGATGATTCTTTATATTTCCCCCTGCTCTGAGCCCAGACTTTTGCTATTCAGCAGTTGTCCAGGAATGAGAAAATGTCCTGGCTGTAATATTTGGAAGCTTAAAGTCTGGCTTTACTTAAGCCAACTACTTTGCATAGACGCCACATGCTCAGTGAACCTAAGGCCTATGATTCTTGCAGCTAAGCATAACTCACCTAATTGTAGACTGCTAGGCCAGGTTCTGGTTTTCTATTGATGCAGGGATGTTGGGAAGCAAGCAAGTATTATGTTTAAAGGAATTATAGTAGTGCCCTGGGGTGGAGGTTCATCTCTTCCCAGCTCCCTGAGAGGGAACTAACCTATTTCTGCCACCAGGAAGTAAACTTCATCGAAATGAACCAAAGACAGAAGTAATGAAAGGCGTGAGAGAAGAAAAGAACTCAATACAAAGAAGAAATAATGACAACATATTCAAATATGATAAAAAAAAATAACACTGTAATAATAAACACACTATTGTAAATGTAGTAGTTATACTAACAAGGCTGTATTTTAGGTACTTACTTCCATGGAGCATCCTCTCTGGGAAGCCTCTCCCAACCACCACTGCCACTGGCACATTAGGACCTCAAGGGGTAGCTGACTACTCCTCTTAAGAGTTCTAGGAGTAACCGTAAAGGTATGAAGATTTCTAAAGCTCCTGCTCAGGAACCCCAGCTAATTAATATTCTTCTGATAATTTAAATAGATAACATCACTCCAATATAAATAATCTAATTATATTAATTAGCATTTACAAAAAGGCTGTTTACTAAGAGGATATAGCAAGGACCAATCTATAACATTCCCCCAAATGAGGAGGTACACTTTGCTGCATTCAGTCCCTGAAATATGTATACACAAATTTAAGATAGCTGCTATGAAACATTCCCCCCTCAACCTAAAGGTGTGGCCATTTATTTTTCTCCTTTGTGGATTTCCTACCAAATGCACTGCTGGGTGTGACAATGCCTAAAGATGAGTTACTCTTGTTTGCAGCTGGACTTGCTTCTTTAATGGACTGAATCAAGCAGGTTGCTCCTTAAGGCTGAAACACAGTCTTCTCACCAAGTTTGGCTGCTGTACTAGAGCTTTGGGTTTCCTGCCATCAGTAGGATCATGACTGGTTTTGTCAAAGGGTACCTGAGCTTTCTTATCTCAGTATATCACACACCTGATATTGAGAAAGGAAAAACACAAGAATAAAAGCTCCATCTGAGATTAAGAAAAGGTATCCAAAGTTGCTGCTCCTTCCCCCGACTAAAGGTTCACAGCATTCTTTCTTCTTGAAAGCCATGAGGGAAGAGACTGAGCAATACTCAACCTTTTGTATGCACACTTAGTTCTAATTTTAAAAGCTTTTTTTTTTTTTTATCATTCCTGGTTTCCTTTAGATTCCAGTGAAAATCCCACCTTCTATAAGAAGCCTCTCCCAACCACTCTTAATTCCAGTGCCTCACCTGTTAATTGTCTCCTTCTTATCATATGTATGTGTCTGTTTGTGTGTGTGTGCATGTTGTCTTCACTATTAAACTTTAAGTTCCTTGAGGGCAGGGACTATCTTTTGCCTCTTTTTGTACCCCTAGCACTTAGCAATGCCTGGCACATGGTGGATACTTAATAAATGTTGATCGACAAGAAACAGTCAAAGGACATCTGAACATTCTTTGAAATTGGAAAAAGGCCCCTTTATTATGTATCCCTAGAAGCGGACTAGCCAGGTTTCCACATGAGTTGGAACCAGCAGAGGCATATTATTCATGTCCTAGCACTTGGCCATTATTGGTCAATCCCTTATTATAACTATATAATCCATATTCATTGTTCATGTCATTAGCAGAGATAATTAAGAGAGGATTGTAAATGATCCTTTTTTCTTTTAACCAGACTTATAAGGTCATCAGTATTGGGAGCTCATGGTGAAGAATTTTTCTTTACAAATGTGGATTTTTACCTTTGCTGCAATTTATAATGTTAAAGATTTGTCTGAAGCACTGAGGAGTCATGTGATTTCTCCAGGATTACTCAGCCAGTATGTGCCAAAGGCAGGAGTTGAATCCAGATCATACTGACTTTCAGGTCAGCTCTCCAGTACACCAAACTGCCTTCTTCTTATTTAGTTTTGCCTTTTTAATTCTTTAATCTTTAAAAAATGTTCTTCAGAGTTGTTGAATTTAAAAGCAAATCTGGCCCTTGGCAACTATGTCTTGTCTATACAGACTATACCACATTATGATCCAAATTCATTATAAAGGGATGTTTATCAGCATTTCAAAATGAAAAACTGCTCTTATAATTTGCTTAGTTAAATCTGTCCCTCAGCTATCTATTATCTGGTTTGTATTAATCCTTTATAAACTCTCTCATCTCCTCAGATTTTATTAATGAAGAAATCCTTAAGAGAACATTGGAAGAAATGTTCTGTGCAATTAGAAATAAAATGATAGACTTTTAGAGCTGGAAGGGGCTTTAGAGATGATTTAATCCAACCCCCTTATGTCTCAAATAAAGAAACTGTGGTCCAGAGAAATGAAGGAATTTGCCCAAGGTCACACACCTAGTAAAAGGCTGAATAAACATTAATCCTCTTGCTGCCCAGGCCAGTGCCCTTTTAACTACAAGATGCTATAATTATAATGATAAGAAAATACCTAGAAACAGCAATGTATGATTTATTCATGTGTCCCTACCTAATGGTGTTCATATTTTCTTGGCTGATGTAACTTGACTGAAAACAACCAAATGACTGAAAAGGAATTAAGGGGTGAGGATCTAAGACATTCTGGAATGCCAGGGTCCTGAGTAAAAGTATAGATTGGAGGCTTTCTCATTGATACCTTTTGAAGCCACTAAAATGGCAACTTTAGAAAAGAATGTCAGGGCTTGCAAGTTTCCTTGATGGAGCTAGATCTGCGCTTGCCCTAGTGTAGGGAAGCCCTGCTCCTTTGGCTGCTTGCTTGTATACTTCTGTGCTGCATTTGATTTACTAGTCTGACCAAATTTGTACCATAACATTTTAGTCTTTCAGGAAATTCTTCCTGTTATGTAATGTGTTGACTTTTAAAATACTATCACTGCATACGAATGAGGTCAGTTCTGTATGTGGCAGAGAGTGTGTGCCCAGCAACTTGGGGTCATGTCAGGAAAAGATGTTGTAAGCCCCAACCTAGCAATGATCGGTGTGTGTTTACTACACCTTTGGCCCAGATGATCCCATAGCATTAAATTTGCATGTCCTTCAAAATATGAGTGTATAGAGCTCAATAATAATGAGACTGAATATGGTTGGCAGTAAAAGTTGAAATTCGCTGGAGCTCTGCTTAGGTATGTGGAGTAAGATTAGATATAAAACAGGGAGCAAGCTCAGAGGGCACCTAGTACAACACACTACCTTTTTAGAAATAAGGAAACTGAAGCCTGGGGAGGGTAAGTGACTTTCCTAACATCACACAGGTAATCATTGAAGGGCTGGAGATTTGAACCCAGATCCTCCAAGTTTAGGGTCAGTGCTCTTTCACTGCAACACTGCCTCTGCTAGAAGGGAGGGACTTAGTTGTCTGGGTATGGAATCCTATGCCTTGCTAGTTGAGAACGGTAAATTCCCAAGTTGGCATGCATGCAGGAGCCTGGAATAATGATTACCCAAGGGAGGAAAGGGTTGGTCTGGTGTATTGGTTCCCAAGGTGTCTTTCAGATACAGCTGGAAATAATCCTAAGGGTGGAAGAGCCCTCTCTCATCTCTCTCTCCCCAATTACATGTTGGTTGCAGATTTTTTTGTTTGTTTTTTCCCAGTGGATTATTTATTTTGAGTTCATGTTGAATAGGTCTATGACACACAGGGGGACATGCCTTTGAGAAAAAGGGACAATTTCTGGGGCAGGTGTTTGAGGAGAAAAAGAGAAGACCCATCCCTAATACAGGTGTTCTGAATTCAGGAGGAAGTTTTTAATCACTGTTCTACATCTTAAATAGAGTGCCCATTCTTTAGTTTGCATTCCTGACCCTCTGGCTTGAAATGCTTCCTTTTCCTTATCGGCACCATTTAGGTCTGGCCAAGGTTGAGTTCCAGCCAGCTGGATTTCTTTCTTCGTTCTATTTCTGTCAGACGCTGAGGTACAGCCAGGACACAGCTTACACTTTCTCAGAGTCTGAGGGAAGGGATGATGTCAGCCACACACTGATATCTCTGTGACTTCACTTTATAGCCTCAGGTGCTCTTAAAAACATAGGATGTGGAAAAAAAGAGATTTTTGCATAAGTCCATGCGGGATCAAAGAAGAATTGCATTGAGCCTTTACTATAGTTAGGGTGAGTTGTAAGTAAAAAGAATGAATTCTGTCTTGTCACTCTCCTGAAGCTTTCTCTTCCCTCTTCTCCCAATTGTCATGTCCACCTCCTGCCCATGTCTGGCTTCTTAGTTGGCCAAGGAGCCTGTCTGTGGTATGCCTGCCCTTCCCCACTGCCAAGCAACACCCCCAAGCTCCAGACCTTTTTTCTCTTGCTCTCTTCACCTCTAACTAAAACATACATATATCTCTGGCCAAGTTTATTCAAATAGACATTCCACTTTTTAAAGGGAGAGATAACTGATATGATGAACTAATGCCTGTTAATTATTTAAGTATTGCCTCTAAAACTTACAGGTTACATGATCATGTATAAGTCTCTTAACCTCTCTGACCCTCGCTTTCCTCACCTTCAGAATGGAGATAATAATACCTACTGTGAGGGGAAAACAAAACAATGCACTACAAAATGTTTCATAAGCCTTAGAGTTCTGTATAAACGTCAGCTGATAAAAAGATGTTTAAATTTCAAAGGAGCCTACTGGGGATTAACAAAAAGAACCTACTAAGAGTAGAGTTTTCATATTAGAAGGGACCTTAGAAATTGAAAACCCTCATTTTACATATAAGGAAAATGTCACATGACTTGTCCAATATCCTATGACCAGAAAATAACAGGATCAGGTTATGAACCCAGGTCTTCTGACATCAGATCCAACACTTTTCTATTGGTGGGAATTTAATGCACTTTGGCAGGAGACATGGATTTGTTAGCATTCAGGAGTCTAAGACCCTTCTAATCATCCCAACTAGCATAGTCCTGACTCTATTAATTCCATCCAGGTCCCATGATTAGATTAGCAACATTTTGTCTTGGAGAATGTCAAAGGTAGATGGATAAAAATCTATAACAGATTCAGAGTGTGTGTTACTTTTGTCCATAGGACTGTGAAGGTCATGCAGAGAGTCATTACAAATTTCTTCTACAATTACTCAGACTTGCACTGACAAGATGCTTTACTCCTTTGCTCCATCCTCTAGAAAACACAGTAAACAGTGGGATCCTGCCTCTGAATTGAAGGGAAGAATAGTGAATACAATATAATGGTCCAGTTTTCAAGGTCCAGGGACAGCTTCATCTCTTATATTTGTGGCAAAATACACACAGCCTCTTATGTTTGAGTGAGCTCTGCATTTTATTTTTTTTAACCCAAGTTTGAGGCTCAATTCAAGTGAACAGTGGCTGTCCTTGGTCCTGAAGAGTTCAGTGGCCTTGCAGAGCGTAGAATTGTCCAATTGAAACTTCATCCTCTTAGAATCACAAGTTTCCTCCAAAGAGAAACTCAGTTGCCACTGCCTACAAGTGCTGGGATTGCGTTTTCCTCCAGTTGTTAGCACTCTCTTCCTTTTGAAGTTGTTTTGTATTATTGAGGATAAATTTCATATTGGTGGTTGCTATTCAGTTGTTGCAATCATGTCCAATTCTTCATGACTCCATTTGGGATTTTTTTTGGCAAAGATACTGGTGTGCTTTGCCATTTCCTTCTCCAACTCATTTTACAAATGAAGAAACTGAGGCAAATAGGATTATATGACATGCCCAGGGTCACACAGCTAATAAATGGCTGAGGCCATTTTGGAACTCTTGAGGAGAAGTCTTTCAGACTCCAGGCCTGGTGCACTCTATCTACTGAGCCATCTAGCTACCCTCAAAAAAACCTTCATATTTACTATATGCAGATGGAATCTCCTCATTAAAATATAAGATCTTCAATGGTCAGGACTAATTTAATTTTTTCTTTGTATCCCCAATACCTTGCATAGAGCTTTGAGTGTAAGTGAATCATTGTACAAGGGAGGAAATTGAAGGCAAGAGAGGGAGTGACTTGACCAAAGTCATATTTTTTTCTCTCCCCACACACACACACTTTTTTTACACTTTTAAATTTTTATTAATATCTTTTTTAAAAGCTTGCCTCTATGTCTAAATGTTGAAAGTATTGCAAACTTTGAGTCAGAAGACGTGAGTCCAAATGTTGTTTTTGTCACTACCTATCTGATGTTGGGCAAATCGCTCAACCAATCTAAGCCTCAGTTTCCTCATCTGTAACATGAGATGGTTGGATTTAGATGGTCTCTAAAATCCTTTCCAGCTCTCAATCTAGAATCCTCCCATTTTCTCTAACGAATGATCCATCTCTTGTAACAAAGAATAAAGAAAAAATAACAAAAGTATTTCAGCAAAATTAGCCAACACATGACTTGAGTTTGAAAGAAATATAGTGTTTTAAGTCATAGACTTCTACACTTACACACATCACCTTTGAAAAGAAGAGGGGCAGTGCATTTTCTTGTCTCTTCTTTGGATTCAGGCTATATCATTGTCATAACTCAGAATTCAGTTTCTTTTTTATCATCCTTTTATCATTTCTGTAGTCATTGTATATATTGTTCTCCTGTTTCTACTTAAATCACTCTATACCAGTTTATATATATTCACTTGTTTTCTGAATTCCTTGTATTTATTGTTTCTTATATCATAGCAATTTTCTTTTATATTCATTTAGCAGGGTTTGTTGTCATTTCTTAATCTATAGGCAACTACTTTGTTTCCAGTTCCTTGCAACCAAGTTCAGATAAACTTCTACATAGTGGTAGAGAGGGGTCAAGAGCCTTGGTATCTTGACTGTTGGTCTAGCGTCTTCATTCAAACCTTCTATACTACTTAACATCTCAAATTCTGTCAGAAAAATTACTTGGAGTTAAGACTTTGAGAACAGACCTAGGAATTCATGAGAGTGCTAGCTGCCAATGATGCTTTGCCCATAGGCATGGCTCAGCATTCTGACTAGTTGGCACCTGACCCACTCTGAAGGAAGTTTTCACAAAACACAAGTCTCTGTGGCTAAATTATGACTTTATATCTAGCATTCTAGCTTTTTTTGCCAGCTGGTTTGAACATAGTTCTGATCACCAAGTGAATTAAATAAAATTACGTGTATGTGTGTGTGTGTGTGTGTGTGTGTGTGTGTGTGTGTGTGTCTGTGTATATGTGTCCATGTGCACAGGTGTGCTTTTCCCAGGCTACTTAGTAGAGCTAAGGATGCAAGATTGTGAAGTGGGTGTAGTTTGTCTTTTAAGGCCTCCAACATCCACTTTCTGATTTCCTCTCACCATTCTGTTCCCCTCACCTGCACCTTCCCTCTTCTCAGTAGTATGTGTTCTTTTCTCCCTCATCCCCTGTCAAAATGTGGTCTTAAAAAAGATTTGGGCTGACCCATTTTGTGGTTTAGGGTGAATTTAAATTAATGTTTTAAATCTCCCAGCGGTGTTTATATTTAAGGCTTATCTCTGAGTATAGAATGAAAAGCTTCCACTCTGTTAAAAGCATTTCAAGCATCAGTGGGCAGATAGTACAGGTAAATTCTGGGCAGATAATCCAGAATCCAACCCAGTGATCTTGCCTATTCTGCATCCAGGTAAAGGGACTCTGGGTCCTAGAAGACATTGAATTCAATTTACTCCTCTGTTAGTGTTTCTTCAGTTGTCTTACTTCTGAAAAACAGGTAGATGTGTTCTGAGGCTGTCAGTCATTTCTCTGAAGTACACAAAGCCCAGCACACAGTAAATGGATGTTTGTGTGAGCATGTCAGGTCATTTTGCTGTTGCTGAACACTCCCAAGGGCTTGACTGCTTCAGCTCTGAAGATGAGAGCGCCCCTGGCTTTTACCTTACCTGTTCAGACTCTTGATTCCTGTTGAGTAGTTCATCACTTGTCAATATTACCAAGAATTTTCTCTTTAAAATTGACTTGACAAGTGAGGACAATTTTTTCTTTAAAAATGACAATATGAGTTACAAGTGAAGTGGTGGGAGAGGACAGGGGAAGTTTTGAAGGCCCAGGTGACTGAATGGCTAGCCTTAAATCAGACTTTTTTTGAATAATGTACTTTATAAAACCTTAAGTGTTATATGTTTTGTTTTGTTGTGGTATTGTTATGTAAGTCATGTGGTTTTTGTTTGTGTATAGTTTTTTGGGGAAAAAAAACGGTCAACCTTTTTTTAAAAAGAAAGTATTGTATTATTTATCTATGGCAAATAGTTACATGAAATTTGCTTTCCTTAAAAGGAATCATTTGTGTTTCTGTGCACACAGAGTGTCCTCACGCAGGCAAATAACCTATCAGGCAGGAAAGAATTCCAGTAGTGAAACTGAGGAAATCCTTTGGGGTCAGTGGATGCTCTTCATTGCCACCAAGTGGTCAAAGTTAAAATAGATCGGGATGATGGGAAAAAAAATGTAATTTATACACATTATTTATAATTGTTATTATTTATAATCTTCTGAAATGGTATAATGTAAAGTAATATCTATGCACTTGCTCCCTTTTCCTTGCTCCCTTAGTATCCCTTCAATCCTCTTTGGACAGTCTTATCTTGGCGACAAACTAATGTAAAAATGTTTCTTTTATACATAGTCTATTTTTTTTAATATCCTGCTTGTGTATGCAGAGTCTTATACACAAACACTGCTGTCTTATCTCCCCTTTGAGTCTAATGCTGCCTTTCCCCAAAGGCAAAGAGAATTAAGGCATTTTGGGGCTCAAACAAAAAACTCCTGACTGGTCCATTTGCCTCCATTTTAACTCCATCTCTGGATTGGACAATCAGAGACAATAGTTTGAATCTTGAATCTTCCACTTAACTACCTGGGTGACCATGGGCAAGTTACTTAACCTAGCTGAGTCTCAGTTCCTCAGACATAAAAATGAGAGATTTGGGACTAGATAAGACCAAAGATCTTTTTCAACTCTGAATCTATAATTGTATAACCTTATGATCTTGTACTGACCCAAGATCACTATCAGTAAACTTTAAAACATACTACTTCCCTTTAAAAAAATAAAAATCAGTGATGCTCTCAAGAATGAAAGCTATAATGACAAAAAAAAAAAACCCATGGCAATAATAAAAACAAAATAACACCATCAAAGCCCATCTAAATAATATCATCAAAGCCAAGCTATTGTCTATGTCGGGAATTTGGTCAAGAAGGAACAAATACAAAGTCAAAGGAATGCCAACCAGAGTATAGTGGGGACTCTATACACATGTAGGAAGAACTCAATACTACAAAGGGTGTGAAGTCCTATCAGGGATCCTGGAGTGCCGGCTAGCTGAGCTTTGATAATATCACTGGTTGGGTTAGCACAGTGGCCCATGTGATAAAATTGTGCTTGTGCATTCCAAGAAACAGACAGAGTGGCAAAGGTCTACAGGCTGGACTCACACAAAGTCACTATTATTATCATTTTGAAAAGAACAATAGAATGAGTGGTGGTACCGCTTCATGTCCTGGCACCAAAGGAGGGCAGGGTATATCAGAACAAATCTTAAATACCAATATAGCATAGGATCTGTGTTCATTCTCCCTACTCCAAATCCACGGACAGAGGAGGTCCTAAGAGCAAGGATACTTCTCATCCCCTGAGTTCATGGAGTAACCCCATGAGATTAGGGAGTCCTTCTACTATTATTCTCAAACTTCCATCTGCTATGTTTCCTCCAAAATCATTGCCAGTTAGTATTCCCCAATATCATCTAACCAGCAATTATTGCCTGTGTATCAATGGACCAGTTTACATATCCCCCCAATATCAATTGCCAGTCAATTTCTACTCAGTGTCAATAAACTAATTAACATCTAGGGCTGGCTAGGTGGCACAGTGAATAGAGCACTGACCCTGGAGTCAGGAAGACTTTAGTTCAAATCTGACCGCAGACACTTGACACACTTACTAGCCATGTGACTTTGGGCAAGTCACTTAACCCCAATTGCCCTCCAAAAAGCAAAACAAAAACGAATTAACATCTTTTAGTTTTTGCAAAGACGTATTTACTGCAAAGATATAGTTAGAATCAAAATATAAAAACATTTCCCCAAACTTCAGGGGATGTCCCCAAAAGTGTTTTTCTCTGCCACCTTATACATTGATGCCTGGGAAGAAGAGATACATATGTTTTTTTTTAACTTTATTTTTGCTTTTTGGAGGGGGAAGGTAGGGCAATGGGGGTTAAGTGACTTGCTCAAGGTCACATGGCTTAAGTGTCTGAGGCCAGATTTGAACTCAGGTCCTCCTGACTCCAGGGCCAGTGCTCTATTCACTGCGCCACCTACCCACCCCAAGAGATATAAATTTAAAGTGAATGTAGCTCATTTTCAGGACACAATGTCTTGACTGTTGGTTTGATTCATTGTTGATCTTGATCACACAGATTATTCCTTGTTGTCTTCACTGGGTTCTACTGCTGCTGCTACTACCAGCAGACCCTTCTATGGATCCCAATTACTCAACTACTGATGACTTTTCTAATTTTTGAAAGCTTATAAGGTCATAACTGAGTCCATTTCATCTCCAATACCCATTCCCCAATCAAGAAAAAATAAAGACAATAAAGATAAGAAATAAAAAATATTTTATTAGTTTACATCTTTTAAATGCATATTCCCTTCTGAGTGAGCAGCCAATTAAATGGATTTTCATTACAACCCAGTAAGCTAACAGAAAAAAAAACAACCATGGAATACCTGCATGTACTCTGAATCAGGGATAAGACCCCTCTGTTACACGGAATTGCAAATTTGCAGAATCAGAATTTGAAAGTCTGTACTTGGATATGCAGCAGGCCAAGAAAGAAAGCTGAATGTGATTCAAAGACTGTTCCTCCATTGAGAAATTAGATGGCATAGTGGATAGAAAATTTGGTCCAAAATCAGGGAGACCTAAATTCAAATCCTATCTCACATACTTACTGGCTATGAGACCTTGTACAAGTCATTTAATCTCTGCCTGTCTCAGTTTTACTAATTGTAAAATGGGGGTAGTAAAAGTATCAACCTCTCAAAATTTTGAAAATAAAATGAGATGATATTTTAAAAGCCTTTGCGGAAATCAAAATAGTTATTATTATTCCTTTATCAATACCCTACCTCTTGGAAATGGCTTTGTTGCCAGTGGCACAGATCACTAAAAAGCCTACAAACCATGAGTGATCATGAAATGAACTGAAGCTAATAGTGCATTTATTATGCACCAGTACTATAGCAGATTAAAATTAGAAACATTTTACAGTAACTGGGAAGTGGGAAAATGATGTTTTTTGTCTGTTTGTTTTTGTTTTGTTTTGTCAATGATATCCTCAGTTCCAAATTATACTGCAGTGGACTGCAGGGCAGTTATAAGAAAGAAATTAATTTCTAAACCCAGATTATATAAAATAAGAGTAAAATCTGAGGTATTATTATAATATAAAGAGAAAAGAAAAGCTAGAGAGCTTGAAAGTATTATGGATCTGTACTTTATACAGTCCCCAGAAGTGCTGCCTAATAATGAATGTAAGGCAAAAATAACAGTGATGTTTCAAGCAAGTGTGGAAAAGAGATGGGTATACTTATGGAATTTCGGAAATCCCTTTTTGAGCTTGATAGGATGAATCCAACAAAGAAATTAAGCATACCAAACCAAAGTAATTTTTAAAAGGTTTCACAACCATTATGAATTTATGCATTCTCCTGCACTATTTGTTAATATATGTGTATATATGTGTACATTTAGATAGATAGATAGATAGATAGATAGATAGATAGATAGATAGATAGATACAGACACACATATATATATATAAGCATTTCAGGACACAACAGTGGATGTTCTAACTATTGCTATGGTAAGAATCAAAGGAAGAAAGGTGAAACTATGTAAAATTAATCTTGGGGACAAGAATCAAATACTAACATGATAGAAATTACTTGAGAAAACTGTAAGCAACTTTTCTAAAGACCCTGGAAGATTACTTCAACATCTAACCGATACACATAGTAGAACCGATTAATCAACAAGTATTTCTTAAGCAATCACTATGTGACAGGCAATGTGCCAAGCATTAGGGATACAAAATAAAAACAAAATCAGTTTGTGTCCTCAAGAAACTGCATTCTAATGAAGGCTGAACATCGTACTCTTTCTTAAAAGCAACAGCAACAGAAAGAAACAGATGGAATGTGTGTATGTGAAGCATAACAGATAAAAGAAGAATGCATATCAGAAATTCTTCATACCCTTAATCAACAACAGAAAGTGAAAGCAAAAAGAGAAAAGGAAATATGAGAAGAAACAAAGCAAAAACTAAGCAAAGAATAAATATTGATGCAAAATTAATAAAAAATATTATACTATGACATATGCAAGCTTGAAAAGCAAAGATGTTATGGGGCAGGGGTTCTCAACCTGTGGGCATGACCCCTTTGGGGTCGAATGACTCTTTCACAGGAGTCACAGGGGTCACCTAAGACCATCAGAAAACATATTTCCAGTGGTTTTAGGAATGGAGACACTGCTCCTCTATCCATCTCCAGGCAGGTCCACCCACATGCAGACACACCCACATACTACTATTAAAGGGTGACGGCATTAGGAAGGTTGAGAACCACTGTTATAGGGGAAAAAGAAATAGAAGAAAGATAGAGACAGAGACAAAGAGAGTGAGAGAGACAGAGATTGAAATGAAAATTTGTATCGTTAAATTAATGAATGACAGGATGGTCATATCAAGGGAGGGGACTAAAACAAGCTATTCTGTAAAACTAGAAAGCCTTGATGCCAGCTAAGATCCATAGTCATTGTCTCAGACATGTCACTACATGTAGTAGTGTGTGAACTACAAGCAAAGTACCAGCTTTTGCTCTGGTGCAGCCCTGAACCCATCTTTCTTAATAAAGCATCACATGTTTGTTTTGAAATATTTTTGTTGGAAACTTAACTGTCATGAAAAATAATTCATTATTCCAAGAACAAGACAGATGATTATATAAAGAAAAATGTGAATTTCTATTAATGTATGGTTTAATAGTTTTTTTGATATTACTAATAAGTTTGATCCTAAAGAAGGAAAAGACCCAGATAGATATGAATATTTAAATATTCATTAAAAATTAAATATTTGAAACAGTACTTTTTTCCTAGAAAGAACTAGAAATAAAATAGATATCTGTCAGTTGGCTGAGCAAATTGTTATATGTGAATGAACACGATGGAATATTATCTCACAAGACATTATATACATATACACACATACACATATATGCATACACACAAATACACACATATAAACATATATACATTTGCAAGACATTTATATAAATATATTTGCACTATATATGTCAGTCTAGACACAAATAGACATATATAGTGTTGCAAATAATGAAAACATGACCCTCCAAATTTAGCTCCAATGCAACTTAATAGGTTGCCTAAAAATCTATTAATACGAAAAAAACCCATAAAATATTGACCAAGGAATGAAGGGTGTTTGCCAAAACATCCCAGGGGATTAAAGAACAACTAATTATTGGTTTAATGATTAATGAATAAACTACCCTAAAGCAACATCACATTTATATTGATGATATGACTAGCAATTGTGTAGTGCTTTAAAGTTTTGAATGTACTTTACACACATTACCACATTTGATTACGATTCTTGTTCTATAGATGAGGAAACTGAGCTTAAGTGACTTATCCAGAGTCACACAGCTACTATGTATCTGAGACTAGATTTGAGCTCAGACCTTTCTGACTTTCAATCCAGCACTTTATCTACTGTTGCACCTAGTTACCTCCTAACTGATTATCCCAAACCTTTTAACTGAATTCCACATTCATGAATTCATTATGTTTTGCAATTACACAAAAAAGACTGAAATATAGAAAAAATGATAGAGGATTTGATGTCCACATGGAAAATTCTCCCTTTGAAATGTTCTACCAAAACAATAGTGTTGAGAGCAGTTGTTATAAAACAGAGCATCTTCCAGAGAGACAATTTAAGACCTCTTTGATTAGACCTAGCATTAAATCCATTATCACAATTCCTGAAGAGGACTGACTATTGATTTCAAGTCAAAGAGGGATTCATACCCAAACATCTTGGTAATCACCTGATATGCATGGATAGCATCAAGTTATGTCAGTCCACTGAAAACCACATTAAACAGCTCCTTCTTCCTGTAGAATCTAATTCTAAAGATATTAAAATGTCATTTGGACTCAACAAGTGTAAAATTGTTAATGTACCCCAAGGAAGAATAGAGACTTGAATCTTTGAGGTTTAATCTGGAGCTCAAATTGAATCAGTAGGTAAAAGCTGTACTGGTCCTCTCTGAGCAAGTCACCCTGAGCATAAGTAAGGCTGTCCAGGAGAAATCTGAGGCTGCATTATGCTAAGAATCCCAAAGTCAAAACTTAGTGGGAAGACCAGATTTAGAGCAGTTTATACCCTATACAGTGGGAGTTTTCATGTATATCTTTCCAGCCGTAAAATGGAGGACAGTGGTCTCTAGAAAGTGTCCAAACAAAATCCTATTTGCTTGAGAACTGAACAAATAAGCTGCAAAGGAACTGGCGTAATATCATAAGTAAAATTCTTGACCATACAGACGTAACATTGACCTATAAAAATGTACAAGGTTTTTGAAGTTAAGGAAACAAAGGATTCATTCTAAAGCATCTATAGAAAGCTCAACATTTCCTCCTTTAAAAGGAAGAGCAGTGACAGGTGTTCTCAGATCATATGATGAACAAGCTAAAACTATACAGAATAATTTTGAAACAAACAGACTTAATTTCACTTAGCCCTCTTCTAGGAATTATAGGGGACCCAAATATGTAAGAGATACTCCAAGCCCTGTAGGAACTTAAGGTTAAAGATTTATTTTACATGAAACAAAACATATGTGAGAGTTTGAAGGGTAGAACAGAAAATTAGTGTTATAAGAGGTAAAAAGAGAGAGAGATCATTTTGGCCTACTGTGGTAGATGTAAAGCTACCTGGAGAACAATGGACTCAATCTCGGCTGACGAAAATAACTAAGATTTGAAGAGTTGGAGAGGAGTGGTGAGTGTAGTCTAGGTTTCAATATTTGATGCATATTTTTAGGTTAAATTGATAGAAATCTTTGTGGAATAGGAACCCATTGGGTTTAATGTGGTTGTGGATTCTGGAAAACTAACGGAGTGCAAGCTCTAACAGGTCCCAAGAAGATAAAAAGACGTTGAATATTGGCCTAGTGACATAGCAGACATGGTCTGTGTGAGTTACTCTCTGAGAAGGAGCCTAACCAAATAGAGCAAGGCTCATTATCAGAAGATAAAACTCTAGGAAAGATTTGTTGGCCACAATGATCCATTTACGGGGCAGAACGGTCACTAGGATAAAGTGACCGATGCTCCTCCCTAGGCCACTGAAATTTAGAAGGTTGTTATAGCACTTACTTTCCTGTAGCAGCTAGAAACACATGAGTTTAGCAACTAATTAGCGAAAATAATTGATTACAATGGAAAGGTCCCAGATAAGATGCTTCTCCTTAGCAATCCTGCCACAGGCAAGCTTTTTCTGAATGTTCCTCTTCCTCCTTTCCTTTCTACTTAGGGGGCAGTCTCCCCAGTGATAGACTTTGTGGGATCCCAGACTACCCAATAAATCACTAAGCATTTATTAAGTGCCTACTATATGCTTGGCAATTACCCCGCAGAAGAATGTCCTGGGGTCTCTCCCACCTTCACCTCAAACTGAATTTGTCTTAAAAGGTAGATTTGGGGCTAGTTTCAGGTGGCTTACCCTGAGTGAGTTTTGTGAAGCATCCCAGGCACAAAAATTCCTACTTATGTCTCAGAAAATAGATAAGAGTCCTTGAAAAGGAAAGAGATAGTAGAAAGTCACAATGGGTTAGAAGTATAGTTAGGAAATTTTGTACCTGATTTTCTAGACATACATATTTCTCTAATATGTATAAATCAGTCACATCTATGAAAGTAACATATCTCATGTGATCTTTCACTATAGTAAGTAGTAGGAAAGAAAGCATTCCAATTCCATGGGGGAATAGTATAAGATTTTCTTAATCCTTATTTTCGCTTTTTTGAACTAGGGAGCCTTTGGCACTAGAATAGCTCCCCAGATGCCAATTACCTGTAAATAGGTTATTATTTGATTTTCATAGCATCCACTTAGCATAGATTGCTTGGAAAAGCTCCTTAGTAGTACAATGATGTGTTCTCTACCAAAGAGAGTATTCATGGTGAGAGGGACAAGAAAGATACTCTGATAATTCTATTCACTACCCAAGTAATCTTTGCAGTACACTATCACGATCATACTTCTCCTGTACTCCTGTACTCAGAAAAAAAACTCATTGGCTCTCTAAATATTACTATCTTGAGAAAGTTTAAACACTTGGCACTGGCATTCAAAGCTCTCTATATATTTGGTTCTAGCTTACCTGTCCAAATTTCACTCCTAACCACTCCCTTTCAAGGACTTGAATCATTTAGATTATTCTCTATTATACCTTGTTCCATTTCTGCCCTCTCCTGCTTTGTTCATTGGATCTTCTACGCTGGCGATGGATTTGGCCTACTCCCCTCCACCATCACTGAGCATTAAAGGCCTATCCTTCCTTCAAGGCACAACCCAGATGCTCCTCCCCCCCTCCCCCCCATCAATAATTCCTCACTAAACCATCGTCATTGTCATCATCATCTTTTTAACATTTATTTAGCTCAGTTCATAAAACACTTTATAAAATATCTCATTTTATCCTCACAACAACCCTGGGAAGTGGGTGCTGTTATTATTAACTAATGCCCAGGGCTTAAATGGGTTGCCCAGGATCACATGGTTACTAGGAACTTAAGGCCAAATTTGAACTCGGGTCTTCCTGATTTCAAGTCTAGTGCTCTATCATCTGCACCACCTAGCTGCCTCCAATATAATTAAAATTCTCTCTCACTGGCTCTCCTTTGTTTCTATCACATTCTGCTGCCTGTCATATTTCTTTGTGGAACTAATATTCTTCCAGTAGACTGTAAGTTCCTTGAGGACAGGGACTACGCTGTGTTTCAAATTTATATTCCTATTAGCTGGATGCTGAATAATCATTAGTTACACGTATTGTTAAAAATAATCACAATATCTCCTTCCACTTGCATTTTATTTTGCTTAAATAATCTCACCTAATCCTTAAAAGAACCCTGTGATGTCAGAGCTGGGTGATCATAGTTTTCAAAGCAAAAGGCAGGATTTTCAAAAATATGTCAAAGGGTTCCCCATTTGCAAAGCTTTGTTCAAAGTAAAATTTATTTTCTTGGAGTCAGAACTGTCTCAGAAAATCCTCTGCATCTGATACTTATCAGTAATATCAACTCAATTTTACAGTTCAGCAAAATGAGCTGAAATGATGCTGGGTCATAAGTCCAATGGGCAGGTAGAATGGGTACAGTAACCTGACTCTTGGCACTCTGCCTCTGCTTTATCGAGGTGAAAGGGGAAAGGAGTGTGAGAAAAGGGATTTTGTTCCCCACTTCAAAAGGCCATATAAGGAAGTCAAGGGCATCACTTTCCAGCTTGATTATTACAGTCTTGGTAAGAGAAGCTGGGATCAAAATCCTGGCCTTTCTGATTTACCCACAATCCAAAAAAAGTTGGCTTTATGCATAAGGTATTTGAGTTCATCAGGAGCTTTTCTTCCCTGCCTATTCCCTCTGTCCCCACCTCCTCCTCCCTCTTTCTAAAGCAATAGGTTCTTATATTTAGTTGGGAAAATTTAAGGGCAAATATCTGTAATTTAACTAGAGACACCCAGGGAATTCACAGAGGAAGGCAGAGGTAACAACATAAGGCCACATTAGAAGCACCTACCTCCTCACCTAATGCCATTCACCAGCCTCCAGCCCTGGGACTGACCTGTCCAAGCAGGTCAAGGAAGAACAGGGAACATACAACCAAAGATGTGGTCAGGATGGATGTCACAGGTTCCCCATTCCTGTACTGGGGTAACCAGGAAAGGTCTTTTGAGGAAGGTGATACTTAAGATGAGCTTTGAAAGAAGCCACAGATTCTAAAAAAAAAAAAAGGATATGAGAAGGGAGAGTATTCCAAGTATGAGAGTCAGCTAGTACAAAGGCACAGAGATGGGAGATGGACCACCAAGTGGGAAGAACAATAGATAGGCTGGTCTGCCTAGATCATAGAGTAAATAGAGGGAAGTAAAACTGAAGAGGCCTGGGAGGGTAGAGCCAGGTTAGGTAAAACACTTCAAATGCCAAACAATAGAGTTTCTGTTTGATACTAAATATAATAGGGAATCTCTGGAGTTTAATGTTTGATGGGATGTGGGGTGGGTCACATAGTCAGGCCTATGCTTTAGAAAAATAGTTTTGATAGCTGTGTGGAAACAAGATTAATTGGGGGGGGGGGGCGGGGTGGTGGCTAGGTGGCATAGTGAATAGAGCCCTGGAATCAGGAGGACTTGAGTTCAGATTTGAGCTCAGACACTTAATACTTAACTAGACTTGTGACCTTGGGCAAGTCATTTAATCCCAATTGTGCTGCCTTCCCCCCTCCAAAAAGCACTACTATTCCCCAGACACTACACTAAGCATTTGCTTCACATCTTTTCTCCCCGCCTTTGAAGTGTCTTTAAGCCTTTGTTTATAACTGCAGTCTTTAAACACTGGATTTACAATTGGGAAGTTCTACCAAAAAAAGCACTCAAAATGGTAGCTTACAAAGGGTAATCTCAGGGACTTGAGAGTGGAGGTTTCTTCAACTTCCAGAATCCATGATTGGATCACTATGGCTACCCCTTCCACTGATGCCATTTGTAATCCATCCAACTGTTAGTAGACAGCATTTAAACATTGCTATAACTGTAAATGAAGGAACTAGGTGGCCCAGGGACTAGAGCTGTGGACTTGGGGTTAGGAAGAACTGGGTTCAAATTTGGCCTGAGTTCAGATTCAGCTATGTGACTCTGGGCAAGCCAAGGGCAAACTTAAACTCTCTGTCCTTCAATATCCTCATCTGAAAGATGGAGATAATGATAGCAGCTGCTTCCTAGGGTTGTAAGAAGGATAAAATGAGATAAGATTTATAAAGTGCTTTACAAACCTCAAAGCACCATAGAAATGCTTACTGTTGTTAATAATATTAAGTACTGTAATCCTCTGCAGGCTGCCTGAACCAGGCAGGGCTTGTGTTGCCCCGATAAAGCTTTAGAGAACCCAAGCTCCCCTCCTCATCAGGGAGAATGCCTTGAATGGAAGACAGGTGCTTGTATCATCAGAAGTAATCCCTACGTGACTTTAGCTGCTGGTAACTAGAGGCTTGTATTGAGAAAGGGAAGAGTATTTTTTTTTCTTCTTTTATTCTTCCTCCTTTGAAAGAATGGGATATTAGTCCTTTTGATTAGAGGGGGAAAAAGCAGGCATGTGGGTTCATGCTGTTGGCATGGAGATGCAGTCATATCCCTGCATTGTCTCCTTTGGGGACACAGGTGATTTAGACAGAGTGACAGGTTATCCCAGCTGATGAGCACTGTCTTCCCTAATGGCATAAAGGAACTGTAGGTGGATATTGTCTCCTCAGTGCATTCACACATGCCACCATCCCTCGGGTCTGGAAAGCACTCCACTTCCTCCACCTCTCCACTTCCCAAAATGCTTTTCTTCCTTCAACACTTAGCTCAGATATGACCTTCTCCCTGATCCCCTCAGTTGCTAGTTTTTTTCTTCCTCAAATGACCCTATATTATACTTATTTGTATACATAGTGTATCCACCTAAAAGAAAAGTCAGCTCTTTGAGCTTCTTAAAGCACCATGCCACCATCTCCCATTCCCCTTCGCCAAACTATGAAGCCAGGTGGTAGAGAAAGAGAGGCTTGGCCTGAAGTCAGGAAGATCTAAATTCAGTTCCTGCCTCAGACCTTACTGCGTGATTGTAGCCAAGTCACTTCATCTCGGTCTGCCTCCCTCATCTGTAAAATGGGAATAATAGTAGAACCTAGCTCCCTTATTGTGAGAAATAAATAAGATAATTATAAAATAACTACCACAAAATAGGTGCTAATAACTGCTTATTTCCTTCCTACCCTGCTCAATAAACTTCACTCTCTCCTTATGACCTCCAGGATCAAATAGAAAACCCTCTGTTTGGCTCTTAAAACACTTCACAATGGCTCTTTCCTAACTTTCCTGTCTTCTTACAGTTCATTCCTTTCTTCATATTTTATGATCCAAAAACACTGGTCTTGCTGTTCCTCCTACATGAAACTGCACCTCCTGACACCCATCCCTCCCGTCTTCTCCCTCCGTTTCCTCAGGGCTCCCTCCTCACCTGTGCTGTATAGCTTCCCTTCAAGGCTTAGTTGAGATCCTACCTACCAGAAGAGGCCTTTCCTTAGCTTTCATGTCTAATCTCCCTAACTCCCTAACTCTGCCAGGGCAAGAATATGTTTCTTGAAATAAAATGCATTGAATCGAGGAAGCAGCTGGGTGTACCAGCCATCAAAGATGCCAGGCAACCATTCCCTTTTCTATACTGCTGCTGTCTTCTCAAAGCCCTGGTAAGATACATTAGAAGCAACTTACCTAATTGGGAGCCTTGCTTTATTGAAGGATTAATTAAAATTTTTTCAAGTTGAATCTACATCTAAAGCATCCTATATAGGGATAGGACAGATCATTTCTTAAGTCTAGAAAAGGGACCACTTAAAAAAAAGGTTTTTAGGCAGCTAACTTAACACAGTTGAACCAGAGTCCTGAAGGAGTTTTTTGCTTTCAGGCAAGACCCTTCTACTTTTTCCATACAGGTAAGTTTTAGAGGAAGAATTTTCATTTTTTCTGTTTTCCTTGTTGGCAAAAGCAGAGTAAGTGGCGGTGGTGTTGCTGTTGTTGTTTCCCTCCTGAGGACAGGGATAGTTTGCTTATTGGCAGATGGGCTCCCTATTTGCAAGTAGCCTCTCCTAAAACTAGTCCTGTACACTGGATTTGTTTCTAATGATTACCTTGCCAATATTTTCTCCCGAGTCAATACTGCTTAGGTTTAAAAATGCCTGCACGTCCTCTGTTTCCTTTGGTGGCTAAAAAGTATGCTCGTCTTAAAATGCCTATAGGTTGATGATATTCATTTAAAATGTGTATCACATGAGGAAATGTACTGTCTTACTTTTTTCTTTTGGAGACGTGGTAGAAACTATAGATGAGGTGCACTGTAAATGCTGTTCAGCTTGGTCAATGTATTGGTTAGGTTTGCTGGATTACTCCTCCCACCCTCTTCTTTCTCATTTTTTGTTTATTATAAAGAATGGCTCACTGGGGGAAAGGGGGAGATATTCAAGAAAGAAAGTCATGTGAAAATAAAATCTATCAGTAAAAATTGTATAAAACATAAATCCCAAATTCTGAGCGTTAGAAGGGACCCCAGATGGCATTGAGTTCAATCTGTACCTTACTAAGAACCTCTAACAAAGGTCAGCTAGCATCTGCATAAAGACCTCCTGGGGAGGGAGGCTGATAGTCTATGTTCCATTTTTTGATAGGTCTCATTTTGAGTAAGTTTTTTCTTACATTAAGCCTAAATCCATGTCTTTGGAATTTCCACTTATGAGTTTTAGTTTGCATTCTGGGACTAAGGAAAACAAATATTTTTAAACTTTCTTTGTTTTGAGTTTCTAATTTTATCCCTCCCTCCCAGTCTGTGATGATAAGCAATCTGATATATGTTACTCATGTACAATCGTGTATAGCATTTCCATATTATTTTGTGCAAGAAGACAAAAGAGAGAGCAAGAGAAGAAGGAAGGAAGGAAGGAAGGAAGGAACGAAGGAAGGAAGGAAGGAAGGAAGGAAGGAAGGAAGGAAGGGGAAAGAGAGTGTTTAAGACTATTCAGACAACATCAAGTCTTTCTCTGGAGACAGATAACATTTTTCGTCATGAGTCCTTTGGAGTTGTCTTGGATCACTGCACTGCTAAGAAAAACTAAATCTTTCACAGTTCTTCATCTTAACAGTATTGCTGTTACTGTGTACAGTGTTCTCTGGTTCTACTCACTTTACTTTGTATCTGTTCATGCAGGTGTTTCCATGTAGTTTTTTTTTTCTGCAATCATCCTGCTTATCAGTTCTTTTAGCCCAGCAATATTCCATTATAATCATATACCACAACTTGTTCAGTTGCTTCCTAATTGACGGACATCCCTTTGATTTCTAATTTTTAGCCACCACAAAAAGAGATGTTATAAATATTTTTTTTACAAATAGGTCCTTTTCCCTTTAAAAAGAAAATCTCTTTGGGATATAGACCTAGTAGTGGTATTGCTGGACCAAAAAGTATGTACAGTTTTATAGCCTTTGGTCATAGTTCTCCAGAAGAATTGGATCAGTTTACAACTCTACCAACAGTGTAGTAGTGTCCCAGTTTTCCCACATCTTCTTCAACGTTTGTCATTTTTCTTTTCTGTCATATTAACTAATCAAATAGGTGTGAGGTGGTACCTCAGAGTTGGCTGAATTTTCATTTCTTTAATCAGTAGTGATTTAGAGCATTTTTCATATGACTATAGATAACTTTGATTTCTCTGTCTTAAAGCCTCCTGTTCATATCCTTTGACTATTTATCAATTGGAGAATGACTTCTATTCTTATAAATATGATTCAGTTATCTATATATTTGAAAAATGAGGCCTTTATCAGAGATTTGCTTTAATTTTTCCCAGTTTTCTGATTTCCTTCTTCTCTTAGTTGCATTTGGTTTTATTTGTGCAAAACTTTTAAATTTTCTACAATCAAAACTATCCATTTTACATTTCACTACTCTCTATATCTTGGCTGGTCCTAAATACTTTCCTTATCCATAGGTCTGACAGGTAAACTATTTCATGCTCTTTTAATTTGCTTATGGCATCACCCTTTATGTCTAGTTTCTTCCATATTAAGAAAAACAATTTGAATATTCTTTTGGAATGGAATTCCAGAATTCTGACATGGAAAGGAATATTTCTATAAAAGGAAGTTAGCATTCCTAAGAACCAGCAGGACTTCAGCAATAGATTATACTTCATTGACTTCATTTCCTTGTGTTATAGGCTTACTCGACATGTAGATCAGGAGAATAGTTGATGTTTTCTTCACCTTTTTGAAGTTGTTTTAAAAATATCTTTTATTTTTATACACTACGGTAATTTTCTGATGAACAATTTGCTCCATGCTCCATCACACAGTCCTCTCTCTTATAGCAAAGACAAAAAATTAACCAAAGTTAATGAACATAGCAACCACCTCTTTCCACATACAAATCTTTCAACATCCATACCCCACTTCATTCTATAATGTCTTCATAGAGGAGGAAGGTATACACTACCATCTATCCTTTGGAACCAGTATTTTAGCTCAGATAATTTCAGAGGGGGGAGGGCAGGGCAATTGGGGTTAAGTGATTTGCCCAGTGTCACATGGCTAGTAAGTGTTAAGTGTCTGAGTTCAAATTTGAACTCAGGTCCTCCTGACTCCAGGGCCGGTGACCTATTCACTGCACCACCTAGCTGTCCCTTTTAGCTCAGATTTTAAGAAAACATTTGATAGAACCTTTTGTGCTGTGTTTAAGGACAAGACAGAAAGATGGACACTAGAGGATAATGAAATTACAAATGAATTTATAAATAACTGGTTAAATGGTTGAAACCAAAGAGTAGCTATTGATGGTTTAATGTCAATGGAAGAAGTCTCTGCCCCAAAGTTCTGTGATTGGCCCCATACCATTTAACATTTCTGTCAATGATTACAATAAAAATGTTTGGCTCGCTTATCAAATTTTTAAATGACATGAAGCTGGGAGAGTTCTCTAACACTTGAGATTCAAAATGATTGTTATAGTCTAGAACATTTATCCAAATCCAGTAAGAATAAATGTAATAAAGATAAATAAAAAGTCTTACACATGTTCAAAAAGCCAATTTCAGGAACAAGATAAGAGTCAGTGAGGGGTCAGAGGGCAGTTGGAAATGAAAAGGCCTAGGTTTTTATCAGAATGCTAACTTAATGTATGTGTTTATAGTGTGAGAAGGGGTGAAAACAGGGAAGCTAATTCAGTATTACGCTACTTTAAGTGAAATAATGTCCAGCACCAAGGGATTTGTAGTCCTGCTATACTCTGCTCCGGTCAAATCACATCAAGAGTACTTTCTTCATTTCTGGGTGTAACATTTTTGAGAGGGATATTGTTTAGTCAAAGAAGCGAAGAGGAAGCAAAGTAGTAAAAGTAGTAAAAGATCCAGAGCTGATATGTAGTAACGTAATATCCTATCCCCTTTCCTCCATGAAAGTTAGGTAGTTTCTCCTTAAAAGGCATTGAAACTATCCTTGAGACTTTATTGGTTTAGGGGACTAAAGACTTAGGCTACTGTCATCACTTTGTGGTCTCTTGAGTGTAAAAAAAGTCATGAAGAACTCTAATGCTTGATTGGCCCATCAATGAATTACCTTGGATTTAGTAAATATACACTTTGCATCCAAGTTACACAGGCTAAGCAGTAGCCTACTACCACTATTTGTTATAGTGTCGATGCATTTCTTAATCATTTCACATGTGTAAAACTATGCTACTATTTTCATTAAACTCCTTTTTTTTTAATGTGTTACTGGCAAAGTGACTCCCGACCTAATTTTTCCCATAAGCCCTTTGACTTTTATTGCACAATTTTGCACAACATTGGTGATGTTTAAGATCTCATATGTCACATTATAGCAGAACTAATGCTATTGCCAGATTATGCAGGGCCTCGAATGCCAGGTTAAGAATTTCAAATATTATTTGATGGGTTGTGAGAGATCATTGATCAAACCCATGCATAAGTAAGATTAATAGAATGACAGCTGAAGTATTTTCATTCAGTTTGATTCAACATTTATTGAGTACCTACAATGGGTTAAGGACTGTGCTCAAAACTGTTATACGGAGTCAAGAATGAAATAGCTCTTATCCTAATTTTCTACTGGGAGGATACATTATATGAAAGATAAGTGAATACAAATTGATTTGATCAGTGAATATTAACAATTAGGAGCAGGAAAGGTTTCGTAGAGCAGTCCAGTCTCAAAGGACAGCCAGTTGTAGACTTTGGCTGGAAAATGAAACATGAAAGGGGGTGATATGAGCAGAGGTGGCAAAGGAAGGCTGCAGCCTTCTATTGAATTACTTAAAATACTCAGTGAAGGAAAAGTCTAAAAGCAAAAGGAGGGAGTCACAGAAAGTCTTTGAGCAATGTGGACATGGTCACTACTGGAAGGAACCATTTATGAACTATTGCAATCCTTCCAGCAAATGCATAGGTATGCCTCCATGTATGCCTCAATGGAAAGGGTGTATCATATGTGCCTCAACAGCAGTAACATTTACCAGTAAGGTGTGGAATAAAACCTAATACAAGCTTCTAGGAACACCCATGGGCCATGGAAATTAAGAAATCCATTAGTTGGATGGTAGTGGCAGTTGTAAAGCTAGTATTAATATGACTTTCCAAGTGATTGGATAGGAGGAAGTTAAAGTTATTTTGAAGACAATATGATTTCAAGCATGAGTGAATACCGTTGAAAGAAACTGGAAATCTGAAAGAAGAAGAAATATATGGAGGAATAAATTTAATTTAATTTATTAAAATAAATTTAACTTTGGTTGTGTTGAACTAGTCAGCAGGTGACCAGTGGATAGTATGCTGGACTTGGAGCTAAGAAGCATGTAGTTCTGGGCAAGTCACTTAACCTTCCTCTGCCTCAATTACTTCATCTGTTAAATGGGGATAATAATAGCACCTACCTCCTCAGATGGGCATGAGATATGTATATAAAGCATATTTAAAAAAACTTAAGGCACTATATAAATATATTACAATTATTACTGCTAGAATTTGAAGAGTCAGTGAGACAGTCTATTGGAAATAAGCAGTGGGCAGTTGAAAATGCAGATCTGCAATTTGGAAGAAATGTGGAACATTTTTATGACAAGAAATATGAGTCCAGCATGACCTTTTTCTTATCTATAGATTAAGGCTCTTTTTTCATGGGATCAAAACAACCAGCTAGTCTATTCAAAAGCAAAGTTTGTCTTACGAGATGTTTGTAGACAATACAGTAAGTTCGATTTTCATTTTTCTTCTGGTTGTTGTGTTGTTTAAGTTCATCTGTAACTGCTGGGAACATAGATGGCAATTGGAACGTAGCCTAAGGAAGTGAAATTAGAAGCTCAGGTACTGTCTACCAAACCAGTAGTTCTCGAAATGTGGTCCAAGGCCCCTAGGTTTCCCAAGAGTCTTTAAGGCATGCACAAGGTCAAAACTATTTTCATAATTATATGAAGATCTTTACATTTCTACTGTAGTGAATGTCAATAGATTGAATCCACATAAATGAAAACTCTTTGGGAGGGGGTCCTAAATATTTAAGAGTGTAAAGGTTATTAAACCTTTCTTCATCTGCACAGTTGTTTGTGCTCTCTCTTCTCTTGAAATCACTCTCTAATTGCTTATTATTTATGCCCAGGTTGTATTAAACCAAATAGAAAGCAAGTTCCTTGAAGGCAGGGACTGTTTAATTTTTGTCATCATATTTCTAAGTCAGCATCATGCTTGGTGCAGTCAACCTTAATTTTTTTTTTTAATTTTATTTATTTATTTAATTTTTTAGGGCAGTTGGGGTTAAGTGACTTTCCCCAGGTCACATGGCTAGTGTTTTTGTGTTAAGTGTCTGAGGCCGGATTTGAACTCAGGTCCTCCTGACTCCAGGGCCGGTGCTCTATTCACTTCGCCACCTAGCCACCCCCAGTCAACCTTAATTGAATTGAATTCATATTGGATTTAGTTGGATCTGCTGACAAAGAAATGTGGTCAAAGTAAATCCAAGGAACTAGGATATTGCCAGGTATCTGTGTCAAATCTTTGGTTTAGAGCCAGGTGATGATAGTGATGAGGAGGAGGAGGAGGAGGAGGAAGAGGAGGAGGATAATGGTAATTAATATTCACGTAGCAATTTACAGTTTACAGAGCTTTTCCCTTACAGCCATGTGAGCTAGGTAGGATAAGTGTATTTTTTTCTCATTTTGCAACTGAGGGAATTAGCATTAGAAGTTATTAATTGAGTTGTCGGCAGCCACATAAACATTAAGCATCAAGGGTGGGATATGAACCCAGGTCTTCTGACTATCAGAGTTAAGAGTGGCCAGCAAGGGTTGAAGAATCCCAATGGTATACAACAGTCATAGTAGGTCCAGAGTCCTTAGAAATAAAACCTTAGCAGCCTTCATCAGACTCCAAGCAAGAAAACTGGGCAGTGAGCATAAGGGACCCATGCAAAGTTCCTGGGCTATAGTAGTGCCTAGGGAGAAGATTAGAGTGAATTAGATGTTGGAGCAAACTCTAGGGGAGCACTTCCATTAGCCTTTGCCTTGAGGAGACTGGCCATTGGGAATGCTTCTTTAGGGTATAATGGTACCTGACCCACATTGTATATGTGCCTCTGTTCTGGGCACCAGTTTCAGGTTCCAAAAGCAATAATACCTTGATACAAGATTCTTATCTCATGTTTAAATCTTTTATAAAACACCTCTTAAATTAAGAATTAATTCTGGTGTGGCTTGCCTATATCCTACAAGATGGAGTAGGCGATGCTTGAGTTCAGATGACATAAAGAGCAAGGAACAGGAATGGGAGGAAGAAAATTAAGAGGAGAAGGAGAAGGGGGGGTAAATGGGGGGAAGGAGACTGGAGGGAGAGATACTGGAGGGAAGGAGATAGGGGAGGAGAAGATCTAAAAGCTTTATATAGGCAGATCTTGACTCATTCTTTGTCTGATAAAAAAATGCTTTAGGGAATCATGAACAATTTTCCAAGTGCATCCTGGCCATGGGAACATTTTAAAAATTCTTGGGCTATAATAACTGCAAAACTGCTTTTGCAAACATTTTACTAGAGTCATAAAACCATGTGATAGGCTCTTGCCAGAAGAAAAGCTTGCAGCTGGAACATAAGTGGAATCCAGGAAGCGTATGGACATGTGTAAATGTATCCTGATTCCACAAACTCTCCGACAGTCACTTAAGGAGTTCGCAAAAGTGTTTTGAGTTTAGAAACATTTACTAGTCAGGAAAAAAAAAATATTTAAATGAAATAATGGTTTTAACACTGTACGTGGCTAAATAAAACGCTTGGCTATGCATGTATGTGTATGTGCGCATGTATCCTGTATGATATACAGTATAATGTTACTACATTTTACTCTTTGCATTCTATTACGTATTTCAAAACTTACCTCTTAACTTGATAATTGGGATAGAAATCTTTTTTTGCCGTTTTGTTCCCTTTCCCCTCACAACTTAATGTTGTATTCATTTTTGGTTTTTTTTGTTTGTTTGTTTGTTTGTTTGCTTTTTGAGGGCAATTGGGGTTAAGTGACTTGCCCAAAGTCACACCGCTAGTAAGTGTGTCATGTGTCTGAGGCCAGATTTGAACTCAGATCCTCCTGACTCCAGGGCCAGTACTCTATTCACTGTGCCACCTACCCACCCCTTTTGTATTCATTTTTACCTGTTGATAAGTTCCCTTGCGAACACTAAAAAATTATTTCATATGTGTTTATGTTATCTCTCCCTCTAAGCTATAGATTTCTTGAGAGGAAGAAATATGCTTTCTAGTACTTTACAAATTCCTTATGTTTGTGTCACTGAAACTGGATTGTTAGGTATTGGCTAGAGGGTGGAGTTTCTGTCTTGTAACTTATAAAACTAACTATGGTTTCACTGTTTTGTTACTGAGTTCATATCAGCAAGTAAATTGTGTTGAGGCCTATATAATGATATATACATTAGGAATATAGCATATTGCATTGGAAAAAAAATCCTCTGTTTAAAACATTTAATGAATTAATTACTTGCATGGCATAAGAATGGCATTTATGAAGGAAATATACACTGTTGCAAAATTTAAATAAAACTACCCAAAAATATGTGGTGTTTTCATTATAGCAACAATCGCTATCGCTTGTTTAATCGAGTGTTTTTTCTATAATTCTACTCTTTCACTCCTTTACGTAGAAGTCTATGTGCTGGTCTTCCAAGGCTTCTATTTTTAATCTGCTTGTTCCAGGCACTCTTGCCATACTTTGAGTGACTCATGGCCAAAATATATACATATGTTATATATATATATATATATATCTATATATATATATATATATATCTATATATATATATATATATATCTATATATATCTATGTAAAATACCCTATGTGTCCAAGCAAATTTGTTTCATTAGCTAAGGTCCAAATGGGCTGTGCACGTATGAACCAGGTGGAATACCACTAAATGGCCAAATGATAGTCTTATAGTTTTAAAAAGTTTTTGTTTGTTTTACCCAAAGGCCCCTTCTCCACTGCCCTGCCCATCCACCTGCCCCATTTTTTACTAATGGTGAATTTGGTGGTTAACTATTTCATGTTTGGAACCATGTTCCTTTCCTTTATGGAAATGACTCTGATTCATGAAGACCAAAGCCTGGTAACACCTTTATCTGTTTGGCTAGGCCTATGATAACTAGTTAATTAAAATTGACAGGCTGGGAAACTTCATCCTAACTCTTCCACTTTATTTCTTGTCTAGTACCGTATCTACCACAAAAGGTTGTTGATTAAGAAATTCTGTGAGATTCTTTGGATTTTATTTTAAAACACAGAGGAAATAAAAAACAACATAAGGATGTAGAAATACATAGAAAAACATAATTAGTTTCAGAGCTCTTTAAGTTAGAACTGTTAATGTTTTAATCCACATTTTAAAAATGAAGAGGCAAAGGTTCAAGTTGAGGTGACTTCCCACACAGTTAGTATCTGAGGTGAGATTCAGACCCAGATCTTACTAGATTTGAGGCCCAACAATACTCTTTCCATTCAATCCATGCTGAATATTGGTTATGGCTTTGATAGAATACTAGCAAAACAAAACTATTGGTATCTCTTTGTTTTACCAGTTTGAAAATTCAATTCATTATTTAAAACCATTTCCTACCTCTAGCTGTTCTGTAACCATGAATTATCTGTTTTTGTTTCTTAGCCTTTGTTCATTTTGATGAATATTTAGGATAGCGGTTCTCAACCTGTGGGTTGCTACCCCTTTGGGGGTCAAACGAGCCTTTCACAGAGGTCACAGGGGTTGCCTAAGATCATC
>CM053583.1:362350517-362386380 GCA_028627135.1 Pseudochirops cupreus
TCCACAGTATTCAAATTGTTTCTTCCTGGCAGCTTGTAACATTTTCTCCTTGATCTGGGGACTCCAGAACTTGGCTATAACATTCCTAGGAGTTTTCTTTTGGAGATCTTTTTCAAGAGGTGATCAGTGAGTTCTTTCAAGTTCTATTTTGCCCTCTGGTTCCAAAATATCAGGGCAATTTTCCTTGAGCATTTCTTGAAGGATGCTTTCTAAGTTCTTTTTTTGATCATGGCTTTCAAGTAGTCCAATAATTTTTAAATTGTCTCTCCTGGATCTATTTTCCACGTCAGTGGTTTTTTTCAAGGAGATATTTCACATTGCCTTCATTTTTTTCATTTGTTTGGATCTGTTTAAGAGTATCTTGATTTCTCATAAAGTCGTTTGCTTCCATTTGTTTCACTCTAATTCTAAAGGAATTATTCTCTTCAGAAAGCTTTTGAGATTCTTTTCCTATCTGGCAAATTTGACTTTTGAAGGCATTCTTCTCCTCATTGACTTTTTGGGCCTCTTTTGCCATTTGAGTTAGTCTATTTTTTAAGGTGTTATTTTCTTCAGTCAGGTTGTTGACTCTTTTTTCATTGTTTTCTTGCATCATTCTCATTTCTCTCCCCAATTTTTCCTCCACTTCTCTTATTTGGTTTTCAAAATCCTTCTTAAGCTGCTCTATGGCTTGTAGATAGTCTTCATGTTTCTTAGAAGCTTTTGGTGTGGGAGTTCTGACTCTGTTGTCTTCCTTCCATTCCATGCTTTGATCCTTTTTGTCCCCAAAGAAGGAATCTAAAGTTCTGTTGCTGTTCTGACTTTACTTCTTTTTTCTGCTCACTGCAGCCCCCACCAGCTTTGGCTCACTGAAAACACACCCCAGGACTACCACCTAAGACCACGATCTGAATACAGGCAGCTCAATGGAAAAGCACTTAGCCTCTGAATGATCACTTGGCCCCCCTGCAGTCTGCAGGCTGGGAACTTCTGAAGCAGCCACGTGGAAGCAGCTGCTGGGCCACTGCTTCTGCCTCTTCCTTGCCCCAGAGGCAGTTTGGCTGGACCGCTTTTCTCCCTTAAATTTATCTGAGTTCCATTGACCTTTCACTTAGTCCTTGTTTTTTATGGCTTGATAATTCTGGAAACAGCCACAGCTGCTGCTGATCCACTCTCCTGAAAGCTGCAGCTGTGGCTTGTCCTAACTTCCCTGGGGCCACGCGGTGGTTTCAGCTCCCAGCATGCTGTGATGAGCCCTTCCTGCCAAGCTGCCTTCAGTGGGAGATGTGTTTGCTTTTTCTGTATTTTTGTGATTTTTGTAGCCCTAAATTTTATTTAGAGTCATATTTTATGGGTATTTGAGGTGGCTATGTGGGAGCTGTGGAACCTTGTTGCTTCTACGCCGCCATCTTGGCTCCACCCCTCCTCTGAGTTGAATTCTGATGAACAAAGAGGAATTAGAAGTAAAAGTGACAGGACCCTTCCCAAAAAACAACCACTAATCTTAATTTCATGGTATAATAGGGAGAGGAAAGACAGCATAGCATCCTAGGGAGATGTCAAGAAATTGAGAGAAAAAGATAGGTAGGATCCCATGGCCTAAAATTCCATAGGGGAAGTAAGCCAAGAAAGGGAAGATAACTATCAAGAATGAAAATCCCAAGATATTCACTTAAACAGTTCTGCAGAAGAGAAGAAAATGGAGAAACTCACAGGGAACACTTCAAACATCTATGGCATACAGAATGCCAAAGCAAGAGTAGACATCAGAAAATGAATACAATATTACGGTGTGGTGTTGGAAGAATAGTGTCAGGAATGTGAAAACCTGAAAGGAACTGAGACTTTTGTAAAATGTTAAGGACCACCTAAAAGGATGAGGTAGCCATATTAAGGAAAAGAGGGAGACCAAAGAAAGTGGTAAGACCATTACTTGATGATTATATATGACAGAGAACAAGATCTACTTAACTCTTACTTCTGTTTTCCCTCCCCTAGTTTCCCAAAGGTAGAATAAACTTTGTCCTGGGAAGGACAGGGAGAAAATTTCAAGAAGTTAAGATTCAAACAAGAATAAAAGTGTATCTAAATGCCCACAAGGAATTAAAGTCACCAGGCCTGGGTGAAACTATATCCCAGGAAACTCAAAGATTTGCCAGATGACTGTTGAACCACTATGAGTGATCATTGAAAGACCCTGTTGATTGAAACGTGAACTTCATGACTGCAGATGTGCAAATGTTGTCATCATTTCTCAAAAAGGGAAGGGAATGCAGTCTACAAACTAAAGTCAACCAAATTTGACTTTGATTCCTGGCAAATTTTAGAATGTAGTATTGAAGGGAGGCTTCAGGAACACTGAGCAAAGAACTATTCTGATGTATTGTTACATTTGGTTGATGTGTTAGCTGATGTTCTTTTTCTCTTTCTTATTCTTTGTAATAAGGGGTGGGACTCTGGAAAGGAGAGAGATAAAAAGGGAAATGAAGATGAGATAAAAACCAGAGATATTAATAAATTTAAAGAAAAGAACTAACATGGCTCCATCAAGAACAGTTCAGTTTAATTCGGCTAGTACTTATATCTGTTAGGTATTGCATTTAGTACTGGGTATACAGACAAGAAGGAAAGCATCTCTGACTTCATGCCAGATTAATCTCCTTTCTGTTATTATACTGGTAGATGAGGAAAGATTGTTTACCCAGCTCTTTGCCAATCATCTCATGCTCTTCTTGGGGACAAGATAGAGAAATGTGAGCTAGGCACAGTTAGGTGGACTCAGAACTGATGGAATGACGAACCCAAGAATACTCTTTAATAGTTTAATGTCAATTTAGAACGAGATCTTCCAGGATGCTCGCCAAAGACCCATGCTTGGCCTGTACTCTTCAACATTTTTGCTCTTTTTTGGAAGGGCAATTGGGGTTGTGACTTGCCCAAGGTCACACAGCTAGTTAAGTGTGAAGTGTCTGAGGTCAGATTTGAACTCAGGTCCTCCTGACTCCAGGGCTGGTGCTCTATTCACTGCACCACCTAGCCTCCCCACTCTTCAACATTTTTAACAGTGGCTAGGATTAAAGTATGTATGTATGCATATACATATATATACACACACACGTATATATGTGTATGTATATATATATATCTATCTATACATATATATATATATTTTTTTTTTTATGATAGCACACCAGAAGACATAACCACCTCACTGGATGACTAAGAATTTTTAAAGATCTAGGAGGACTAAAACATTAGACAAAATGTAATAAGATGAAATTCAACAATTTGAGATGACTAAATACATAAATATGTGTTTTATATATAAGTATATAATATGTCATGTGAGAATAGGTATTAATAACTAATTTGTATGCAAGGGACTTTTCAGGAAAATTCCCCAATCAACTTGACAGAATAAGAGAGTAAAAGATTTGGTTGGGAACTTTTGAAAGGACCTTCCTATAGACAACATTGATATAGGATTGTAGCATCATGTATCTAGATCTAGAATGGACCTAAGAAACCTAGGATAACTCTTAGTTTTATAGATGAAGAAATGGAAACCCTAAAGGCTTAAATGTCCTGGCCTAGCTTACACAGGTATTAGATCTGTGATTCAAACTTGGGTCATATAAATCCAGTTTTAGCCTTTTTTTTTTCTTCCAAACAATGAGGAGATATTCCCATTGGTACCTTAGAACAATGGTAAAAAGATAATTCTTAGTAATTCTTTTTTTTTCAGTGAGGTAGTCTGATTAAGTGACTTGTCCAGGACCACATAGCTAGCAAGCATCTGAAGCTGGAGTCTTCCTGATTCCAGGGTTGGTACTCTATCCACTGTGGCACCTAGGTGCCCCTCAGTTAAGTCTTAGTGATTAGGACTATTCCAAGATGAGTAAATTGTTCTGTAAACATCAAAAGTGTAAGTTTTAGTAACTGGGGTTTGCCCCCCAGGATGAATTAATTGGCCCATACTTTTAGGAACAGACTCCTATCATTAGACTATAAAGGGAGTCTGCCTTAGGAGTTTTCTTTGAGAACTATGAGCTTTTTTTCTCCTCCCTTTTGCCTTTATTCTACAGACCTCAAGTTCAGTTTATTGGAGAGAGCCTGACTAGTGTGATAGAAATGGTAAAGGTGGGCTTGGGGCAGTTGCACATAGAAGCTACACATGCTTGCCCAAACCCATGTGACCCAAGAAGAGAATTCCTGGACACATTTTGCCTTTCTTCTTCCCTTTCTTACCACAAGTTGAAAACCAGACACCTGATTGTGGATTTGCCCATCCTTACCTCAAGAAATGATAGTAACCAAGGCAGTGGTGGAGTATCTTTGAGAAGCTTATAGGAATTTCACCATTCAAGTTGTTAGTTAAACCATGCCATTCGTGTAACTGCATATTCTTCTTAGAGAAGACATAGGATGTTGATCTGCATAGTACAATAGAAAAAAAAAAAGCTCTGGAGTCACAGGACCTGAGTTCAAATTTCTATTCTTAAACTTACTACCTATATGACTTGGGAGAGTCACTTTACTTCAAGGAACCACAGTTCTCTCATCTGCAAAATAAATAAGTTGGAGTTGATGGCCTCTGGGGTCCTTTCTAATTCTAGCAACATAGATTTCAAGGTAAAAGGGACCTCAGGGTTGCCTTATCCAACCTCCATTTTAGCCTCTATAATCTCAGATTTAGCCCAAGATGAGAACACAGGGGTTAGGTAATGGAAGGGAAGTGACTTGCCCAGGATCACAGAGGTAGTACTAGGTCCTCTAATTCCAAATCCTATACTCTTTATCCTCAATTTTTTCTTAATTAACTGCTTACATTCAGTTCAAAATCGCATTTTATTTTTAGTTCACATCAATGTACTCTTGAACCCAAAGTCTTACTGTTCATGTACTTTGGTACATCCCAATTTGCAGATGGGATGATCTAAAAATTGGCCAGTTTGACTTATGCTATATAACATATCAACACATATTTGTATGGAAAACTGAGATAAAAATGCACAGCTTCAACTGCTCCATATTAAAAGCATATCCCTTTAAGCATGAGCTGCTGTCAATCCTTTTCAGAAATAGCCACCAGAAAAATTATGCTCATTTCCCAAGAATCCATGGCTCAGGGAAAAACTAACAGGCTTTGAGGCTTTTGTCTCCTTGGTCAGTTTGAATATAGCTCTGCTCAGTGAAGGTTGAAAGTTATTACTGCTTGATGGTCTGTAATGAAGAAGGTGGTAGAACCAGCCAGATTCTGGGGAGACATATGCCTACATCATTAAAACAAGTGTCACGAATCGTCATTCCTCTCTATAGAGCCTCCAACAGCTTATAGATCAGCTAAGTGTATTGAAGAGGCCTGTACTGACTTCTAGAATGGATCATGGATGCTGGAGAGGAAGCTAAAGGCTATCCTTTCTTCTAATACGAGAATAAATCAAGCAAATTACTTAGGTTCCAGTTCTACCTCTAATACTTCCTTCATGACTTTGGGCAAGTCATTTAACCTTCTTAGGCCTCAGTTTCTTCATCTGTAACATAATGTCTAACAGCATTTATATGCTTTAAGGTTTGCAAAGCACTTGGTAAATATTTCATTTTTATCTTCGTTAAGAAAAGGTTGGACAAGACAGTCCTTCTAACTCTATCCCATAAAGCTTATCTATCCATCTAGATCAGAGGTTTTCAACCTGTGGGTTATGTTCAATTTGTAACAATGAAAATACATCCTGCATATCAGATATTTACATTACAATTCATAACAGTAGCAAAATTACAGTAATGAAGTAGCAACGAAAATAATTTTATGGTTGGGGGTCACCACAACATGAGGAATTGTATTAAAGGGTAGCGGCATTAACAAGGTTGAGAACCACTGATCTAGATTATCAGAAATCCAGAAATTTCCCATCGTTTGAAATAGGTGCAGACTTTATAAGAAAAATTGCCCCTAATGAGCTGGTGCAGTGGATAGAGCACTGGGCCTGAAGTCAGGAAGACATGAATTCAAATCCAGCCTCAAACACTCACTAGTTATGTGGTCCTGGGCAAGTTACTTTGGACCCTGTAATGCTAGAATGCTAGCTATCCTTTCAAATGTTGTGTCAGTTAACAATTTTATGAATATATAATCTATATGCAATATAGATTATATATTATATAAGCTGTATACAATATAGATTATAGATTATATAAGCTATACATACATTAGGACATTAGGACATCCTACTGCCTCAGTTTCCTCACCTGTAAAATGAGGTAGAAAAGGAAATGGCAAACCACACCAGTGTCTTTGCCAAGAAAATTCCAAATGTGGTCACAAAGAGTCAAACGTGACTGAAACAAGTGAACAAAATGCTTTAATTATAGCAAAATTTGTATACTGTATCTGCTATAGCAATCAATACTCCTTCCAAAATAAAGGCAGGAGATAATAGTCCACAAGCATTTATTAAGCACTTGCTCTGGAATAGGGACTGTGCTAAGTATTAGAAATAGGAAGAGAGGCAAGAAATAGTCTCTTCCCTCAAGGGCTTTGGATTCTAATGAAGGAGTCAACATATAAATAAGTATGAATGAGATAACATGAGATTAGATGGAAGGCCATACCAACAATACCATTAATAATAGCTTACTTTTACATAGCACTTAAAGCTGACCAAGTATTTTGCATATGTTAATTCATAATAAAAGCAAAACTTATTTCAATATTTCTAGAATCTGTGATTTCATCAGGGCATACATGTCTTTGACTAATACAGATGTCAATCCTTCTGTGATTTAGTAGATGGTATTCAATAGTGTTGTGACCAAAATAATTCATCACCCTATATCCAATGCGATGAGTTTCTCTGAAGTTAATTAGGCTGGACGTCAGAAGGCAGGTCCACAGTCCATCCCAAAGCCCATTCTCAAAACCTTTTTAGCTTGGCAGAGATTTGGTAGATCTTATACTCAGAAGTCAGTATGGCCATGGAGAAACCCAGGGCTCTGGGTTCCATGCTAAGATAAGGCATCAGAGAATGGCTTGAGTGGAGGCAACAGGGCTTCATTAATGGTGAGAGAAGAAAAAAAAAACAACAATGTATTTGACCTATTTTTTCACAGTAAAAAAAATCTTTCTATTTCTCCCAATATGTCCAATAAAACTTTGAAGTATTACTTGTAGAGAATTTCCAAGAGAAATCTGTGATTTTTACAATGTACCATTAGGACATGAGAAATGGTTCTGCATGAGCCAAAAGTGGACTTGATTTAGTTTGGCCTTTTCCTATTTAGCGTCTAAAATTGTGAGAACTGATGAGTCACCAAAGAACGGAAACTGAAAGGTCGGGTTTTGTGAGATCTTCTCCTAACAGGCAGCTTGGCAGGGGGCGAGGTGAGTGAAGGGGACCTTTTAAGAGGGATGAGGAGAGAGGCAGGAAAACGCTTACTGAGTTCATAGAGGTCTGGTCTCCATAACTGCATAAAGCATTCTTTCTGCTTACAAAAGGTTTGATAGCCCCACAAGGCTCAGTTATTAAGGAATGGTTTAACAGTTCCCTTTGACTACAGCTGGGAAAATAGTTACTTAGGCAAAAAGAGAAAGGAGTTCTCAGAAATTCATCTTTCCTTCCTTGACCCATCCTCACACCACTTCCTATAAGGAAACTTTCAAGGCTCCTCAGGAGGAGAATTTACTGGGCAAATACCAAGATAATTCATGCTGAAATAATCCCAGGAGCTTTAAAATGCACAAGCCAACCTCCACCCTCCCAGCTGGCCTGGAAAAAGGCCCAAGAGTCTGTGGGCACAAATAGCTCTGAAAAGGGGTTGATGAATAAGAGTGGACAGAAGGAAGGGATTTGGGTTTGGAAAACCTTGTGGTTAAGGGAAAAGAGTGACTTTATCAATGGCATGTATAAAACCATAGATTATATATTAATAAAATTGCTAAGTGACACAAAATTTGAATGGATAGCTAGCATACTAGCATGACAGGGTCAAAAAATATCTTGATTGACTAGAGTTCAGGGCTGAATTTAATAAGATAAAATTCAATGGGGATAAACATTGAAATCTCCTACTTGGGTTCAAAAAATCAAGTTCATTAATGGAAGTTAAGGAAGCCATGATTAGACAGTAGTTTTCCTGAAAAGTACAAAAAAGAGGGCTGCAACATCGAGATGAATCAGCTTGAGGCAATTTTGGGCTTGTATTGAGAGGCGTAGCTCCCAGGAACACAGCCATCATCTAACCTAATCTAGAGTGTTATGTTCAGATCTCAATGTCACAGATTAAGAAAGACACTGATAAACTTGACTGTCCAGAAGATGGCAAAAAGGCTAGTGAAGTCCCATTCACACATGTAATATGAGGATCAGCTTAAAGAACTAAGATATTTAATATGGAGAAAAAAAGAGGGGGAAGGAGTGATGAGGGAGGAATATAATGACAGTGTTCAAATATTTTAAAGTTTGACATATGAAAGAGAATGTGGAATTTTCTGTTTGGCCCCAAATGAGGAATAATGGATGGGAAATACAAGAAGATAAATTTAGATTTAATGTCAAGAAAATCTGCCTAATCATTGGAGACCACAAATGAAATGGTCTGCCTCAAGAAGCAGTGAATTTCCCCTCCTTGAAGTCTTCATGCAGAGGTAGAGTGATGACTTGTTGGACACATAGTAGTCAAGATTCCTTTCCAGGAATTAGTTGGTCTTCTTGGCTATCTAGATTCCTTCCAAATCTCCAATTCTATAATTCTGAGTGGGAAGTTGGTAGTAGTAAATTTAGTACACCAGGCAAATGTGAGAGTTTCAAAAGCCAAATCAGGAGTGGATGATGGTTGTGGAAATGAGAAAGAAGATAGCACAGACTGTTGGTGCTGGGCTGAGAGACTAGAGACATGAAGTGTGAGGAAAACAGCAAACTGTTGGATATTGGGTGAGCCATCCTTGGATCACTCTCCCCATTCATTGCCTTTACACCTACACCCATGCTGCAAAGTTTCTGACTGGATCCATTACAAATTTATGTTACACAACCTCAAATGAGTCCTCACTGCTGCTAGGCAATCATATTATACCTCCATTATCAACTCCCTACCCCCCAGCTCTTCCAAATTATTTCATCCCTCCTCAAACCTTCCATTCCTCCCCCTCCACCTACTTTTTCACCTGAGAACCTTGCCTCTGTAATGGAAATGGGAATTTGAAGATCTTTCCTACCCCTTAATAGACCTGGGGGAATTTGAAGACTTTCCCTGCTTTGAAGATAAACTCTGCCCCCTAATAGGCTGAATGTAGTCACATGGAGCCTAGGAAAGTAGAGCAGTAGAGAGTAAAGTAGAGCAGTAGAGAGTTTGGTATGTTTTGTGATCAAACATCATGTGATACTTAGTCACGGTCTTTATTGTGATCATGGGTGCTGTAAATACTGCATTGGCACTACAAGTGCCTGGCACATGGCAGATGTTTAATAAATGCTTATTGAATTGAACTGAAAAGGAGCACATGCTGGGAAGAGAGAGTCTCTGGACCTATACTGAGACCCACAATTCCATTCACATTGTAGAGATTTTTCTAAGGTGGTGCGAAGACTGTGTCTAAACTTCTGTGGACAAGGGAAACTTCAGAGAGTGCTATAATTAGTGCTTCATGAAAGGGGCTTGGGTATGAATTTTTTCTATACTTATTTTTCCACAGTATCAATAAATCTGCTTTATGGTTATTGTTTTGGGGAGCCTGCTATCTGCAGGGGAATCACTGGCATCTTTCAAGCCAGATTTTGTTAGTCCTGGGAAAGATGTCTAGGGGTGTCAGTGGGGGTCTTGTAATTAAACTATCAAGCTTATCATTAAAGAAACCTTTAAGACTGTATCAATTCTTGCTATTGGAGGAGTAAGGGTTCCACTGACATAAAGAAACAACAGCATACAGAATGGTACCGCGCAGGCTTCCCCAATGGTGCATGGGTGTAGAGCTGGAAATGTTCTTAGAGAGTATTTAGTCCCATTCCCTCACTTTACAAATGTGAAATCTGAGGTCAATAGAGAATAAATAATTTTTCCAAGTAAATACAGTAAAGCCATGTTGTATCAGCAGATGCAACATTTGAACTCAGGTCTTTTGACTTAAAAATCATTGCTTTTTCTACTCTATGAAACTGCTTTGTTTAAAGCTTATTAATAACCAGCTTTCAAAAAACAGTCATGAGAATTAGGGAGAGGTTTAGACAGTATTTTCCCATCACTAACATGCTTGATATAAAAAATATGAAGCCAAATATCCTTATATGGATTACCTTATCCTACTAACTCGTCTTTCCCCATTCTAACCATCAAGAGACCTTTACCCCTAACACAGCATTATTTGTCTGATCTTTGAGTTCCTTAATGTGTGGTCTTTGAATCAATCATTCTATCTTTGATTCCATTGTTCGATGGGGCCATTTGTGGGTTCCTAGAAAGAAGAGTTTTGACCTGACCACAGCAGATGTAAAGACTTAATTCTTTCTCTTGGCCCAGCTCACTTCTTTTCTATCAGAAAAGGGAAACAAGAATTCCTTCCCTCAGTCCTGCTTCTCCTTTCCTAGAAGAACAAGGAGTACTCCTTGGCTCTTCCACCCTTATCAGGTGACTGCTTATCAGGTACTTTTCATTCTAGGAATGGTATCAATCAGTAAACCAATGCAATCCTTTCAGGAATAATCATGTACCTAATATTTTTAGAATTATGGTTGAGAATTCTTATTGCACAGTATTTTTTTTAATTATTAGTATTTTGTACTGAACTAGGAATTTCCCCTAGTAATCTTTGTGTTTGATATTCTACTCTCAATCTCGAGTAAATTTTGGCTTCATTTTATGATGTTTAGTTTTCCACATTCGCAATTGGTCAAGGTCTAGAAAATGTTGAGAATTCTAGGCTGCAGTAGGTTGGTGAACAGTTGATGAAGATAGATCGATAGATAGATACAGATACACACATATACATATACATGTATATGTATAAATACACACACACATATAAATGATAGAGTTCATTAAATATGCCTCTTTTTTCTAGTATCTTATAAAAATGTCCCTGCAGAAATTATACTCTCACTGGTAGAAGAAGCCAACCAAAATTTTATCCCAGTAACTAGAATTAGGAATACCAGGTTCAGCCACTATACCTAAAATATTTTGGAGAAGTAAGGTGGAATAAAGGCTAGAATATCTTCTCCTTCCCAAGAAACATAGCTAAAAATGAATGTATGAAGAAGTTACTTGGTAGAATTACATGTTTATTTTTTTAGCTAAAATGTCCCCAAAGTTACTTCAGTAAACTGATATTCTTGTTTTAAAGGAGAGCACTGTGTGTGATGCGCTGCATACAAAATCCTGGGGTTTCTGTTGAAGAGGGCTAGAGGAAGCACTACCCTATCAGCAGAGAACTTTGGATACTCTTGGTAGAACAGAAACAGTTTTCATAGCAGAGATTTACTCTGCTTTTAATGTGAGAGTATAGCAAGATCCATATCCAATGAAAAGAACAGGTCAGCATGGTTTTCATCTTATATAAAAAGTACATTGATTCAGCTTGTGACTATGTGGGAATGCACTTTGGGTGCCCCTATTACCTTTATTGAAACTATTCACTGGGCATGCCAGGCTGTTGAGGGACCCACTAATTAAGGTCCTTTTTAGGATTTGGCTACCAGTTGTCAGATATAGCAGCATGGTTACTTTTTACCCTTTTGCAACATGCCTGGGATTGAGAGTTAGTGTTCCCATGGCTAACATTTTGTACACTCTATTGGATTTCACCCAGCATTGGAGACCCATAACTTTTGTCACTATGTTGAAAGCCAGCAGTGTCTGCCTGGATAATCAATGGAATGCATCACGGATAAATTTTTCTAAAATCACAGTAGTAAAAAGCATCTTCCTTAAAGGAAAGTCTTCAGGATTTTTTTTTCAAAATGAGTTACAAAGTCAGCCAGGGCACTAACTTTAAGGATCAAGACACCATGAAGGAGAAATTGACTAGTAGAAATATTTTAGTAGCATCAAGAACCTGAGTCATGGTCAAGGAACAGTATTGGCAATGAATCTAACCACTGGCCATTTAAATTTGGCTGGATCAACACCAGAGTTTAGGGAATAGCATTTCTGATCTGTAACTCAGGAGTGATTGTTTAGCCTAAATTAAGTGCAAACTTAAAACCTTCAGAAGAATTAATGTGGATTTTCCTTGATCCTTTTGAAATTTCAGAGGAACTGTAGATGGTTTTTTGTGAATGTATATTAATGTTATAGTGAGCTTTCCATTTTTGTCCTGGATGATAAGGGCAGCTAGTTGGCCCAGTGGCTAGAGTGCCTGGCCGGCAATCAGAAAGACTCCTCTTCCTGAGTTCAAATCTGGTCTCAGATACTTACTAGCCGTGTGACTCTAGGAAAGCTGTTTAACCCTGTTTACCTTATAATGAGTAGGAGAAGGAAATGGCAAACCATGCCAGCATCTTTACCAAGAAAACCCCAGATAGGTTCACAAAGATTCAAACAGGACTAAACAAGAAGTGACACACAGCTCCTTTCTTTGGGTAGTTTCCTCTGTTGTCAGATACTGCCTCTCTGGCAGCTATTGCTACTTTCTTTGCTTGTACATGAGATTACTAATGGCACTTCTGGCTCTCCCAAATTAACTGTCATCTAAGCATATCTTCATCAGAATGCTCATTCACCAATGATTAGAAAAGAATAAACCCCAAAGCATCAGAGGCACCCTATACTCACAGACAAATGGGAGCTGAGTAAGGAGCAAGGGCAGTCCACATTTCTCCCTCCAACTACATTCTCATCTCACAGCAACTCTTCTCTCACTTTGAGCCAGGAAGCAAAGGAAATTGGGAGATCATGGGGAGATCCTTCTTTTTTAAGTCAACAAAATTCTTCATCAGCATCTACTGAGACTTCAGTTAGTCCATTCATTAGCCAATTAGACTTTCCATCATTACATAATGTCAGCTCTTCAGTCATGCAAGAGTGAAAACAACTTTCCAAGTTTCACATGTTGGATTGAAAAGAGTCAGGGAATATCTATGCATATAATTTACCAAGGAGCACAAATCTGAGAATGCTCTAAGGACTGGACTTTCAATGGCCAAATCCTCTAACATGGAGCTGAATCAGCTGTTTGGTGGATAACCCTAAGTATGTGATTAGTTATCTAAAGTGAACAGTTCCTGCTTACTTCCTCTTTAGATAACCTGGCCCAATCAACTCATTTTAGTCTTTGATGGAATATTAGGCAAAATAATCTTATCACTCTGACTACTTATCTTTTGGAGAAAATTAACTTCTCAACAATAACCTTGACCCCAAAGTTCTTTATGAAATTAAAATGAAGTATCCATCCTTCTTCTTCCAGAAAAAAAGAGGTATCTGGAACTATACAGATTAAGAAAAATACCAAGGATGATATATTATATCCAATAGTTAAAGCTACAAGTGTAGCCCCACATGCATCTTCTAAGAACAAAATGAAAACTCTGGAAGAGGATGAGGGCTTTTTCATCAAGGCTGCCTGAAGTTTGGATTAAAAGGATATGAAATCTACCATCAGAAGTTGGGGGCACTGAGAATGGAGAGGAGTGAATAAGGAGATTGACTGGGAGGCTTCCTGGTAATGGCTATGGAGGCTAGGAAGCAGGGTAGACACTGTTTAATGGGGTGGAAAGCAATGGGTAGCCTTATAGTGGTCAACCTCTTTGTCCCTAGAAGGCAGACAGATTATAGCAACCCAAATAGAGGAAAGTAGGAGAGTCCTACGCACTATTGGGTACAGTGGCTAAGAGGGACTCTTCTTTACCCTCCCTCCCTTTCCCCTTCCTCTCATCTTTTAGGGGATGTCCAATTTTGCTTTTAGCCACTGCTGATGGTGGTTTCTAAACCTGACTGTCTTTTTATGAATTGGTGTGTTCCCATTGCATTTGGGAATGAGATCAAAGTGTTCTTGGAATCCCATAATCCTGAAAAGTTTTATATTTCCCAGAATATCTTCACTTGAATCCTGAAATCCAAGGAAGGAGGCTAAAGGCTTCTCTGAAGGCTATCAAGTCACAGTTTATGAATGATCATATAACTCTCTAAAACTTGAACTTGGGGCTCACTTGAATTTCTCCTGGAAAAATGAGCCAATGGAGCTTGATGCCACTGAAGGTATGAGCACAGGGCCTAGAGGCTAACCTCTACCCCAGTTACTTAAAGGGAAAAGAAAATGAGGGAGCACAGAACTTCATGCTCCACAAAGAAACCAGGTGTTACACAAGAAAAGGAAAACTCTGACCTTTTGAAAATTCAGCTCTTTCTCATATACATTTGCTGGAGAAAACACTTGTATTTATGAGGTTGGAAATTACAAAACAGTTCAGAGCTGATAACAGATAAAATGAAATTGAATTTTTCAAGCTGAGAAATACAGAAGGAGCTTTTGAGGTACTGCTCATTTGAATCCCATTTCCCAGAATGCCATGCCAGCTCAGTGGGCTTCCTGAGCAGTGCCAGTCAGTAAATTTTCCTTAGGAACAAAAAACAAAGACAAAAACAAAAAAACAAAAAGCCTACTAACAGCTCCTTCCTTGGTTGGCTCGTGTCTCCGAGTAGATCAACTTCTTCTCTGCATGCTTTATGAGTCAGAATTTTGGATGACTTTTCCAATTTTTTAGCCTCTATAATTTATTGTACCATAGTGAAATTGCTATTTAGAAATGATTTATAAATACTCCATCCTAATTAAGGACCATATTTTAGAATATCTCCACAGTCAGAGCCCAAAATGTAAGTAGGCACTTAGGAATGCTAAGCAGTGATGACCATTTTGAGAAATTAAAAAATAATGTTAGAGGTCTGTGATCTGGTTCATACTTTTCATTGGGAAATTGAAATTCCACAAAAATATAATATGTATTTCAAAGAAACATACTAAGGTTTTATTTTCATCGCAAACATCATATTGCTTATGGTACTACTTTTTAAAAAACTCTCCACCTCTTCTTATTGCTTTTTTACTCCATTAATAACTTTTATTCAAGCAAGAACAACACAGTCATTTATTTCTTAGAGTTCCCATTTTACAGGTGAGAAAATTAAAGTATGGGATAGTGCTTTTGAAGATGATAGTAGTCATTAATAGATAGATAGATAGATAGATAGATAGATGTAGATATGTATGTGTATATAGGTATGCATATCTCTGTACAAACATTTACATATATGTACATGTTTATATATGTAAGTATATGTATATATGCACATGTTTACATATGTGTGTATAGGCTTATATATATATAATGCATATGCATAAATTCCAAGTTTATACTATGCTTTACATATACTTTCTTATCTCAAAGGGCTTTACTACAACCATGTAAGGTTAAGTATTCCAGGGAGGATTTTCTACATTTTACAGATTTGCAAACAGTCTCAGAGATGCTAAATAGTTTGCCCATCCTAAAGATAGCTGGCATGTGTAGTACTCTAATGGATTTTATGTATATTATCTCACTTGCCCTTCATAAAAGCTCTGTCAGATAGGCACTACAGGTACATTTAGTGCATTTAGGTTAATTGATTTGCCCCTGATCACACAACTATTAAGTGTTAAAGGTAGGACTTAACACTTAGGTCTTCCTGATTCCAGGTCCAGGTCCAGCACCCATATTCTGAGAGTGTCTGAGCCCAGGTCAGATCTCCACTCACTATCACAGAAGTATTGGCACATCAGCAACAATTGTGAGGTAGGACCCACAATTAGCCTTTGCCCCCAGATCCTGTCACAGCTATGGCATTTTAGGTAACAGCATGGCCATTTCTCTTTAGACCATTTTGAGACAAACTTCAGAGACAGAGAAACAGTGGTTTGAAAAGTCCCTTCCAGTCCTTCCAAGTAACCTAGACTGTGATTACACATCTCTATTATGCTTTTGTGTTCCTACCTAACACCGCTTGACAGACATCATTTTTCGACTTGGACTAATACCATCTGTGAATTGCTTCACTTTCAACTCAGAGATGAGAACTGTCTAAACTGCTACTTTAGCACCAAAATAAAATGTCCCTTCCCTCTCTAATTGTTTTTCCTGCCAAAGAGAAGAAAGAGAAAGAAGTAAATGCTCATCCTTCCTAACTACTTTAAATGCTCTGGAGGCCAAGAAGTTTATTGTCACTTAGAACTGGGATGCCTCCCAGGGTGTTATTATTTCCTGGTCTATTAGATCAGGGATTCTTAATCTTACTGATCTATTTTCTCAATATAACTATACCAATGATGTATCTAATTGTCAAATATTAGCGATATTTCATATATAATAACTGATTAGTCACATTCCTTTTGTGGAACTATAGGAATCTAGCCCTTCCTCGTTTACTGTTATTGGGCCCCTTGGAAACAGACATCAGATTTCTTCTATCTTGGCTCCAATTGTATTGAGTTCCAAAACTGGGGTCATATATAGAAATTTTATACTAGTGGAGATTCGGAAATAGTTGTCGGCACAGAAGTATAAGTAACTGATAAGAAGATGACTTCCAAATAAGAATTCCTCCAGTTTACCTCACCCTAATTGGGATTTATCACCTCATTTTGTGTTATGACTCTGACAAAAATATCCTACCAGGCTACAATAGGCAGGTGGTAGCACAATGAATAAAGCACTGAACCTGTTATCAGGGAAACCTGAGTTCAAATCCAACCTCAGATACTTGCTAGCTGCTTGACCCCAAGAAAATCACTTAAAGTCTCTCCACCTAAGTTTTCTCAACTGTAAGATGGGGATAATAATAACATCTACTTCAAAGGGTTATCATGAGGATAAAATGATACAATATTTGGAGATTGTTTAGCAAAGTACCTCAAATATTGCAGGGATGTAATAAATGTTCATTTCTTTCCTTCTTTCCTATATCCCAGGGTTGTTGTGAAAAGAAATGAAATGATATTTGTAAAGCAATTTGCACATTTTAAAGCACTATATAAATGGTAGTTATTATTAGTCAAAGTATATGTCACATCTACACATAGGCTACATTTCTGAAAGAAAACATCTTTAACAGTAAAAAAAAAAAAACTAATCACATAGGTAGATTCCTAAAAATAATGCCAAATATAGGACACAGGCCTTACACAAGACATATTTGTGGGAAATATAGCCTATTCACTTATTCATTCATTCCTTCAAATCAAGCAACATTTATTCCCTTATTCTAATCAAAAGAGTAGCTTGATACTTTATCACCTTTATATCTTGGCTGGAATTCACAGCAATTTTCTAGGGCCTAGTTCTTCTTTGAACCTTACAATATTTACTATTCCTTTCTTACTCTTTTCAGTAATATATCAAGGTCATGCTCCCTTAAAAATATTGGTGTATTCACTTTTATTTCACCAGGCTCTGAATCACAAACACAGGAACTTTGGGGGTTTTCATGATCAAAAAGAATTCAGAGGAAAAATGATTTGGGGAGACAACAGGAAAATTCCAGTGTTTGTTTGTTTGTTTTAAGGCTCCCGTGAAAACAGAAACCAGATGCTTAGAATATACTAAGGCCAGTGGGCCTGCTAAGTAATGGAGCCCCTGAGCAAACAAGTCCAGCTTATGCCTAGTAAAGGCAAAATCAAAAAGTAATAACAGATGCCTACATCCCAAGTGCCTCCCTTAATAAAGCAAATTTCAAAACTGTTTGCTATTGTGTACTATTACTATGTGGACTTGTTGGGTTTGGGGGTTTCTAATGTGGCATTTAAAAAAGATTTGGCTTTTGTTTCTTGATTTGCTTCTTATTTTCCATTTAAATTCAAATTACTTATGTGCCCAACTCTTCTTTTTAAGACTGAGGATTATAATGCAATAATACTATAGTCTATCCAGTTTAGGATTACTAACTGAAGGGTTCTTTTAAGTTTCTCAGCCTAGATCTGCAGGGATTTTTCATATTTTGTAGTCCTGGACTTCAATAAATCATAAGCTCAATATACAGACTGAAGAATACAGACAGAGAATTTTAGAGCTGGAAGGAACCTCAATGTCTATCTGATCCAACCCATGCCTGAAAAGTAAGCCTTTCTCTAAAACACCTCATGATAATTATGCATCATCTTCCAATGCAGGTGAATTCATGCATAAGAGGACATGTTCCACTCTTTGATAGCTCTAATTGTTATGAAGTTAAAAATTCTTCACTTAATTACTTATAGGAAAATGTATGTTATCAATGTCACCTTTTATAGCCCATAAGGCTTCTGTGGGCAAAGGCATGTTTAAAAGACAGACAGCTCCCACTAAACCTTGTACAACAGAACATCTTCTATGTTGCCAATGCTTTGAAGAATCCTCTCTGGTTCCTCTTGTATTGACTACACACGAGTCTGTGACCCTAGATTAGAAAGTTAATTAATAAAATAAGATCCTCCAACTAACTGATAAGTGGTTGAAGGAGGTGGACCATCAGTTCTCAAGAGAAGAAATCCATGCTATTTATAACCATATGAAAAAAAAATCCAAATCACTAATAATTAGAGAAATGCAAATTAAATCAACTCTGAGCTTTCACCTCACACTAATCAGATTAGCAAAGCTGACCACAAAAAAAAAATTAGCAATAACAAATATTGCAGGGCTACTGTGAAACAAGTACATTGGTTCACTATGGGTGGAGCTATGAATTGATCAAACCGTTCTGAAAAGCAAATTGAAACTAATCTCCCAAAATTACTAAATTGTGCATATACTTCGATCTAGGGATATCATTACTAGACTTCCACTCCAAAGAGATGAAAGAAAGAGGAAAACTCTCATATGTACAAAAATTTTTAGAGCAACTCTTTTTATTATGACAAAAAAGTAGAATCTAAGGATGTATTCATGAATTGGGAAATGGCTAAATAAATTATGGTATATGAATATGATGGAATTCCATAAGTGAAAAAAAAGAGATAGTTTTGGAGAAATCCGAGAAGACCTGTATGAACAGATACAGAGTGAAGTGAGAGGAGCAAGAGAAAATGTGGTATATGATTGTGATGGAATACTATTGTGGTATAAAAAATGATGAGTTTAATCATCTTAGAAAACATGGATAGACTTGTACGAAATAATGAAGAGTGAAATGAGGAGAACCAAAAGAACATGGTTGACAGTAACAGAAATATTGTTTTAAGAACAACTTTTAGGAAATAAGTCATTTTGACTATTGTAGATACCCAAAGGAAGATGCTAAAGAATTGACTGCTAGAAGTAGGTATAGAATGTATTTACATATATATCTGTGCATGTGTGCATATGTATATATGTATACACACATATACATATTCATATTTGTGTTTTATGGTAGCCATCTCTAGGGTGATTGGAAGAGGGAAAAAAGGGGACAACTAGGTGGTATGGTGGAGCACTGTCCCTGTATTCAGGAGGACCTGAATTCAAACCCAACCTCAGACACTTAACACTTACTAGCTGTGTGACTTTGAGCAAGTCACTTATCCCCAATTGCCCTGTCTTCTTCCCTACAAAAAGACCCAAAAAAAAGAAACTTACATGATAACTTCATTACATATTTTAAAAGAATAGCAAGTTGTACATAATAGATTTGCAGTTTCATGTACAATCATCTTTTTATTATACATTATAAATATATATTATATATATGAAATATATATGGAAATGCTTATTTTGTTCCATAAACTAAGCATAAAATAAATATTTTTAAAAGACTGTAACTATGATCAGCACAATGATTAAGCATGATGAAGAATGCTACCCACCTCATGATGGAGAAGTGATGAACTAACATGAAGGATGAGACATGATTTTGGACCTAGTCACTGTCCAAACTACAGGAATTGGATTTGTTCAACTATGCTTATGTGTTACAAGGACTTTGTATTGATTGTTTTTTTCTATTTTTCCAAGTTAAGGCAGTGGGTCGAGGAGAAGATAAAAGGGAGAGAGAATAATAAATGCTTGAAAAATGAAAACAAAGATTTTTTTTTTTTGGTTACTTTCTGGGTAGCTAGATGGTGCAATGAATAGAGTACTGGCCCTGAAGTGAAGAGGACCTGAGTTCAAATGTGACCTCAGACACTTACTAGCTGTGTGACCCTGGCCAAGTCACTTAAATCCAATTGATTCCCTCCCCCCCTCCAAAAAATAAATAAATAAAATGTTAATCTCAGTCAAAGTCTCACCTTATTCCAGAAACCTCTCCTGGTCCTTCTTAAACTTAGAGCCTTCCATTTCAGTTTATCTCCATTTTATCTTGTATATATCTTGTTTGTATTTGGTCTTCCCCATTAGAATATGAGTTCCTTGAGAACAGGGACTGTTTTTCACTTTCTTTGCATAATCAATGTTTAATGCAGTTCCTGACACATACTAGGCACTTAATAAATGCTTGTTAATTTAATTCAATTTGACTTGGTCATGGACTGAATTCTGAATCCTGGCTTTGATGTGATATTGCCCAATTCTTCTTCACTGTGACAAATACCCAGGTTTCTAAGCCTTTGCTAATGGCTCAGGTAAATTCCAAGCCAGAAAAAGATTCTGCTCTAACCCATAGAAGCTGCCAGATTGAGCTTCTATTTCAGTAAACAACATCAAAGTATATAGGGAGTCAGAGTCAAGATGGCAGAGGAAAGGGAAAATTGCTTTGTTTTGTTTTGTTTTTCTGAGCCTTCCTAACATTATCCTCTAAACAACTTTTAAAGAGAATTTCAAATTGAATTGTAAACAGCAAAACCAAAAAAAGCCAAAGTGAGTTGGTTTTCCAGTGCAGAGTATTTTAAGAGGACAGAAAGAGAGATTTGTGGCACTGAAGCTGAGGCTGTCCAGGAACACAACATTCAGGAAGTGACACCAGCTGTGGGCGTTGGTGGTTACTACGGTAGCCACAGCATTAGCAGCTACAGTGGCAGGGATACTTGGAGTGCTTAGCACCCATAGATGAAAGAGATTGAATGCTTTGTCAGAAAGAGATTATAGGGGACCCCAGTTTTATCACTATGTACAGAACTAGATAAATAGTGACTCCATTGTACATTACCTAGTTCTAGGTGGCAGTTCCAGGGCAGAGGGGTGGGATGGAAGAAGTTTTTGTGATCTCACGGGAGCAAGTGCCAACCTGGATAAGAACCCGAACTCAGACTAGAACAATGGTGGTCAGACCTCAACCTGGATCATACCACCTCAAAGCATAGAAAATGTACAGGCTTGTGAATGATCTATGAAAACAGTATGGCATAAAAGTCTAAAACTTGAGAAAGGCTCACTCACACACACACACACACACACACACACACACACACACACACACACCAGAGGTAAATAGCCCAACTCAAACCTAAAGTCCAAATTAAAAAGAAAAAAAAATAAACTGGGAAAATGAGCAAACAAAGACAAAAATAACCTGGTGATAAAAATCTACTATGGTGACAGGAAAGCCCAAAACACAAACTCAGAAGTAGAGAATGACTTGAAAAATGTCTATGAGCAAAGCCTCAAAGAAAAATGCAGCTGGGGTGCATGCCCAACAAGAATTCCTAGAAGAGCTAAAGAAGGAGATATTTAAAAAAAAAAATAAATTAAAAATCAAATAAGAGCAGTAAAAGAAAAATATTGAAAAACAAATGAAAGTAATGCAAGAAAATCATGGAAAAAAATTAGTTTGATAAAAGAGGCACAAAAGATACTGAAGATAATAACTCCTTAAAAATCAGAATTGGGCAAATGGTAAAAAGAAGTACAAAACCTGACTGAAGAAAATAATCCCTTAAAAATTAAAATTGGTCAAGTGGAAGCTGATGACCAAATGAGATAGACTGGGGCAAGCTAATATAATAAAAATGACAATTTTACCTAAATTAAATTACATATTTAGTGCCATACCAATCAATCTACCAAAAAATTACTTTGTAGAGCTAGACAAAATAGTAACAAAATTCATTTGGAAGAACAAAAGGTCCAAAATATCAAGGGAATTGATGAAAAGAAATGCTAGCCTAGCCATACCAGATTTTAATCTGTATTATAAAGCATCAGTCATCAAACCTACTTGGTACTGATTAAGGAAAAGACTAGTGGATCAATGGCATAGATTGGGTACACGAATCTCAGCAGTCAATGACTATAGTAATCTACTGTTTGATAAACCCAAAGACCCTATTTTTGGGGATAAGAACTCATTATCTGACAAAAACTGCTGGGAAAACTGGAATATAATATGGCAGAAACTGGGCATAGACCATTATTTAACACTGTATACCAAAATCAAGTCTAAATGGGTGCATGATCTAGGTATAAAGGTTGATACTGTAAAGCAAGAAATAGTTTACCTGTCAGATTTATGGAGAAGGGAAGACTTTATAACCAAACAAGAGTTAGAGAGCTTTATAAAATGCAAAATGGATGATCTTTATTACGTTAAATTGAAAAGTTTCTGTACAAACAAAACCAATGTAACTAAGATTAAGAGGGAAGTGCGGAATCTGGGACATAATTTTCACAACAAGCATCTTCAATAAAAACCTCATTTCTAAAATATACAAAGAATTGAGCCAAATCTATAAGAATACAAGTCATTCCCCAATTGACAAGTGGTCAAAGGATATGAACAGGCAAGTTTCAGAGGTAGAAATTAAAAATATCTATAAACATATGAAAATGTGCTCTAAATCACTATTGATTAGAGAAATGCAAATCAAAACAACTCTGAGGTATCACATCTCACCAGTCAGATTGGCTAAGATGACAAAACAGGAAAATGACAAATGCTAGAGAGGATGTGGAAAAATTGGAACACTAACGCATTGTTGGTGGAGTTGTGAATTGATTCAACCATTTTGGAGAGCAATCTGGAACTATGCCCAAAGGGCTATAAATGCTTGCATACACTTTGACCCAGTAATACTACTTCTAGGGTTGTATCCCAAAGAGATCATGGAAGTGAGAGGAAGACCCATATGTACAAAAATTTTTATTGCAGCTCTTTTTGTGGTGGCAAAGAATTGGAAATTAAGGGGATGCCCATCAATTGGGGAATGGCTAAACAAGTTGTGGTATATGAATGTAATGGGATACTATTGTGCTAATAAGAAATGAGGAGCAGATGGTCTTCATATTTACAAGGAGAGACTTATACAAACTGATGCTGAGTGAAAAGAGCAGAACCAGGAGAAATTTGTACACAATTACAAACACAACATATGTATGACGACCAGCTTTGATAAACTGGACTCTTCTCAGCAATGCAAGGTTATAAGACAACTCCAAAAGACTCATAATTGAAGGAGATACATTCAGAGAAAGAACTAGAAAGAAGAGTTTGAATGCAAACTGAAGCAAACTACCTGCTCTCTTTTTTTTTTCTTGTTTGGTTTTGTTTCCTCTTTCCCATTGTTCATTCCATCTGTTACAATCCTTCTTTACAACCTGACTAATGTCTAATGTGAAAGTATTTGCAGATCCTATACTTTATTGCATGCTGCCATGGGGGGATGTAGGGAGGGAGGACAGGGAGGAGGATAAAATCTGAAACTCAAGGGATTGTGGAACTGAATCTTGTAAATTAAAAGTAAACAAATTAATAATGACAAAAAAAGAAAAAATTAAAATTCGTCAAGTGGAAGCTGATGACCCCATGAGATAACAAGAAACAATAAAACAAAAATCAAATGAATAAAAAAGGGAGAAAAATGTGAAATATCTCATTGGAAAAATAACAGATGGGCTATCATAAAGAAAATAAAAATGACAAATGCTGGAGGAAATATAGAAAAATAGGTAAACTAATGCACCATTGGTGGAGCTGTGAACTTCTTCAACCATTTGGGAGAACAATCTGGAAGTATGTCCAAAGGGTTTTACTCTTTAATCCAACAGTACTGGTATTAGGTCTATATCCCAAAGAGATCCAATAAAAAGGAAAAGGACCCATATGTACAAAAATATTTAGAGCAGCTCTTTTTCTGGTGGCAAAGAATTAGAAATTGAGGGGATGTCCATCAAGTAGGACATAGCTGAACAAGTTGTGATATATGATTGCAATGATATAGTCTACATACATAACATCAAAGGAGCCTTAAACATCTGAAAAAGCAATATGCCACATTCTATAGAGTAATCATGTGAGTAATCAAATATTTATGAGTTAAATTAAATACTATGTTTAGACATAAGTTGGTCATACAAAGAGAACAGATAATAACAGAAGTTTGGCTTGAATATAGCAGTGGTATTAAATAAATATTTTTTTAAAACTTGAGGAAGTCCTCCAAAATTTTGTATAGCTTTTCAAGGAGATATTTATGGAAAGACATGGACAGAATTGCACATAACAAGTTGGCATGGATGGCTTATAATCAAGCAAACAAGAAAGCATTTATTAACTACTTTGTGCAAGTCAAATTATTAACCATGCTGATGAGATCACAGATCCATCAAAGTTTATTCATATTTAAGCTTTGAGATCATAAGGAGAAAATAGTCATGTTGACCTTTTCATTAACTACATTGAGTTATTACTATTTTAAAGATTTGTAATATTAATGTCATTTTGATGATTAATATTGTATTTATCTATTAGTAGTGTTCTAGATAACTTTTTATTGAGCCACACTTTATGTAATTGATAATCCAATTTCATATTTCAAAGTAGCTTCAATAACCATATAACTTAATCCCCCTTATAACATATTCAACAATGAGTCTTCCAGCCTCTCTGTAAAGTTATCCTTATAGGGAACCATCTGCCTCCCAAGGCAACCCATTCCACTTATGGGTAGATTCAATTCTTAAGAAGTTTTTCCTGAAATCATACCTAAATTTTCCTCTTTGAAATTTTTAGTCTTTGCTCCAGATTCTATTCCCTAGGCACAAACAAAACAAGTGTAATCACTCTTCCATATAATACTCTTTACCTGATGAAAGCTATCATGAACCACCCCACCCCCTGAGTCTTTTCTGCAGTAAACATCTCTAGTTGCTATTTTACCAAATAATCATACAGCAATGAATTAAAGATGCTTACAATCCTGGTTACTTTCCTTTTGAATATTCTTGAACTTACCAATGTCCTTCATAAATTATAGTGCCTCTGAACCTAGACATGCTCTGATCAGGCTTTAGCTCAGAGGGTGTAATGGTAATGAAATTTAAAGATCCCTTTTTATTGGAAAGCTAAAAGGTACTTAGCAGCTAGTTCAAATTAAGCCTCTGTTAAAGAAACAGAAGGCATGAACTCCTGTTACTGATGTAACAGGAAGGGGCTGAAAAGAGAGGAGCAATACTGTATATAAGGAAAAGCCCCAGAGAGGGAGAGTCAGAACTCCTTGGGATTAGCTTCATGGAGGCAGAAGCAGCTGATGCCAAGGAGGCTGAAGAGGAAATGCCCAGGCTGGAGAGAATGATTTTGATTTTGGGAACTTGGGTGAAGTGATTTTGATTCCAGGAACCAGCTGGAGCTTCTGCTGGGGAGCTACCATCTTATCCTGGGAGCTGCTGAAGACTGAGGAAGCATGACTACAATACTGGTACTTTGTATGAACCTGTTTGTGGCTTTGTTAAGCCTTGACTTCCCAGGAACAGAGGCTGTGAAGGATATAAGGTAGACTGGACACTGTGAGCTTCTGTGTGGAACAGGAACAGCACAGAGAGCTGGACGGGACTGGGAGATGTCTGCCTTCGAACCCAGGTGACACTTTGGTGAATCCAGGTAGGAGCTGGGACCATGGAAGGGGATCCAGGGAATCTGAAAGACTACCCTGAGTCAAACTGAAAGAAGACTTTATTTGGATACTGTGTACTGACTGAGAAGATCGTGACTTATTTGTGACTGATAGCCTGTGGATAGCCTATGTATTTTACACTACCCCTTAAGAGAGTGCTGAGTAGTGACTGATATTGTAACTTAGTGTGCCCATGAGTAGAGAACTTTGACTATTGTATTTTGTGACCTTTAAGGAGGCAATCTTCCTTAAGGATGATTGAATGATTGAGTTGATTGAATAATTGAGTTACTAAGTGATTGATTGTCTAAATGATTATACTTTGTTCAAAACTTTGGACCAGTGTGGTGACATTTTCTGTGACAAGTTGTTGCAAATGCTGTATTTTGATTATCTGTGATAAGCTGTAACTGTGAATGTTGTGCTTTGATTTTCTATGAATGTTTTGCTCTGATTTCTTATTGAATAAATAGAGTCTTCACTATACTATGTAATCAGAACCTTAAAAACTGTCCACAGTAGCATTCTTCTGGAAAGCTGCTAGTGCTTGGCTTTACAGAAGTATTATCACCTCCTTATTCCCAAAACCTAGGTGTCTCAGTCCAGCCCAGGATCACATTGAATTTTTGGTCTTCTGAATCATAATAGTAAATTCATATTAAAAATTAGAACTCACTAAAACCCCAGATCAGAAGTTTCCTTCAAAGCATATAGCAACGACTTGTAATCTCTTAGCTGGTCTTTGTGACCTCCATGATAAGCTTTACTATAATAAAATGGCCAGTTATTCCGGGGCAAAACAATTCTGGATCAGTAACATTAGAAGCAACACATTTTTCTCTACATTACGAAGAGTAGAGAGACAACATAGCTAAGTGCTCTACCAGTTGAGAAATTTTTTGGCACATCTGACTAGTTTGAAAGTTTATTCTTTCCAGTTTAATAACCTTGGTATAACCTTAACAACTTTTTAAAGATGCATTTATGTTCATTTCATTGGCAGAATATCTACTTGTTCTGGGCTCAAGGATTTAATTTCAGAGGCCAGAGAAGTGTTGGCTTTCACATGCTCTCTAATGGATGGTTACATGACAAATGTTACCACAACGAGACTAAAGATTAAAGTCAAAGTCCAATATTCACTAGCATACAGTGGCTATGTGTCCCTCAGCAAGTTCCTTAAACTTTTAGTTGCCCAGACAACTATCTAAGTCATAACCTTAGAACTCTTAGATATTCTTAAATTATAGGGAAAAAATACTGATTGTCTTTGGTAGAAGGAAGTTCCCCCACTGGGAGTCCTCTACACCAATGAATTCACAGGTCTAGATGTTAATAAAGGATGTAGGGGGAGCAAGTCTCAAATCATACTGCCAAAAACTCCTTGCTCTTGTGGAACACCCTGCTGAAGATGAACAACCGATAAAGATCATTGCTGCCAAAGAGCACCGTTGCTAAAAATTTACTGCTGTTAAAATTCACTGCTGTATTTTTCCCCTAGATGTGGGACCAGATGAAATATGAAGACTTATCACAGGCCTGGGAAGAAATATCAGAGGCAGTTTCATACCAGAACATTTCTTCATCATCTAGAGACCCAGCAGCTTCTAAAAAAACCTCTACTTGATACTTGTAAGTTATGATTGGGGCTCTGCTTTCCCTTTCTTGGCCATCTGGTGGTAACTCAGCCCTGCAATCATCCACTTAGAGAGCATTTGCTGCTTAATTGTGGGGAATGAGCAGGAGAAACTGATCACCTCTCTAGCTACTAAAATTAACTCCTTGAACTCAGAACAAATAGGTGTTGTTTTTTTTCCCAAATGAAATTAGCATAAGATTATCTTTAGAAAGTTGTCAATGTTACCTCAAACATACTCAATTGAAAAGACGAGTAAACTTTCTAGCAAGTCAAGTATGCCTAGTTACTGCCCAAATGGCAAACTCACCAAAAACATCATTTAAGTTGACACTGATTAGTCCCATTGCTAGAAGAAGGTCAGAGCTAAGGCATAGTCACGGGACACTGTAGAGAATCGAACAGGTCCTGTTCCCTGGATTTGCTCCTTTTCTGTAAATAAAAGAAGTGTTTCTAAAAACGTCCATAGGACAACTATTTTGAGTGCTTCCTTCCCATAAAGTAGTAGACTTGTTAATCACCTAGAAATACATCCTATTGTCTTGTCATGTTCCTTTTAGGAAGTACAGAAGAAATATTGCTGAATATGAAACATATTTCTTATATCTCAATCGTTTGTCCAGATGGGATGCAATACACAGAGCTTCACTCCTACTACATTAATCACCATGATATGGCCCTTTTTTGCTATAAGAAATGGCAACAATGTCAGAGCAAAATCCATCATTTAAGGGCATTCCCCCATAAATCGGAATAACTATAGAGATTGCATTCTGCAGACAAATGTTTTGGCTAAAGTGCAAACTTCAGTCGTCATTTAGCTGAAACACTTCAATAGCAAGAGAATGCAAAGATGCACTTATTATTTTTACTGCTGCTGCTGATGTGAGCAAAAGAGTTGCTTCTTTTGCACTGGAGCTTATTTCCTCATCTTTCCATATTCAATTTCTTACACAGATCATTTGTTTTCACATCTCTTCTTTTGATCCCATTCTTTCTTCATAGTGTATGATTTGATTGCAAGCATATATGTCCACAGGGCAAAAAAGCATTTGACAATCTTACAGTTAGAGTGGGCTATGTGTTAGGCAGAGAATGAAAACAAGCAAGGGTGGTTGGCTATGGAGTTGTCTATGTCAATCATCCTGAAGTAGAAAGTGAGATATAAAAAGGTAGGCTATAAAGTTGATCCCATTCACATGTAGACAATCACAGTCACCTAACCTGAGAACTGGGCAGGGGAATGGGCATAGGGGAATGTCCTTTAAAGGAATGGCAGTGGTAATGAAGAAGGAACCATAACTGTAGGCATATATAACCCAATAAATAAACCAATGAAGCTGCTTTGTGATATTTAAGGGACCATGACTTTGGCATTGTTTCTATGAAAATATTATAGAATTTAAAGTTGGAAAGGAATTCAAAACTAGTGATTTTTTTGCCCATGGTACATTAACTATGAATCTCACCCCAGGAAAATTTAAGCAGGTGAAGTTCATTATTGGTGACCTCATAGACTCCTTTTCCAAAATATGTTCTTACCTTCTGGTTCCATACATAAGCATCCAATGTCTTCATCCCACTATTAGCTCTTTCTCTAGGTCTTCCTTCCCCTGATGCCTCCCTTTATTTTCAAAGGATGCAAAATCACCTCTCCCTCTCTCCACCTGGTCATCAAAATTCCCATTCCCTCCAGCCAGCTGTTACTTGTTCTTTCTGGCTAGGTGTAAGGAAGAAAGAAACCTATTTGAGTTCATTCATAATCCCTCCCAGGGTTTTAATTTCAAAAGAAAAGCCTTGTTAATTCAATTGCCTTTTAATTTGGTAGAATTTCAAAAAGCAAGGGGAAATATTAGAGGAAGGTGGCTTGTAGGAATTTGTCCAGGGAAGTGGGGAAAAACACATGTATGCCAGCTGCCTAAAACACTCAGTAATGGGTTATTCATGTCTGCACGGAGAGGTGGTACTAAGACCCCTTTTTGCCAAAAAAGACATTTTGAACTTGGACTCCAGTCAGAGGGTCAAAGTGCTCAGAATCAAGCTAGAATAGACTAGGTGGAGTCATCTGCAGGTGTTGTTGGTAATCCAACCACTATGCCAAACTACTGAAGGGACAGAAGTATTAAAAGTAAGCAGAATTGTTTGAAAATTGCTAAGTTGTAGATTTATTAATAACCTATTACAGGACAGGTCACAATCATGGAGAATAAACAAGGCCATATATAGTCCATAGAGTCTAGACCAAGACAAAAATCAAGCAAGTAGCAAAAGTGCTAAGATACTGCCTTAGTTGCTCTGAAGTGCTAAGGGCATGTTTTTCACTGCTGAGCTCACATCACCTGTGGTGACAGTGTTGTGACTGAGTGCTTTAATCAGTACAAAGGATGACATAATTCCTCAATTGTATATACCTCATACTCCCCAGATTCCTCAGAACCACTGTAAACTTTAGGTACCACCTGCACAGTAGACTATAGCAGCCAAGGAAAGGGCAAGCAATGACAACAAAAGTCAGAGAGATGCAAGAAAAGGCCATGAACCAGGTGTATGAAAGAATCATCCCCATTTTATGAGTAAAAACTCACTTTACTAAAAAAACAAAACAAAACCAAAAAAAAAAAATCAAAACACTTGCGTAGTGACAGCAAAAAAGGAACCTGAAATCAGTCAGCAAACAGGTAGTTGGGTAAGCTATCCCACTATTCTGTCACTCTCTGGCCTGCGATACCTTAGCCTTCTTTCATCCAAGAAACTCAAACAGAGGGAAGGAGCAGAGTATGGATAAAGAAAAATGCAGCAGACAGGATGGAAGTTGAGGTAACATACGGGGAGGACCTTGATCTCAGCAAAGGAAGATGCTATTTGCTGAGACTTAAAAAGGATGGAATGGGAGTTTGTGTGGAGGGGAAAAAGTTTGGAACAGCTGGTGTGGAAAGCATGACAGGAACTCAACTGGAAACTAATAAATGCATTATTGAGCAGCACTGAGGGCACAGGTGAGCTTAGGCAGCATAATTTGTAAGGCAAAGTAACTGATGTTACTTTTTCTGCAGCAATACCTGGTTAGCATTGGGAGTATCTAAAACTAGGATTGGTGAATTAGGTATAATGGAGGGTCAAGAGGGTAAGTAATGCTTGAGGTACAAGAAAGAGCACAGTTTAAATGCTCAGGAAGGGAAATTACTGAAACCAGAAAGATGATGAACAGAAAAAATAGAGAGGAGCAGAGGAATTGAGAGTCAGAATTAGGGTAGAAAACAACTTTTATAGGGAAAAAAGAATTATATAGGATAGGTAGAAGAACATAGGAGATTTTGCTTGGAGAGGGAAAGTTCAGATCTTGGACGGTAAGCAGTGTTGTCAAGGTCCAAAGTGTGACTAAGCTGGTGGTCCTTGAAGGAGAGTAGAGATAAGAGTCATTGAAATTGACTCAGTAAAGGAATTATGAGGCTATAACAACTTTGATGTGGTCACTGAAGTCCCCAAGGCAGGAGCAGGCGCTGAAGACATTAAAGAAAATTGAGAAGTCACCCAAAGTGGATATACAACAGGAAATAGTATAAACAAATGACTTGCACAACTAAAGAGAAGTGGCCATCAGTACAACTCAAGTTTGTAAAGCACATTCCTTTCAACAACCTTATGAGGCAGGAAGTACAAGAATTATTATTACTTTTGCAGATGAAGAAACTAAAGCTTCGAACATTTTAAGAGGCTTGCCCCTTCCCCCATCACTAGGTACTATAGTAGATAGAACCCTGGGCATGGAGTCTGGAATATTCACATTCAAATCTGGCTTCAGACATCTATTAGTTGTGTGACAATGGCCAAGACACTTAACCTCTGTCTGCCTTAGTTTCTTTTTCTGTAAAATGGGGATGATGATAGTACCTACCTACCAGGGTTATTGTGAGGATCAAATGAGATAATATTTATATAGCGCTTAGCTCAGTCCCTGGTATGTAGTAAGTACTTAGCATATGTTTGTTTCCTTCCTTCCCACCATATTCTGGGGTCAAATATTATTCCTCTCTGTATTTATCCTAAGTGGTTTAGTTCAAGGCAGCCTGGTTTAGCAGAAAGACCACAGGATTTGGAATCAGAAGAGCTGGGTTCAAATCCATTTCTGTGATTCATTTTCTATATAAGCTTAGAGGTAGTGTCTAAGGTAGGATTCCAACCCATGCCTTCTGACATCAAGTCCAACATTCAATCCCACCACACCATGCTGCCCCCTTTGAGTGCTGATGGTGTATTAGTGATATTCAAGTAATAATGGAAAGGCAAGAATGAATTAATTCCCACTATTTTCCACCTGTGTCTGGAGGAATGGGAGCAGCATTCTCTACTGGAAAGGGTGGCATCAGTTGAAAGCCAGGTGGGAAGGCAAGGTGGGAAGCATGGCAGGCTTTAGGAAAGGGAGGTTTTTTTAATAATAATGTCTTAGATCAATACAGTACTTTACAAAACACTTGGATATATCCATTCTCCCAATCCTGATCAAAAGGCAGGTCAGGTACAGTTATTTCCACATTACTGAGTTGCCCAAATTTAAATGACTATCATATGTCAGGGATTGGTAATGAGATCTTCCTACCTGGAACCATTCCAGCATCCTTTTCAATCATGCACACTGACCAGTTACTAGGAGGGACCAGCAGAGAGGCAGATAAACTGAAGTAAGTTTAAAGATGGGAGTAAGACATATCTAGATAGAGTATGGGATGAAGTAACAAGGAAGAGAAAACACTAATTGTGGATTGTTGTTGTTTGTCCTTCATTCTCAGAGAGGACCATGACATCAAGGAGGTGATGCCATGACAAGCAAGTGAATTGGGTTTAAGTTAGGGAGGGCTATGCAAAGTCACCAGCCTCACTTTCTCCTCCAGAGTCATCTGGGTCCATTGACAAGACATAGATCAGGATTACTGGAAGTGGCTCCCAATTGTGGATAATAGTAATGATGAAGAAGGCAGGAAGGTAGCAGCGAGGTGGTACAGTAGACAGAATGCTAGACTTGGAGTCAGGAAGACCTGAGTTTAAAACTCTTGAGACAGTTGCCGGCTGTGTGACGTTGTTCAAGTTACTTAAGCTCTGTCCACCTCAGAGTCCTCTTCTCTGAAAGGGGGGTAACAGTAGCACCTACCTCTCAGGTTTATTGTGGAGATAAAGTGACATATTCATAAAATGCTTTGTAAACCTTAAAGCATTACAAAAATGCTATTATGATTATGATGATCACTATTAGGAAACTGAGAGCTGGACTGGAGTGGTATGCTACTGATAGTGGGGGAATGGGATAAGAAGGAAGTGTACTTAGTAAGCTAAATTATATCACGGGAGTCATAGGTAGAACCACCAGTACTAAGCACCCAACTTAACTGTTGTTTGGATGATGTGGGCAGGGGCAGACAGATGACCCAGGTGTTCTTACTGCTCACAAGAGCTTTGGAATGGCAGGGAGGGTGCTGATAGAATGAACTGCTGAAAAATGTGTCGTTACCATCTGCTATTAGTTTCCCATCATACTGTAGATTAAAACTATGGTCTTCACCCTTAGCATCAAAGCTGAGTAGAGCTTCTAGATGATTATTTATAGATTCACTGTCATGTGGGCACTTGTCACCTTATATCAGCACAGCTGGTTCAAGGTACTGTTGGGACTTCTGGAAAGGCAAGTCTCTAGGGGCCTGGGCATATATACCTCCAGGTGCCTTTCAAGGCTTATCAGCATCTTGGAAGCTGATAGCATGGACAAGATTTTATTCCTCTTTTGTATTACCCTGAATGAGGCTGAGGTAGAAGCAACATGGTAGTGTAAAGAACAAAAACAAAAACAAAACTGCATCAATGTTGAAATAGAGGATCTGAGTTCAAATGTGAGTTCTGCTACTTCTTAACTACTTGACCTTGGCATGTAACTTCTCCAAAACTTCAGTTTCTTTGTATAAATTTATGGTATTGGATGCAATGATTTCTAAGATCTTGTCCAGTTCTAGATCCTATAAATCACTTTCTCTCCTATGGGCCTCAGTTTCCTTATCTGAAAAAGAATATTTTGGACAATACAACCTCTCCTTTGATCTGGCAATGGAAATTTGCTCATTGATAGTATTAAATAAATGTTTACTGGAGGGATAAGTCTAATAGAGAAGGAGATTTCCTCCCAAGTCTACATTGCATAAACATGTGATCATGTTTCCTTCTTCTCCCCCCTTTGCCTTACATATACACTTTACTCAGTATGTTTATGCTCCACATGATTTTAATATATCTGTGCTAGGGATATCTGTTAGCTTTCCAACTTTCTTCCTACATCCATCTGAATTCATATGATCATAGATGCAGACCTTCAAGGGACTTCAGAGGTCATTCAGTCCAACCTCCTAATTTATAGATGAAGAAACCAAGGCCTGCGGAAATTAAAAGACTTGCCCAACATCACAAAGGTAGAAACCACTAGGGGTAGGATTTGAACCTTGGTTCAGTGAAAATTCCCCATTTTACAAATGAGGGACTAAGACTAAGAGAAGTTTAGAGACACCCAAATTCATGTATATAGTAAGCAACAAAGCCAGAATTTGAACTGGGGTCTTCTCATTTCAGAGACTTTCCACTGTACTAGACTGCCTCTTGTAACATAAGAGCTAAATGAGGACTTTGGATGATAGTGACCTAGGAATATCTTCTATATTAGTCATCCAAAGCTCTAAGCACACGTCCCCACAGGCAAAGAAAAAAAGCATAAAGTAATTAGAATATAAACTAGACTCAGAATTCCCAACCTCAGATGTATAACACTATGAGATAATGGCCTGTGCGGGGGCGGGGTGGGGAGTGAGGAGAAGGGGAGGGATAGAAAAGTTCTCCTAAAATATTAAAATCAAAGTTCATTTTAATTTTAAAAATAAATATAACAAATCATCTTTGAATGTTTGTATTATGAAGCAGACTAAGACTGCTAAGCTAAGATAGATCATCATTGTGCTTAAGTATAGCAAGTAGTTAGTCCAATCATTTGCATGGGAAAGACCAACTGGATAAAGAATGTTCATTGCCCATATTATGACATATATTTGGATTGATAGTTTATAAAAACTTGCCTGTATATTTGGGGCAGACAGTACAAATGTTGCTGTTTGCTCGTTCTTGAGGAGGATCATGACATCAGGGAAATGATGCCATGACATGCAAGTGAATTGGATTTAAGTGAGGAAGGGCTGTGCAAAGTCGCCAACCTCATTTTCTTCTTCAGAGTCATCTGGGTCACTAGCCAGATATGTATCAGCACAGCTAGAGATACCCCAGGATGCAGTGGAAGACCTTGCCTTTTTCAATAGGGTTGATCAAGAGGTGAGAGGTAAGTTTTATTGCTTTTGGGAAACTGTAAGGCTCCTTTGATAACATCAAACTTTCCCTAGAAACAAAGGACCATTTTTAACATATCATCATTCTACTAGTGTTGCTACATGACAATGGCACGTGGAATATGACAGTCCCTGAAGAATTAAAAATGACAGTCACACAGAGAGCAATGGAGAAGAAGCATGGAGCAAATATAGCAAATGTCATAAAACCCATGAAGAACTCTGAAGAAAGGAGTAAAGGATGTCATGAGATATATGATAGGAAGACAAGATGAACCAGTCAAGTGGTGAAGTTGAGGGATAGTAGAGGGATAGCCAGTCTCCCACTGGTATCCTCATAAAGTCAAGAGAAATTGAAGAAGACCTCTGGCACACTGGGAGAACCCCAAAGGATGAAATCATGAATAAGAGTTGCAAAACTTGGGCAGATATGGATTGGTTTTAAGCTTCATTGTTGGAGGAAATATCCAAATGGATTGGGGCACAGATTCTTTTGAGAATCTGAATGGTAGTTAGTCACGTAGTGACCAGAATGGTTCCTAGAAGTCTCATTGGCACACAATGCCTTTCACCAGCTTTCTAAACCTTAAAGAGTCATATAAATGCTAGTCATTATCTTCAGGATTTTTTTTTTGACATTCATCCATTCATCTACTAAGGAGACATTTAAGTGCCTACTATGTGCAGACCACTGGGTCGGAAGATACAAAGCTTAACCTCTGCCTTCATGGAACTTAGAGTCTAGAGGAAAGGTCAGAGACAGACCCACATTATTATTATTATTATTTATTTTTATTATTATCATTAATATTATGATTATGCCCTGTTTAAGTTAAAGAACATTGGCTATTATGGACTTTCAAATTAATCTGCATTGAAAAGTGATCAAATTCATCTTACCACACAGAAGAGTAGGGGGACGGGGGATGAGAGGTGGGGTGATGGAGGGGAGGGCAGAGTGGGGGGGAGGGATGATGAATATTCACATTTCTGTAGAGGGAAAGGGACAGGGTGGAGAGTGGATGGGGGGGCAGGATAGGAAGAAGGGACATTTAATCAGACTCTCACAGTGTGCTCACTATGGAGAGGTTCTGCGTAATTTCACATGTTCAGCCTGTATTTGATTGCTTGTCC
>CM053583.1:362386880-362431757 GCA_028627135.1 Pseudochirops cupreus
CTAAAGTTCCATAATCAAATGTTATAAATATCTATCTATCTATCTATCTATATGCAATTATTATTATTATTATTATTATTATTAACTACATCCAACTGGAACTTGAGATACACAGGCACTGTGGTTGGGAGATCCATCCTGCCCTACTGAAAAGTCAGAGGGGTGAGGGGGGAAGACATAGGAGAGAATAGACTGGGGGAGGGGGGATACACTGGGATGGCTGTTTTGGAGTGGTGGGGAGGGGAAAGATGGGGAGAAAATATGTAACTCAAAATCTTGTGGAAATGAATGATGCAAACTAAAATAAAATTTAAAAAAAATAATAGTATATATATATTTGATATATATTATATATATATATTTTAATGCTATATATATATACATATATATATATATATATATATATATATATACATATAGATAGTATTAAGTAGGTAAGTGGTATAATAGATAGAGTGTTGACTTTGGAGTCAGGAAAACTGGAGTTCAAATTAGACCTTAGACATTTACTAGCTGTGTGATCCTGGGGATGTCCACTAACCTCTGCCTCAGTTTCCTCAATTATAAAACAGGGAAAATAATAGCATCTACCTCACAGGATTGTTGTCAGGATCAAATGAGGTAATCGTAAAGTACTTAGCACAGTGTCAGACATATAGTAGGTGTTTAATGAATGCTTATTCCCTTCAATTTAAACCCTTCCTTTTCTTCCTATGCTTTTTATTTTTAGGATAGGTGAGTTATTCATGTTATCAATGTTTTTAATGTAAATACTGATTTAATCAAAGTAATTTTGGTTGATTTTATTTTTGATATTGTGTTCTATCCTGCTTTCCTCTGATGTTGGACTTTCTTTGAATCCTTTGTTTGTATCTAACTTGGCATGGTGAATAACTTTTTGGATTTTTCTCTGTGTTATTATAACTTTATAGTTTTTATTTTTTATCTTAAAAATGTTTTCAGTATAATCATTTATATGATCTTTTTCTTTGCATTTTAATTTTCAAGATTTCTTCCTTTATGCATGTTTTAAAATATCATTTTTGACATTATTTTAAAGTTATATACTCAATTAATTTTCCCTTTTTTGATTTTGTTTATATATATGTATGTATGTATGCATGTATGTATACTGCTTTGAGGACTGCTCTGGACTTATCCCAGCAGCTTTAATGTTTTGTTTCATCATTTTCAGTTACATAAGTTGATTTTTTTTATGGCATGATCTTTGACCTACTCATTATTTAGGATGTCATTACTTTGTTTCTTTTTTAGATTCAAGTATTTTGCTTATCTTCCCAATATTACTGTTTTATTTCATTGTTGTCTGTAAGGAATATGTGGATTATTTCATCCTTTTTGAATTTATTTATGAGTACTCTGTATATGATCTTTATATATAAAGGTACCATGTGATAATGAGTAATATTTTTATTTCATGTTTCCATTTAAAAATGTCATTACTTTAAAATTTAACATGTTCAAAAGTCTTTTCAATTTTTTATTTTATGTTTCCATTGGAATCCCACTCTGAGAAAGGAGTATTGAATTCTTCCAGAAATATTATACTATTAGTGATGACTTTTGTACGATTTATTTAGTGTTTCCTTTGTTAATTTAGATGCTATACCAGTTGTAGTATACATTTTAAATGATGATATTGTTTTATTTTCTGGCACTTCCAGATATGAATTTTTTAGATCACTTTTTTCCTGGCATGATAAACATTTATTTTTGCCTTATTTAATATAATGATTTCAACTTCTGAATATTGAGAATCATCTGAATATAGTAAATTTTGTTCTAACTTTTCATTTTTCATTCTATGTGTCTTTATTTTTAAATGAGCTTCTTGTTTGACTGAAGGGAGAATTAATCCACATATCCTTACAGCCAAAAACACAATGAAAGCAGTAATACTGGGAGTACAAGCAACATATATGACTTTAAGTAGAAACAAAATAGTGAGTTTCAGCTAATTGTTGGGTTTTGCTTTCTTAAACATTCTGCCACTGTATTTCCTTTTTGAGGTTTGTTCAATCCATTCACATTCAACATTATAATTTTTAGGTTTGTAGTTTCCTCTATTCATCTCCTTTTTCTTAATTTTTGCCTCGTTTTAACTCAAAATTTTGTTATAGTCAATAATTTTGATGACATCATTTTAGTGCTAGTCTCAACCTACTGGGCTCTCCTCACCTGCACTCCTATTTATCTGTACAGTGCCAAGTTCCTTGAATTTACAGCCATTGTTAATGTCTCTTTCTGTCTTTTCATTTTTAATTGGAAACATGATGTCAATTTTATTTTTATGTAAATCTATTTTTATATGCATGCCTGTATTTTGAAAGCATTTATTAGCTTTTCCTCCCACTTTGAAAAATGAAAAATAAAAATAAAACCTCCATACCATATCCAGTTAAACAATTCCCCACCTTGGCAACTACAAGAATACATATCTCACTCTGCGTAGTACTTCAATCTCTAATCATTCCATATGACTTCTAATCTTGTACTCAAACAATTTTCCATAAGGAGACTGATTCATTTATGTGTGTGCATGTGTGCATAGGTCCCTTTTTAATGAGCATACCAGCTATCTTTATCAGTTAACCTTTGCTATCTCTATGTGACCAGTCCATTTTTTTTCCTGTGCCATCTCTCTGATTACATTCTTCATACCATTTCTCTTTTATAATTCCTCATTTGTAACATGTTACAGACTGATCACTTCCACTATGCACTTCTCTATTGCCATTTGGATGTCTTCAATTTGAATTCTTTGAAGACAGGTGATAATGGTCTTTCCTGTCTCATAGCCTGAAAGACTACTGATTTTTTTTAAGTGAACCTTTGAGTCAAAAAATAGATTGTGGTTGTTCAGAGGTTTGCAAAATCTATTAAAAACGACAGAGCCTGTTCTCCTCGTCCTGCTCAACTCTGGGCTCACTTTTTTCATTTTATAATGTCTATCTGAAATATGGACTAGATGTATGTGTTGTCCACCAAAATAAATTTCACAGACAACAGGTATTCTTCATTCACTTGGATTTTTCTGTGTGGAGGGTTATGCTAATTTTTGAGTGATTATGAATCTCATTTAGTATGTTCTGCAGTCTTCAGAGGCTGTATTCTCAATATATAACTATCCAACAATCAACGACTTGATGCTCTAAAGATAATGAACCATATCAGTTTTGATAGTCCTTTTATAATGTCTAGAAAATTAAAGAAATTGTCAGCTATATGGAAGGATGGCTAGTGTGTGTGTGTGTGTGTGTGTGTGTGTGTGTGTGTGTGTGTGTGTGTATGTGTGTGTTAGAGGAGGGGGGAGGGAGGGAGGGAGAGTGCCAAATCAAACAGCTGGCAGAGTTGATAACTCTCAGAGGAAACAGAAAGTATTATTTAATGGGACATTTGATTATTTTGCCTTTAAATAATCACAGTAGGCAAAAACAAAGGGAAGCTATCCTCAGTAAACATTTATTAAGCACATATTATATGCTAGGCACTGTGCTCAGTGTTGCAGATACAAAAAATGGCAAAAGTCTCCTGGTCTTAAGGATCTCACAATCTAATTGGAGAGACAACATGCAAAGAACTTTGTAGGAACAAGATAAACTAGAAATAATCTCAGAAGGAAGATACTAGGATTAAGGAGTTCAGGAAATTTTTCTTATTGATTGTGGAATTTTTGCTGAAACTACAAGGAAGCCAGGAAACTCAGGTGGAGGAAAAGAGGGAAAACATTCCATATACAGGGGAAAAGCCATTAATAATGAAGAATTCCAGGAAAGGGGGGAGTTTAGTTAAATGAAGAAGATAGACTCTTTTGTGCGAGGAATAACAAGAACAAAAACCACCTGATAATTTCAGGCTATGCGCCAATATTTGTTGCAAAAGATGAGGTAGTAGGTAAATTCAATGAAGATCCTCCAAACCAATTCAACATGTATCTTAATGCTTGGTGACATCAGTGAAAAAGTGGGCAAAGAGGTGGTCCTAGAATATTTAAGACAATTATAAAAAAAATAAAACATTTGGTAGAACAAAATATATAGGCTTAAAGTTTCTTCTCTAAAAAGTTATTGCATATGTATATGCTAATATCACATAGAATTCCTTGATAGAGATCACAATGCAGATTGCTTTATTCAATGATGCTTTGATTGCCACTATCAAGTGATGTATTAAGTAGGGTGGCATGTATTCACTAAAGATGTTCTCCAGTATCAAGTATCAAAGTCTGAATGGTAGAAAGATTCTTTATTGGTGAGGTTCTTGAGCTGCTTCTGTTTGTGTGTGGAATTGACTGATTGCATTAAATCTCAGGATACTACTGACCTATTCAATAAGATCCATGATTACTCAAAATACATCAGTTTAACAATCAGTAAAGTCAAATGTATGGAGAAAGCCTACTGTCAAGCTATGACATACCTTTGCGTGGGCAGACATTGAATAAATCATTAGTGTTATACATGTAACTTGGTTGTCTAGAAATTTAGTTGAACAGTCAGTTGAGAGAGAAAAATCAGGATTATATTTGGGAAATTGTATGGTTCTTTCAATGATCCAATTATATTTCTTAAAACTAAACCCCATCTTTTTAGTGCCAATGTTCTTCCAACAATGGCTTAGGGATATAAATTAGAGAACACAAGCTTCTGAGAATCAAAATTGTGGGTAGTGCCAAGGGCATTGGAAACAATGGCTTCAAGTAGCCTGTGGCATACTACTAATGACTGAAAGAAATGCAATAAATTTGTATTCCAAAAAAAAATCAGCAGCAGCAAAAAATTGAGTTGGTCATGAAATAACAGTCAAGGATAACAAATGGACAGACTTGCATTTGTATTCTTGGTTAAAAGATCTAGAGCATCATCTCCAACCGACTGGGAAGGTCATTTATGGAGAATTTATGAAAGAACATAGAAAAGAATCTATTGGTCAAATTATAGAAGAGCTCTTTGAAAGAAAATTATATAGATATACACTGAAAAAAACAGTACTTCTTAGTTGCATTCAAATTTTAATAAAGTCAGATTTGGAAATAAAACACAGCCTATGTTTGGGCCAAGATGTTATATGCATAGACACATTGATATAGCTTGCCTCATTTTTATAATTCAACAGTACACATATGTTCATTAGGGAGTACATAATAAAGTAGATATACTTGGGTTTTTATGTATTTATCATCAATGTTTCATAATGAAAGATATTTTTTATCTTTTGCAATACATAATTTAAGCACAGTGTGAACAAATTTTAAATGATAGGCTAGATTCTAAATCTTCAATACCTTTAGGACATGATATTGAATGTTGATTTCATTTTGGCTGTAGATGACAATATGTCCTTTAGCTTCCTCAATTCTGACAGCAGGTATTCTCTAGAATGTCTGCTAAGTGTGAAACCTCCATAGTTCTCAAGAGAATATCTCCAATACAGTCTGCTGTCTTCTTATAACAACATTCTCTTTTAGTCTGGGGTCTAATCTGAGTTGCCGAGAACACCAAAGAGAAAAACCATCCTTGAACATATAATTTTACTGTGACACTGTTCTTCCTGACCCATTGTCAACAATTTGTCTCAATTAGTGGTATAAGAGACATAGGACTTTCTAGACTACCAAGTCCACTCGTTCACATTCACTCATTCACCTTACCTTTCAAGTCATTCTTAGAGTCATAGGTTTATAGCTGAAAGGGGCCTTGGAGAACTCTCTCCTTTTGCAGAGGGGAAAACTAGAGTCTAGCAAAGGGAAGTGACTTGATTAAGACCACAGAGTAATAAGTAGCAGAACAGAGTATAGATCAAGGTCTTCTTATTCTAATGGCAGTGTTCTTTCCATTTTATTCTTGCAAGCCTTGGAGGGCAAGACAAAATCAAGTAATGACTCGTTCAATTTAGCTGTAGTGCATGAAAGTATCATGAAATAAGAATGAAAATATGATGTCAGATAAAGGAGTGTCTTAATAACAGGATAAGGAATTTGTATTTTATCCGGTGTGTAATGGAAAACAATTAAAGGGTTTTTGTGGAGGGAGAGGAATGATAGAATCAGACAGATACTTTAGGAAGATTATGTTGGCAATGGTACAAAAGGTAGCTTAGAGATCAGGGATAGTGGAGATATTTAGGTCAGTTAAAAGGCTATTACAATAGTCCAGATTACAGTTTGAGAGACTTTGCTTTAATGGATTGTGACCCAAGGTTCAAATAGGCTCATTGAGCAACTATGTGTGTTCTTTGTATGACTGTAAAGAATATGAGTGGCACTAGAAGGCTAGAGCTAAACAAATATCTCAATTTTTGAAAAGGGAAAGTTGAATTCCATACACTTGAAGTCAATTATTTCATCATGCTTTTATAAAAATTGATAATGAAGTATTATTAAATTATTACCAACTATTATTATTATTATTGGCGAACATTTAGAAAGGGAAATTGGGGTCAGTAGGAATGAGTGTGAGTTCATTTAAAAGTTATGCCACACAATGCTATTTCCTATTTCACTGAGTTATTAGGAAACTCTATCAGAAGAACACAGTAGATATAGAATACTTGAATATCCACAGTACATTTAACAGAATTATAATATCCTCATGGACAAGATAGAGAGATATAGCCCAAATGATTCACTAATCCTCAGGGGCTGCGGAAAGGCAGTTTTTTTTCACATAATTTCACATGATTTGAACAATCTGGAAGTAGTGGGCATGAACTAAAGGCACAGGTTTTCTGAGCTCTTTCTCTAACTTTTCTCTTCTACTTACCTTCCTTTCACAAAGACAAAGAAGCAGCTAGCTGCGTCCTCCTTTTGTCTCCTCTTCATCTCTTCTCTAATGTCTACACCATAGGCCTAGCTGGGCCTAGGACAGATATCCCAAGATAATCCAGTGCCATCATTTTCAGGGGAATGCCTGTGTGTCTTTAAACAATCCATCAAGGGTGATGTTCTCAGTTTATAGAAATCACCCATGATGAGTTTATTTTTTTGTTCCTAAGCTAGAAATTTCCCCCAAAATTCATTTGTTTGCTTTTCCTCTTTCATGTACTTCTACTTCTCTTTTTTCAAGCAAATTGTGTTTACTTGGCAGAGTACAGCCTGCCAAACTTACTATTGTCCTGGGCCTAAGAGAACTCAAAGTAGGGGCAGGGCTGTCCCTATAGCAGTTCAGGGGGAATAATGAAGGCATAGATTTTTAAAGAGAAAGTAGTATCTATAATTGATACAAAATAAGGTATAAAAATTCTAATTTAGGACATAGAAATCTTGTTATCATGTACATTTATGCAGATATCAGGAAATTTTTTGTGACAAAATTTTCTTATATTTAAAATGGAAAAAAAGAAAATTAGAAAAAGTAGCCAGCAATAGAAAACTTAAATTTAGTGATATCTAAGAAGGAATAATTTAATGAGGCAGCATCACACAATGGACAAGTGGATGGCCTTGAAGCCAGGAAAACCTAAGTTCATGTCTTACCTCTGACATATACTGATAATGTGACCCTAATTAGGTAAGTCATTTAATCACTAGCCAACTCTCAAGAATATAAGTGACAGGAAAGGAGGTTTGCACTGGTGGAGAGAGTTCCCTAAAATAATGAAATTATAGGTACAATCCCTACCAATACTATGTTTTCCTTAATCCAGAATTTTCTAAAAGACATCATACATTTGGTTGGAGACAGGGACATAAGATCTTGGAAGGGAGTGGGGTGGGAAAGCACAAAGCAATGGTAAAAAAATCACTGTATATTTTTCTAGTAAATTCATAAATGAGTCACCTTTTTGATACAAATAAAGTTCAGATTAAAGTCAGCAAAAGTGAGACAAACTTGGGAAATTCATTCAAGTTGACAGTCAATGCAGTACACTGTTTGTTTAATATTGAATGCGTAAACAAGGTCAAATTTGGCCCGTGGCAAAACTTGGTTTGGGCATAATCTCCCAGCATCGCCATCACTTTAGTGTAGGTTCAGATCCATGACACAGATGAGTTCTGTCATCATGCTCCTTGTTGCATTTCAACATGAAGTGTGTAAATTTAGAGTTAAGCAATTTTGTTGTGGAAGTTAACCATCACAATGGTAGTTATGTTTTTGAATGCCATTCATTTTTAGAAGTATAATATAAATTTGAGGCTGTATGGTGCTTTGGAAAACAAACAAACGATGAATTTGGAGCCAGAGTATCTGGAATCAAACCCTGCTTCTATCACTTACACTTGTGTTATCTTGGTAACTCACTTTATCTCTCTATTGGGCCTCTTTCTTCATCTAAAAAAATGAGGGAGCTGTACTTGATGATCTTTCTCTAAGGTCTCTTCCCACTTTATGTCTATGACCTTTTGTTTCTTGTTTTTCTCTCTCCCACCAAAAATGAAAACTGTTGCAAATCCTACAGCTGAAAAAAAAAGTGAAATAATTACACAACAGAGAGTAGCTATAGAAAATCACTTTCTTAAATTTTTGTCTTTAATTTTAAAAAATGAAATGGTCATCCTTTTTTGATGGGTACATATATAACCAATTTGAAGGGAAAATCCATTTTAATAGCTCAAACTAGAACAAATAAAGTTGATGAAAACAAGTTAAGTAGCAAAAATACATGAACACAGAGTAATAAGTCCAAATCCAGAAAATATAATCCATTATATTTATCATTGGGATTTACTGACATTGTTATCGATGGAGAAAAGGCTGCCACATTTGCTTTGTTCAAATTCTTTAGCTGTAGAACACATGAAAATGTAATATCTGGAAATTGTACACACAAAATACATTGGCAAAACAAGAGAATTTTGTCCAGAAAAATTAGATATTTTTAATAAGTAAAAATAGGACTGCTAGCTGGTGCAGTGAATACAGCACTGGCCCTGAAGTCAGGAGGACCTGAGTTCAAATGTGACCTTGGACTCTTAACACTTACTAGGCATGTGACCTTGGGGAAGTCACTTAACCCCAATTGCCCCGCCTTCCCCCCTCCAAAAAACAAAAAAGTAAAAATAAAGTAAAAGTGTTTCAGTAACATTAAAAGGAATGCTTGTCTTTTATAATTCTGAGCATGGAGTTAAGTATAAAAAAATGTTTTCTACAAGAGATGGGTTGCTGCTAACTGCAATTGTAGTTATAAGTGAAACTGCCACCTCAAGAGAAGATTTCATTATAATTGACGCATTTTAAAAATAATGTTATTGTCCCCTAATTACATGTAAAAACAACTTTTTAACATTCATTATTTTAAAAGTTTTTAATTCCAAATTCTGTCCCTCCCTTCTTTCCCTCTCCCCTCCTCTCTGAAATGGCAAGCAATCTGATATAGGTTATATATGCATAAACATGTAAAACATTTTCACATTAGTCATTTTGTGGAAGAAAACTCAAACAGAAAAAAAGAAAGGAAGTGAAAATAGTGTGCTTTGGTCTGTACTAGATGGCATCAGTTCTTTCTTTGACGGCAGATAGCATTTTTTGATCCTGAGTGATTGTGATTATCTTGGATCATTATATTGCTGAAAATAACTAAGTCATTAACAGTTGTTTCTCATACATTATTGCTGTTACTGTGTACAATGTTCTCATGGTTCTTCTACCTTCACTTCACTTGTCAGCTAGTTTTAAGTCTTAACAGATTTTTGTTCCATTGCAATCATATACCACAATTTGTTCAGTCATTCCACAGTGACGGACATCCCCTCAATTTCCAATTCTTAGCCAACGCAAGAAGAGCTGCTGTAAGTATTTTTGTACAAATAAGCTCTCTTCTCCCTGCTCCATTTTATCTCTTTGGGATAAAGACTTAGTGGTATGAGTGGTAGCTGGATCAAAGGGTATGCACAGTTTTATAGCCCTTTGGGCATAGTTCCAAATTGCTCTCCAAAATGGTTGGATCAGCTCACAACTCTACCAACAGTATCCTAGTGTCCCAGTTTTCCCACATTCCCTCCAACATTTATCATGTTCCTTTTCTCTCATTCTAGCCAATCTAATAACTATGAGATGACACTTAGGAATTTTTAAATGTATGTTCGTCTAACCCAATAGCGATTTAGAGCATTTTTTTCATGTGACAAGATAGCTTTGATTTGTTCATCTAAAAACTGCCTGTTTATACCCTTAGACTATTTACCAATTGGTGAATGACTTGTATTCTTATAAATTTCACTCAGTTCTTTATATATTTGAGAAATGACACCTTTATCTGAGATACTGTAAACTTTTCCCTTCAGTTTTCTGTTGGATGAATTTAGGAAATATTCATAATGAAAAATGTGAGTAAAGAGCTATCTGTAATTGTAAAAGTTTTTACAAATGTGAACTTTATTTAAAAGATGATGGAACATTAAAAGAAGAGCTCTTAGCAAAATTATGTGATGTTTAAGTAACTCTATTTTGACCTTTAGCCACCATTTTGTGAAGTTAAGTCTCAACTTCATCCAAGTCACCTGATTTGGGAGAAGTCATAAGATTACTCCCCCTTCCAACTATCACCTGACTTAAAGAATGTCACAAAACAACCCCTCTCCCTCTCACCTCAATTTCTTCAAATCCCCTACAACACCTACATCAACAAGAAACCAGGTATCTCAATCCCTATATCCAGTTTTTCTATCCTTTCAAATTCTATTTTAATTGAGTAGAGACCAAGGTTCTGGGTCCTTGGCTACTAAAAACCTTGGACCAGATTTGTTTTTGCAACTGCTTGCATTGCTAAATAAATCCTTTGTCTGGATGAAACTTGGTTTCTTTATTCTGACCAAACAGATGATAAGGGTCAGAGAACCAGGTGCTTCTGCATAATTGTGACTCATTCTGGCTTTATCATGCTGAATTTAAAAGGGTTTTTGGAGATAGAAGAAAAATCTATTTTTTTTCTTAAAAGTGAATTAATTTTATAACAGAAATTTCCTCTGATTTTTTTTTGTTTTGTTTTTGGTGGATATTAAAAATCCCCCAACAACTATGTTTCTAAATCTGAGGTTTTGAATTTAGATGTGGCCTATATCCCATAACACTCCCGAGTGTGGCCTGAATCAGATTAAAATGTAGTCCCTATTTCATTTAAATGTGTCAATATATTAACAAAAACATAAATATGTAAACATGTGGTTTTCTAAGTCAATATGCAGCCCATAAGAAACTTTATGTATGATTTAGTGATCCGTATTTCTATTTTAGTTTGACATACTAGTTCAAACTTCAATAGGGTTTTAAAAATAAAATAAAAACATTTTAAGAACATTAAAATAATATTTTAGTGTATTTCTTTTTTTTTTGAGGGGCTAAGACAAGGCAAATGGGGTTAAGTGACTTGCCCAGGGTCACAGAGCTAGTGTGTTAAGTGTCTGAGGTCAAATTTGAACTCAGGTTTTCCTGACTCCAGGGCTGGTGCTCACTGCACCACCTAGCTGCCCCTAGTATGTTTCTTAATTGTAAAAAGATACTTGTTATGAAAATTAGATATAAGAAACAGCCTATTAGTCACTTGCTTCTACAAAAACATTTCTCATCTTATTTTAAAGACTATGATATTTCTAAATGTGGATGACTAAGGAATCTACTTTCCATTGTCAAATATGATATATTTGGGTTTAATTCATATGAACAAGAATGCTTAGTAGACTTGACTTGTGATAGTTCATTGAAACAAGTGTTTGAAGCTGAAAATCTATAATTTGGCTTTGTGTAAATAAAGCATTCTCTAGTTTGTCAAACAAAACAGCACAGATTTTATAAAATATTCTTTATGACATGAAATTTGCATGGTTAAAGGATTTTTTTTACCTTAACTATTATAAAGACAAAAATATTGATCTTAATTATTGGTTGAAAAATAATTTTGAATAGCAATGCCCTTATTGATACTGCATTTTGAGAAACTTTACAACAAAATACTATCCACCCATCACTTAATAATATTATTTGCTACTACTCCAGCAGTTATAAGTATGAAAAATATAAAAGATTTCATTAACATATTTGCATTTTCTGCTGTTTACTGAATGTAGAAGTTTTTGCATGTTATAAAATCGTACTATATTCTTATTTTATTTGAATAAAATACAAGCTAAACTTATTTACATAATTTGTTTCCTAGAAAGTAGTTGGATCACTTTTTTTTCTAAAAGAAAGGCTGCTACCACATAAAGTTTGGAAATCCCATCCTTAATCTTATTATGCTCCTGCCTCTAACAATTATTTAACTGTGGTTATGAATGAGAAACTTTACTTCATACTTTCTTGATTCATTAGATGGGGCAGAAATACCCACACTACTCACCTCCCTGGTAGACTTAAATGATATAATGTCTGTAAATTGCTTTACAATCTGATTGCTTGTTCCTGGAAGCTTTTCCCAATTCCCTGTCCCCAGCTGCTATCACTCCCCTCACCACAAATATTTTGCATATATTTTATATTTAATTATGAGCATAATGGTTGTTTTCTCCAAATAGAATATAATCTCTTGAGACCAGAGACTACTTGGTTTTGTATTTATGTCCTTAGAGTCTGCAAAATGCTTAACAAATGCTTTTTTTTTTTCCTTTGCTTTCTGGAGGGGGGAAGGCAGGGCAATTGTTGTGATTAAGTGACTTGCTGTAATGGTAATGAAATTTGAAGATCCCTTTGTGTTGCTAAGCTGACAGGTACTTAGCACCTAGTTTCAAATTAAGTATCTGTTAATGAAACAGAAGGTATGAACCCCTGTTGCTGATGTAACAGGAAGAGGCTGAATAGGGAGGAGCAATACTGTACATGAGGAAAAACCCCAGCTCGGAAAGTCAGAACTTCTTGGGATGAGCATCTGAAGGCTGGGCCACTGCTGCTGGACTGGAACTTCTGTGGAGAAAGTGATTTTGATTTTGAGAATGGGAGAAAGTGATTTTGATTTTTGAGAATGGGAGAAAGTGATTTTGATTTTGAGAACAGAACTGCTGAAGACTTCTGAGGGCCAGCTGGAGCTGCTGAGGATTTCTGAGGGCCAGCTGGAGCTGCCAGAGGAAGCATGACTGTGGTGTTGGCACTTTGTCTGTCTGTGGCTCTGTGAAGTTTTCTCTTCCCAGGAACAGAAGTTGTGAGGAACTTGAGGTGGACTAGATGCTGTGAGCTCCAATGTAGTGCAGGAATTGCATGGAGAGCTGGACAAGGAACTGGGAGCTGTCTGCCTTTGAACTCAGGTGGCAATTGGTTAGATTTGAGCAGAAGCTGGGATCCTGGAAGAGGAGCCATGGAAGCTGAAAGCCTGCCCCAAGTCAAGATGAAAAGATCTCTCCATAGGAACTGAATAGTGACTGAAATTATAATTTACTAGTGACCTAGGGGTGGAAGGCTTGTGTATTTCCCACTATCCCTTGAGAGGGTACTGAGTAGTGACTGATGACTGAGTAGTGAATGATGATTGGATAGTTACTGATGACTGAATAGTGACTGATTTGTAACTTAGTGTGCCCCATGGGTGGAGGACTTTGACCTTTTGTCCTTTATGATTGAATTATTGAGTTACTAAGTTATTAACTGCTAAATGATTGTACTTTGTTCAAAACTATGTGACCATTTTGAGTGAAAACTATGTGGCCATTTTAGTGATAAGTTGTTGAGTTCTTATGTCATTGTGAATACTGTATTTTGACTTTCTATGATAAGTTGTAACATTCTCAATGCTGTACCTTGATTTTCTGTGAATGTTTTGCTCTGATTTGTTATTGAATAAATAGAGAGTTTGCTATACTATGTAATCAGAACCTTGAAATGTGTTCACAGCAGCATTTTTCTGGAAAGCTTTACACTTGCCCACATGGCTAGTAAGTGTTAAGTGTCTGAGGCCAGATTTGAACTCAGGTCCTCCTGACTCCAGGGTTGGTGTTGTATTCACTATGCCACCTACACACCTGACAAATGCTTTTTGACTTGAATTTAATGTGAGATTTGAAGTACAGAATTCTTTTCCTTTGCTGTCTGTCTGGTAATCAGATATTTGTGGTGTTGCAACCCAGGTTCTGGGAGAAGGGAAAAGTCCCATCCTCTTGCATGTGGTGACTATGGGCCTGAGAGAAAAAAAGAAAAATTCTTAGAACTATATTTCTTTTACATTAAAAAAAATCTGGTGTTTTTCTATTAAGAAGTTTGTTTGTTTCTACTTCCTCACTCTGCCACCCCGTTCTCCTTATAAAAAGTGACATCTGTGGAATCAAAGACCATTCATTTTTATTACTGAAACTACAATCAGAGGACATGTTCTGATGTCACCATTTATTTCAGTGAAATCACCTCCATGTAGAAAAAAAGAAGGAAGTATACAATCACTTAAGTATTTCTCATTAACTGTTTCTTTCCTCTGTAGGGCGATAGCTAAGTCTCTAGAACTAGTTTTACTGTTTTCTTTTATAGCTTGTGGTTAGGTAATACTTGACCAGGAAAAACAACAACAACAACAACACTATTTTAGAGAATTGGCCTTGGAGTCATGAAGATTTTGGTTCAGGCCCTGCCTCTGTCAAATACTGGCTGTGTGATCCTGGGAAAATAAATGAATCTCTCAGGCCTTTAAGACTACATGTTACAGAGAAGTTGACAGACACCCTGCATTGGCCAAATATGAAAAAGACACTTGGGGCCTAAAGAAAGTGGTAAATCTGAAAACACTCATAAAGCTCCTTTGTTTCTGACAACCCAGTATGAAAATAGGAGTTCAATCAAAACTAAATGTTGTTACTGAAACACCCTTACTTGGGAGTTTTCTACATCAATAAAAGCATAGGTCCAGGCCTCATCCCTATCACTGAGCAAATTTCTTATCCATTTTAAGAAATGAAAACCCTTGGTGCCCTCCACTAAAGTCTTTCTCCAGTATCCTTTCATAGTGTGGAGGTGACACTGAGTACTCAAATATTTTGCCAATGTAATTCAAGGGGGAAATTTTTCCTGTAGAGGTTCTGTGACAGATGTGTATCTGTTGTTCAAGGAGCAGCCACCTAAGCTTGGAGAGGTTTTGTCTCCATATTTGCCTATTGGCTGTTAGGTAGCACAATGGATAGAGTTCTGGGCCTAGTTAGCAAGACTTGCGTTCAAATTCAAAATCTTGTTAGCTGTGTAACCCTGGCCAAAGCACTAATCCTTTGTTTGCCTCAGTTTCCTCAACTGTAAGATGGAAACAATGATATGACCTACTGCTCAGGGTTTTTCTGAAGATCAAATGAGTGTATTTGTATGTGTTTAGCACATAATAAGCACTTAACAAATGCTTGCTCCCTCCCTTTCTTCCCTCCTTTCCTCCTTTCCTTCCTTCCTTGCATTCTTCCTTCTTTCCTTCTTTTCTTCCTTCTTTCCTTCTTTTCTTCCTTCCTTCCTCCCTCCCCTCCTTCCTTCCTTCCTTCCTTCCTTCCTTCCTTTCCTTCTTCTTTTCTGGGTTCTTGCCTTCTTATCATATAATTTTTTATATCCATAGAAATTCATGAAATTATCCCCTTAGGCACAAAATGGTGAAGATCTACATTGCTGGGGAGAGTGCACACATGTATACATACATACATACATACATACATACATACATACACACACACACACACACACACACATATATATATATACACACATATACATATATTAGTGCAATCATACTTTTCCAAAATTTTAGTTTTACCCTTCGATGACCACTATTTTTCAGGCCTACACTTATTCCATTCAAATGAATGTCCTTAATTTAGTGTTACAAATTTGACAATCAAACCACAAGGAATGCCACAAGTTCACATTTTAAACAAAAGATTTAGGTTTGATGTAGGGCACACCAAAAGTATAGATGAAATAATTAAGACCTGTGCGCCAAACCCAACACTAAGACAAGGATAGAGAAGTTAAAATTGATTCCTATATATGTACAACCAAAAGGACAGATGATTGCAGCTCTTGCTTGAATAAGGAACAAAATGGTCTAATTTCTCCTTGTTCTATTTCAGCTTTTCTATATTTGTATTTCCTACACACTTGAAAAGAAGAGTCACTAAAAGCTCTTTAGCAAACTTTGAAGAGTTTAATAGCATGGAGAATTTGAAAAAGACCCCTAGGGATTAAAGAAAGAGGTGTATCTGAAAATATGCTCATGTACACACACACACACACACACACACACACACACACACACACTCCTTTTATCTGACAACCCAATATGAAAATATTCTTCAATACTATTTGGTTCACAGACACTCAGTGTTGCTAAATAGAGTTACTCCCCCATCAGCTGGAAGAAAAGTATGAATGAGAGAATACATAGCTTTCCCAGATGGCTTGATCTTTTGGGAAGTGATATTTTATTCAACACATTAGTCCACTGTGAGAATTTCTCAAGGTCTAATGGACCAGCACAAATAAGATATTCCATTTAGCTAATGACCCAAATGGTAAGATCTGTTTCAATTTCTATATTTTCTTTAATTGGAATTTTCTGTACTATTTTTACTAGCTTCAATGTGGTTGCTTCCTTCATCAGAGCTTTTCTAGTGAATGGCCAATCACAGCAAGTATGCCCTTGTTAAACAGTCATCTTCTTGATGACACATGTATCCAGCTCAGCCTCCTTTCAGGGTACACGAAGTAGTGTCAGTGATCCATCCCTGACAAATTAAATTTTATTTCTGATTGCTTTTTCAGTTCTAGAAGAAATGATGGTGCTTTTATAGTGTATTTCCATTAGTCCATGGTAGAATTCTAGGGGAATATTTAAGAGCAATTTCCATGTGATTTTCTTGATTACAATCTAACTTTTTATATGTCTAAGAGTACATTATCATGATAAATATTAATTTTATAGATGATTACAAAAATCTAGTCTCCAAAAAATATCTTTCTAGAGCTGAGTTAATACTTTTTCATGGACTAGAGAGATTGAAGGATTATGCCAGTGAATAGATGACACTTCTGGGACCAACACCAAAATCTCTTTGACTTCTCCAATTGGCTGCATTAACCCTTGTAATTTGCAGTCCCCTAAGTCTAAATGTCTATGAAATTGAAATTATGCTTTTTGTAAGTTTTTGGTACCCAGTCTTTCAGTGACTTTTTCTTGCAGTACCAATTAATATACTGACATGAAAGGCAAATTAACAGATTCTTCTACGTATCAGATTCTTCATGTACAAAAACACAAAAATGATGCTAGCATGTTTATTTATTATGAGGATGAAATTATATGTACCACTCAAACTTCATGTTATAATGTAGACAATAGGCATTTTTCATTTCTTTCTTTTCTTCTTGTTCTTGTTCTTCTCCTCCTTCATCTTCTTCCTCCTCCAACATCTCTTCTTCCTCCTCCTCATAACTGTTGTCCGAACTTCTGATTTTATCAGGTAGGGTTGGCTACTGTACTGAGAAGTGAAATTTCTTGCCCATGGTCACATAGCTAGTGGCTCCATCTGAACTAATTTCTTTCTCACTCCAAGACTAGGGCTTTGTTTACTGACTGACTGACTGACTGATTTTCTGTCTCTGTCTCTATCTCTCTCTCCCTCCCTCCATATGTATATATGTATGTATATGTATATGTATATGTATAGATATATGTGTATATATGTTTAAGTATATGTATATATGTACACACATATGTATATACATATATACACATACACACATATACATGTCTTTGTATATATAGGCACTTTCTTCTTTTGCTCATTGTTCTTAAGTACTTCCTATGAAGTAATAGAATGTTCACTTTCTCTTTCACAAATTAATCCTTCAATTTTTAGAAAATGGGGCTTTTTGCTGAAACCTTTTCTGTTATTCCCTGATGCCTATCTTGTATATATTCCTTGGTTTCCTTTAAGACTGAGCTCAAATGCTTCTTCCTGCTGTAACAGGCTTTTCCCAGTCACCTTAGCTGCTAATGCCTTCCCCTTTAAAGCAATCCTCCTTAAACTCTGTATTTATCTTGGATGCATTGACTTATCCCTATTAGAATGTAGACTTTTGAGATCAGGGACTGTTTGTATTTTTAATTTATACCCTCAGTGCTTAACATAGTGCTTGGCACATAATAAGGGCTTAATAATAAATGTTTATGATTTGATTAATTCAGGCTAAACATCCCCACTTAATTTCTTTCAACTATTCCTCATATGACTCATTTTCAATCTTGTCATCACCTTGGTCACCCCTTGTCCACCCCTTGTCTCTGGATACAATCCACCTTTTTCATCTTTCACTATGGTGTTTTGCATTACTAATATATGGCTTAAATAATAACTAACATTCATATTGTACTTTAAGGTTAACAAATTGTTTTACATATATTGTAACATGTGATTATTATACTAATCTGTGAGCTTGGCACTATTATTATACCCATGTGATACCTGAGGAAACAGAAATTCAGAAACATCAAATAGCTTTCCGAGAATCATATAGCTAGCAAGTATCTGAAAAAAGGATTTAAACTTATCTTCCTAATTCCTAGTCAAGAATGCTATCTGTCATGCCACCAATTGTTTCTTTGAATGAAGATTATAAAAATCAAGTTAAGACTGAATGTTACTCCAGCAATTTTATTATATGGAGTAGGATTACAGAACCATAGGATTTCATTTTATTTTTAAAATTATATTATTTATTTTTAGCTATCACCAATCACTTCCATAAGTTTTAAATTTTCTCCCTCTTCCTTCATAAGACAGCTTGAATCTGATATGGGTTCTACAATACATTCCTATTAAACACATTTTCACATTAGTCATGTTGCATAGAAGACTCGTAATGAATGGGGAAAACCATGTGAAAGAAAAAAAAAACAAAAACAAAAAGGAAAACAGTCTGCTTCATTCTGCATTTCAACTCCATAGTTCTAAGAACTGTAGGATTTTAGAGACAAAACAATTTTTTAACAAATCAATTAGTCCAACCCCTTAATTTGACAAATGGAGACACTGAGGTCAAGAGAAGTTAACTGCTCATGCAAAGTAACACAACTTTTTAGTAGATGAGTCACCTGAACTCAGGTTTCTAGGACTCCATGTTCAATGTTGCTATCACTGTACTATGTTGCCTCCCTATGATATCTTGTTGGAAAAATATTTATATGAATCCATATTATCTTGAATATCTATGAAAAAGTGGAGCAACATGTTATCAATGATAAAGATGAACTTATACAGCACTTTAAAGTGTTTTGATCTTCAACTATCTGGTATATAATGCTTTAAAGGTCCAAAGTCTCTTCATATCCTCTGCCTCATTTTATCCACAGAACAACCCTATGAGGTAAACAGTGCACATATTATTATACATTTTTTTTTGCTTTTTTTTTTTTGGAGGGAGGAAGGAAGGGCAATTGGGGTTAAGTGACTTGCCCAAGGTCGCACGGCTAGTTTTTTGTGTTAAGTGTCTGAGGTAGGATTTGAACTCAGGTCCTCCTGACTCCAGGGCTGGTGCTCTATTCACTGCGCCACCTAGCCGTCTTATTATACAAATTTTATAGTTCATACAAATTAAATAATTTGCCTAAGACTACACTAGTAGGTAGTGAAGACTAGGCTTTAGACCTAGATCTTTGCATTCCAAAGATTCTTTTTATTACTGATATTTCTGTTGGCTCATAAGTACTCTATAATTTCAGGGGAAGCCTGAATAAAACAACTGACTGTACATTTTTATTTAGCCGCATTGTGAAAAAAAGTTTCCCAACTTAATGTGCTAATCTGAGTGCATTTTAAATGAGCTCTGAATCTCAATAAGTTATTCCATTACAGTACTTTGGAACTGCAAGGATTCATTTGTCTCACAAACATCCATGTACACCTGGATTTCTTCCCAGTTCCTAACCATTCCAAAATCTTTTCCTCCAAGTTACAATTCCACTAAGTATCCACAAGATGGTGCTGTAGTGGAAAGCACACAACCAGAAATTACATAAAGCATGTAAATTGTCGATGCGTGCAAGCACAAATCTCCGAGTATATTTCTATATTACAAACAAGGTCATTTCATTCATCACTCACACTGTGTGGAACATCACTCCACTTGGTCTTCCCTTGTTTTTCCCAACCCCCTGCTCCACCTTGCTTCATTTCTAGAGAAAATTACTCATGATGTTCTTAATTATCTTTCACTAACTTGACTACCATTTAGCATCATGAGCCAGCTTTTTATTCTAAAGGAGTGGTTTCTGAATATGGTGATGAAAACAATACTATTATTCATGTTTTTTTGAGGGGGGGGATATTTGTCATAGAGCTCATCAACACATCCTACAAATGGCAAAAGATGGAGAAGATGCTGTCTGATGAGAACTCATGTGGCAGATTTCAGTGCTTAAGATGACCATGAGCTTTATATGAGTCAACTGTGTGATGTAGTTCCTAAAAATCAACTGAAAAGTACAATCTTAAGATGCCTGATGACCTGACTCCTGAGCCTCAAATAGAATGTACTTCTAGGTTTAAGCCATATTTTCTTAAGACAAACATTTATGGACTATACATAGAGGAAGGAGCTCCATAGGTGAGTTATCTTCACTTCTTTTATTGTAAAATTTTATTTTCCCATTCATCTACAGAGTAAGGATGCTTTTCATGCAGACATTTAGGTTCTTTGCATATTTTAGGGACTTATCTGGTACCAATATAGAGTCTAGTGTAGCATAAATGTCTGGACTGGGAGTAAGGAAAACCTAGGTTCAGATCTCACATTTTATTTCTTTCTAGCCAAGGGACCATGGACAAATCACTGAATCTTATTGCTTTAGATAACTTTCACCTATCTAAGTTATGAATGTGTTTTTTTTCTTACTTTGCTGTTAGGAGTTACCACACTTAAGAAATTAAAAAAAAATTCTTTCAATACTGATATTGACACATTTGGCACACCACATAGTACATCTTTCTGTGACATTCAATAATAATGATAATGATGATGATGATGATAATAATAATAATAATAATAATAATAATGAACTCTCATAGTTTTGATCTAAGAATAATGCAACTTTTTGCCATCTTTGCCATCTTCTTTTGGCATGTTCACTTTACTATTTTCTACCACTTTATACTGTAGTTTTATGACTTGTCTATCATGACCTTTATTATTTTCACTGACTTTTGTAGTAGGATTTCTGCACGAATCTTAAAATCAACGTTAATTAGTACCAGTTGCTTCCAATGAAAAATATCACTGTGTACTGTTCTGGTCACTCCACCTTAATTCCGTACTTAACTTTTCCAACAAATCTATGATCTCATCAATTCATGGTTTTGTCATATGATACTGATTTTGGCCCAATCATACCTTCCCATACTGGGCAACTCTTGTTCATGTTCTCCTCAAAGGTTGCCACAGAGAGTCTATAGAACCTTCTGGAGGCTTTCTTTGCTTTTTTCCAAGATTCTGTGGGGTTAAATGGAGCACTCTTGCAATCTACCTATCATTCTTTGCTCTTGCCGTGTGATCAGATGCTCTTCTTCTTCTCTTATCATATAGCTTCTTGATGACATTCTTTACTCTTGTTATTCTTTGGGATTCATTGATTATATGTTGCAGCCTACTCATGCCCACCATGTGTCTGCCTCCCTGCGTTGTCCTCTGTGTGATATTCATCTTTAATGCATCAGAGGCAGTGGTGTTCCATGTTCTGCTGCCATACAGCAATACCAGTAAAATGAAAGTACCAATAAAAAGATGGATCTTTGCTTTCCCAGGAAGCTTGGCATCAGTAAAAATGCTTTGTAATTTCCCCAATGCTCACTCTCCTTTATAAGTCTGGGCCCAGTTTACTATCCATCTGTATTATCTGTCCCAGATATACATTCTCTTGGACAGGCTATATGGGATATCCATCCAAATGCATATTGAAATCTGGGCAATAAGCATTCTTTATTCACTTGGTCCCATGTAAATGGACCAGTTAAACTTCTCTGAGTAATTATAAATCTTTTTTTTCCCCCCAGTAATGCCTTGGTGCTTGATGCAGTCAACACAGTCATCTACATAAAGGGGAGATTAGAGGACCTCATCATCTCCAGGGAATCCCTTTCATAGATGAGTTCCTGTTGGATCTTCCCCATCAGAATGATTCATACCTTGGACAAATACCAGTTTTATATCTTAACTGATCCTTATTATGAGATGGCCATTTCCATCGTTATTTTTGTTGTTACATCTTCTAAGGAATCCTGTAAGATTTTGATGAACCATTGTAAGAGATTCTATTAGAAAAGAACCTCTAAGGCTTTAGGCTTCATATTAATATTATATATTGTTTATATTTATTATTACATTAGTTACATGTTTATCTTAGAAATGCCTCCATCAGGGATGCTTTATCATGAAGCTTTTGCATAGATGGGGAGAATAATCATCTCAGTCTATTGCTATTGATGTCCTCTTTACTTTTTTCAGCGTTTATGAGCTCTGAGATTTCCCCCTCCCCATACCCTTGGTATCTTCCTTTCCCTCAGGTATCTTACATATTGCTCCCTCACCCCTCCCCATCCCATATTTATCCCTTCCAGCATGAATCTCCTTTATATACACTAGTTTCAATCCAGATGCTTTTTCCATCTTGGTTCTCTTTAGTATCATATCAATCTCCCTTATCCTACATGGCACTGAAGATTGAACCTAAAGTTGGCTTTGGGCATCCTCAAAAGCTTTGGATCAAGCTGACTAAGGAACAACAAATTAATCTGCTCCATACTTTTCAGGTAGTGCTATTTATTGCTAAATCCATGCATTTCATAGTTTTTGGAGTAAGGTCCAATTTAATTCAGTAATTTTGGTGTAGTGGAAGGAGAATTGGGTTTGGAATCAGAAGACTTGATTTCAAATTTTGCCCCATCACTTAATAGTTAGATGACTTGAGCATGTCATTTAAGCCTTTCTGTTGCAGTTTCCTTATTTATATAGTGAAGAGATGCTTTGTACCCCTTCTAGATGATGTGTAAGATTCACTCCAGGTCTGGACTTATGCTCCCTCATAGTCATTTGTTACATGTCTAGTATGTACTTTAGAGCAGCACAGTGGTAGACGTTGTTGGGGAGATAACTAAGCTAAAACAAGTTCTGGTTCTATTTGATAAGCATTAATTAGGTGTCTCTTAAATACAATACTATGTTAGTTCCCAAATTATAGGAGTTAGTAATTTAACTCTTACTAGCCATTGCTAATTGTTACCATTAGTAAGTGCCTACTGTATGAACTGCTTACAAGTTTCTGTGCCCATTAAGATTATAATGCACTTCAGGAAAAAGAGACATATTCCCAAATCATCCTAATACACAATGATATTTAAGTACCTTAGAGATATGTGAAAGAAATATGTTGAATTGCATCTGCCATAAAAGATTACTACCAATAGAGAGAGAAATGGAGATCAGGAAGGGCATTCTGAAAGAAATGGCATTTGGGTTGGACATTCAAAGATGAAGAGGAATCCAATGGGAAGAGAAGTGGAAGGAGCAAATTTCAGGTAAAGATAACCATGGCATAATGAAAAGAATAGAGGAAGGAAAGCAAAAAGCCTATGAATAAAGCGCTGTATAGTTTTTGCTGAGCAACCAATCAAAAACCTTTTTTTTCATTTTTCCCTTTTAATTATTTTTCTGCCTAGTTACATATAAAACAATTTTTAACATTCATTTATAGAACTCTGAGTTCCAAATTCTCTCCCTCCTCCCCACCCTCATTGAGAAGGCAAGCAATTTGATATAAGAAATGCATATATAGTCAAGCAAAAACTATCCATAATAATCATGTTGTGAAAGAAAATATAGACCAAAAAAAACCTCTCAAGAAAAACAAAGTTAAAAAAAGTATGCTTTGGTCTGTATTCATATACCATCATTGGTTCTTTCTCTGAGGATAGAGAGCATTTTTCATCATAAGTCCTTTAGAGTTGTCTTGGATCATTGTATTGCTAAGAATAGCTAAATCATTCACAGCTGATCATGTTACAACATTGCTATTACTTTGTACACAGCGCAGTTCACTTTGTATCAGCCCATCCAAGTCTTTCTAGGTTCTTCTGTGAGTGTCCTGCTCATCATTTCTTGCTGTACAACAGTATTCCATCATAATCACATAGCAGAACTTATTCAACCATTCCACAATTGATGGGCATACCCTCAATTTCTAATTCTTTGCCCCCGGGAAAGAGCTGCTATGAATATTTTTGTACATAAAGGTCCTTTTCCTTTTTAAAAAATCTCTTCTGTGATATATTGGTAGTGGTGTTGCTAGATCAAAGGGTATGTATGGTTTCATAGCTCTTTGGGCATAGTTCCAAATTGCTCTCCAGGATGGCTAAATCTGTTCACAGCTCCAGCAGTGCATTATTGTCTCTTCTACATCCCTCCTACATTTGTCATTTACTTTTTCTGTCCTATTAGCCAATCTAATAGGTATGAGTTAGTATCTCAGAATTATTTTAATTTGCCTTGCTCCAATCAATAATATTTCTCTAATCGAGTATTTTTTCATATAGCTATAGATAGCTTTGATTACTTCATCTGAAAATTGATCATACCTTTTGATCATTTATCAATTGAAAAATGGCTCTTATTTTTATAAATTTGACTTCGTTCACCATATGTTTGAGAAATGAGGCCTTTATCAGAGAAACTTCCTTCAAAATCTTTTTCATAGTTATTATTGCTAACTATATTCCCCTCCATCCTATCCCTCGGTCCCCTATTTAGTCTATTCTCTTTCTCCTTTCACCCTGTCCCTCTTCAAAACTGTTTTGCTTCTGACTATCCCCTCCTCCAATCTTCCCTTCCTTCTATCACTTCCCCCCTTTTCTTATCACTTTCCCCACATACTTTCCTGTAGGGTAAGGTAGATTTCTATACCCACTTGAGTGTGTATATTATTCCCTTTTTTGAGCCAATTCTGAGAGTATATATATACTACTTCTAACTATCCTAATAATGAGAAAGATCTTATGGTTACAATTATCATCTTCCCATGAAGGAACGTAAAAAGTTTAAACTTATTTAAATCCCTTATGATCTGCCTTTCATGTTTCTCTTTTTATGTTTCTCTTGAATCTTATATTTGAAAGTCAAACTTTCCATTCAGCTCTGGTCTTTCCATCAATAATGCTTAAAAGTCCTCTATCTCATTGAATATTCATTTTCCCTCTGAAGGATTATATTCAGTTTTGCTGGATAGATGATCCTTGGTTTCACTCCTAGCTCCCCTGCTCTCCAGAGTATCATATTCCAAACCCTCCATTACTTTATTGTAGAAGCTGCTAAATCTTGGGTTATCCTGACTGTGACTCTAAGATACTTGAATTGTTTCTTTCTGGCTGCTTGCAATATTTTCTCCTAGATCTAGGGACTCTAACTTGACTATAATATTTCTGGCAGTTTTCATTTTGGGATTTCACTGAGGAGGTGATTGGTAGATTCTTTCAATTTATATTTTCCCTTCTGATTCTAGAATATCAGAATAGTTTTCCTTGATAATTTCTTGAAAGAAGATGTCTAGGCTTTTTTTTTGATTATGACTTTCAGGTAGTTGAATAATTTTTAAATTATCTCTCCTGGATCTATTTTCCAGTTCAGTTGTTTTTCCAATGAGATATTTCATAGTCTCTTCTATTTTTTCGTTCTTTTGGTTGTGTTTTATTGTATCTTGATTTCTCATAAAGTCATTAGATTCCATTTGCTCCATTCTAATTTTTAAGGAATTATTTTCTTTTGTGAAATTTTGGACATTTTTTTTCCTTTTGGTTAATTTTGCTTTTCAAATCATTCTTCTCATCACTGGCTTTCTGGACCTCTTTTCCCATTTTGCCTAGTCTGTTTTTAAGGTGTTATTTTCTTCAGTATTTTTTTTTTTTGGTATCTCCTTTACCAAGCTGTTGACTCTTTTGTCATGATTTTCTTGCATCGGTATTCTCTTCTCAATCTTTCCTTTACCTCTCTTGCTTGATTTTCAAAATACTTTTTGAAGTCTTCCATTTTCTGAGGCCAATTTCTAGTTTTCCTGGAGGTGTTGGAGGTAGGAGCTTTGACTTTGTTGTCTTCTTTTGAGTGGAAGTTTTGGTCTTCTTTGCCACTATAATAATTTTCTATAGGCAGAGTTCTTTTCCCCATTGCTCATTTCCCCAACGTATTACTTGAATTTTATCCTTTGTTAAAGTAGGACTCTGCTTCTAGAGTAGAGGACACACTGTCCCAAGTTTCAGGGGTTTTGTGCAGCTGTTTTCAAAGATACTTCTAGGGATCGATAAGTTTTCAGTTCTTCTGAAGTTCTATGATCTAAGGAGAAGTTTTAGCTGTGATCTAGTCTATGAATGACCACAAGTACTCTTTTCTGCCCTGGAACTATGAGGAGGGTTCTTCCTCCACTGGAGCTTCAACCTCTGCTCTGCTATTGTTCCTCTTCACTCTGAGACTGCTCTCAGGACTGTGACCCAGATATGAGTATGAACAATGCAACAGAGTCCTGCCTCAGTGCTAGCAAAATGGCCCCTGTAATCTCCTTATAACCAGTTGTTCAACTTCCTTACCATCTGTGGGCTGAGAGCTCAATAAGAAGCCACTGCCTATTCAGTGAATCCTAAGGCCTGCTCCTGGTTTGCTGTGGCCAGGGCTGTGCTTGCATGGCTTATGTTGGACTGCACACTCCTCTCACTCAGTTGCAGCAGAACTTTTGCTACTGACCTTCCAAATTGTCTTTGGGATCTGTGGATTGAAACTCCCCAAAACTGCTACTGCTGTCAGTGATTCAGTTGCCCAAGACCTGCTCTGGGCTTGCTGGGACCAGACCTGTATTGGAGGAACCTGTATTGGACTGTGCTGCTCTCTTTCCCTGGTGCAACTGACCTTTCCTGCCAACCTTCCAAGTTGTCTTGGGATGGAAATTTGTTTCACTCCATCTTTTTGTGGGTTCTACTGATCTAGAATTTTTTTGGAGTCATTTAAAAAAGTTATTTGGAGGGGTTTGGGGGAGAGCTCAGTTGAGTCTCTGCCTTTACTCTGCCATCTTGGCTCTGCCTCCTCAAAAACATTTACTAAGGACTTTTTATGTACTAAGAACTTGTACAAAATTGAAGGCAAAATAGTTCCTGTGGTTCTTTCCCTAAAAGAGCTTACATTATAATGGGCAAGACAAAAACATACAAGAGACAAACAAAGCAGATATAAGACAGTCCTGGAGGAGAAGGTATTGGCAACTGGGGGAACTAAGAAAAGTCTCCCATAAAAGGTGGTGCTTGATATATAAACCTTGAAGAAAATAATGGAATATCAAAGACATTGTGAAGGAGAGGATTCCAGAGCTTGGGTATAGTCAATTCCATGTCACAGAGATGGAGTGTGTGTAGGCCAGTGTGACTGATGAAAGAGAAGAGAATGTATGAACACTGGAAAAGGAGGAAGGGAACATGTTGTGATGAGTTATAAATGTTAAACAGAGGATATTATATTTGACTCTCGAGTTAATAATGAATTGTTCTTGTTTATTGAACAGTGAGGTAACATGTCCAGACCTATACTTTTAGAAAATCACTTTGGAGACTGAATGATTGATTGATTGCAATGGGGGCAAAATTAAGGCAGGAAGACCAACCCAGAGGTTCTTGCAGTACTCCAGTCATGAGGTAATGAAATCCTAAATTAGAGTGGTACCTGTGTTAATAGAGTGGTGTCAGATATGAAAGATATTGTAGATATAGAAATTTTAAGATTTAGCACAGAGAAGAGTAATGTGAGATGATGTTTGGAAAGGGAGGCTGGCATTAGATTGTAGAAGATCTTGAATGTAAATGAAAGGAAACTGGACTTTACTCAGTAGGTGAAAGGGAACCACTGAAGATTTTTAAGCGCAAGAGTGACAAGATCTGATCCATATATGAAGAAAATTAATATGGCAATGTAATCAAGGAAGGATTGAAGAGACAGAGAGAGTGGAGGCAAGATGTCCTATTGGGATTCTATTTCAATAGTCCTGGCAGCTAGTAATGAGCATCTATACTAGGGCAGTGGCAGTACCAGCAGGATTAGAACTCAGAGGCATCTCAGAAAAGCTAATTCAGGCTAAAGGTACTCTTTGATTTTCAAAACAATAGCTCACCATTGTTTTTATTTTTACTATTTAGATGTAAATTTAGTTCAAAGCAAAGACATTTGATGAAATTGTCTAAGAAGCAATATGGGGATAGAACAGTGGCACATTCTATCACAGATGATACACATACAATTAATGGAAAGAGTAGAGGACATGGATAAGGAATGTATGTGAAGTCAGCATGATATATGGAAATTGTGCTGATTTTGGAGTCAGATGAACTGGATTTGACTGCAATAGCTGCCACTAATTATCTGTGTCACCTAGGCAAGTCATTTAAACTTTATGGACCCTACTTCTACATTTGTCAGATGAATGGTTGAATTAGGTGATCTCTAAAGCTCCTTCAGCTATACGTCTATGAACCCATAACTTCTAGGAAAAGACATGATCTGTTCCCAAGTGTGGTACGGAAGCTCATTCCTCCAGTTTTGTAGGCCAAACAGTGTGTTCTGGTGATATTTTCATGCTGCTCACAGAGGGCCTTTCCCCTAGCTTTCTCACATGACGTGCTCTACTGAATTTGTGGCAGCTGTTGAGCAATATCCCACTATTCTTCTGGCTAATGTGGTATTCAGCTTTGCTAGATTGTGGTTTCAGGGTTACTCTCTGTTACCAGCTTCTGGGCATTAGTCGATGTGTTCAATTGAACTGCTATATCTTCCCCAGAAGAGGATGAGTGGGTTCTGCCATCTCTATTTTAGCTTTGAGCTCAGAGATTTAAACTTCTGTTCTTTTAGTGAGAGAGGCAACTTCCAGGCATCAGACTAAAGAAAAACTTTCAACTTCTTTTTCTTCATTAGAAGATAAATCTGTCATTTCCCAGAGTCTCCTATAAACCTTACTCTCCAGAAAGAGTCTTAGCTTTCAGCAGGCAAAATTTTTTGAAGCACAGAACAGTTAGCAGTTAAGCAGAACCCACAGGCATTAAATTTACTTTCAAACCTAATTCTTCCTGCTCACCAGGGGCGATGTCCCCCAAATCATGACGTAAATTAGACTTTGAAAGTCTTTGTAACTTCCATGTAATGCCTTTTTGGTGATACTGTGTTCCAACATGAATTTCTGCCAAGGAACCACCCAGGAGCCAGGTGTGTCTGGGGAACTGTAATTTTTCTCCCTAACCCTCAGGTTCCTTAGTTCTTCTATATAAATGAACAAGAGAGGGGAAGGTAAGAATGGCAACAACATAAACCTAGGTGGAGCCATGCCAAAAGATCTTTCTTCAACTCTGTTCTTAGTTTCAAAATATTACCTTTACTTGATGTATGACTGGCAATACACCTCCTAGGTTGTGAGTCAACTTACAGGTAGAATGGGCAGAGCTTGGTAACTAATCCCCCTTTTTCTCACTTTAGACAAAAATAATCCTAAAATTTCAAATGTAGGAGGCAGATTGGATGATGGTGTCACTGGCAGAAAAAGTGAAGACAGAAAGAGGAACAGGCTTAGTGAGAAACATACTACTACTACTACTACTACTACTACTACTACTACTACTACTACTACTTCTACTTCTACTACTACTACTACTACTACTACTACTACTACTACTACTACTACTAATGATTTGCATTTATATAGTACTTTAAGGTTTGCAAACTTTAGAAATAAAGTTTTATTTCTTTAAAATTAACTCAATCCTGTCTGTTTTACTTTAGAAATATCTTATTTTATTCCCAGAACAACCCTTGGAAGTATGTGCTATTAATATACTCATTTTATATGAGAACTGAGGTAGACAAAAGTGAAGGAACTGGGTACAGGTCACACATGTAATAAGTGTCTCATCAGGACTTGACAGATTTTCCAGAATCCAAATCCAACATTTTTTCTACTGTGCCACCTAGCTGCCTCTAACAAACTAATAATAAATTTGGTTTTGTTAACTCTGAGACACCAGTGGAACGTCTAGAAACAGATATTCTCTAGGAAATTAGAGCTGTGGGTCTGAAGCTCAGATGGCAAATCAGGGTTGGGGATTTAGATTTGGAAGTCCCATACTCATGAGTGGTAGTTGAAACCATGAGAATTAATGAGATTGGCAAAAGGAAAAATGAAGAGAGTAAAGAAGAGAGTGTGAGAAATGAATATTTTTCTCTTGTAATTAATAACTAATCATTGTGTTAAGACTAAGTTTTTCCTCCCCTTTCTACTTCCTCATCCAGAAATTAATCAGTGTGGAAATTTCTCTTAAAGATTTACCCAAGAGCAAATCAGACAGTAAAAGAAATTCTAATTTTGGGGTAATGAGTATATTCCTGCTCATTATGTTTGCTCAGAGGTCTGGGAAAATGTTGATTCTCCCTTTAATCAAGGCAGGTGATATAGAAATGGATGTTTCTTTGATCAAGATTTGGGTTACCTAAGTTGCCCCAAGACTCTCATTTTAATATAGCCCACTTCCCATTGTGTTAAGTAGTCAGAGTTGATAGTCATCCCTCAGGAACTCCTACTCTTCAAATGGCATATAAACTGTAAGCCCATGGCTATGAGAGGCATTTGGTCTAAAAGGGATGGCCAAATGACCATCCTTTTGTTAATAACATGCTGACCTTATTAATAAAATGATTAAATAAGCCCTGAAACTCTGTCTCAGAATTTTAAAATTTTCTATGAGTCAATCACAGACTAAGTCCTTAAAGAGATCTGCAAAAGGATACCGAAGCCAGTGAAGGAGACAGTTAGACGGCTTAAATAGGTAGGGAGGAAAACCAGGTGAATGTGGTATGTCTGAAGTCAAAGTAGGAGAGGATAGACAACCATGACAATGTTACAGAGAAATCAAGAAGAACATAGCACTGCCCCTATGCCAATTACAGGGTTTTTTTTTGCCCTAAAAATTGTTGTGGGAAGAAGTCCTTTATTATTTACAAAGCCTCTGTTTCACCCACTTAATGTTTGTTTTTTTTATCTTCTAAATTTGTCACATTTCTCTCTCCCCTTTTATACATTCTAAGATGATTTTAGATCGTTTGTCCTTGTTTGACTTCTTTTGCTCTCTGTCACCTTGCCTCTGTTCAGATAGACTCCCAGTTATTTTTATTATTTCTGTTCCCTTTTTCCACCTTAAATTTATTATCTAGTCTCTTGATTTTGTTCAGTCATTTTTCAATCATGCCTGAATCTTTGTGACCCCATTTGGGGTTTTCATGGCAAAGAGACTACAGTGATTTGCTGTTTCAATCTCCAGCTCATTGGAGGAACTGAAGCAGACAGGGTTGAGGGACTTTGCCCAGGGTCACACAACTAGTAAGTGTCTGTGGCCAGATTTAAAATCCAGGCTCTGCACTCTATCCCTTATGGTGCCACCTAGCTACCCTAGTTTCTTCATTAACCATAGTTATAGACAGGGATAGAGGTGGTAAACTCCAAATGCGGAATGAAACATACACTTTTGGACATGGCAAATCTGTGAATTTGTTTTGTTTGATTTTACATACATGCTACAAAGGTTTTTATTCTATTTACTGTTTCTCCTTCAGTGTAGGAAGAGTGACAAGAAGGGAGAAAAATGTTTGTTAACTGACAAAATAATTAAAAATAAAGTCTTTGTCAATATTACCTCACTGGAAACTTTTCCCTTTCCCCAATTCACCCCCCCTCCCCCATATAAGTTTTAATGTGTCCCATCTTTCTCCGGTCTCCAAAAAAGGAAATGACTTTCTTTCTTTTCCTATAATATATGTGTGTGTGTGTGTGTGTGTGTGTGTGTGTGTGTGTGTGTGTGTGTTATATCCATATCTTATTTTATATATTTATATATCCTATTTTATGCATATATCTAGCTATATCCTATTATATATGTATATATACATACACACATATGTACATATATATAAATACAAACACACAGACACATATATTTATCTTCCTTTTCCAACATAGAATTTGAACATCTTCCATATGCCTCTGCCAGGACTCTTAGATTCTGAGAAGTTAATACTGTTCTGTCAGCCTAGGCAGTGAGACTGAGTCAGTGGGTACAGAGAAGCTTTAGTCAGGGCTTTAGCTCAAGCATATTAAGAAATGGTCTGGCAGGCAGGAAATAACCTGGGTTCACTTACTGGCACACCTCAGATCATGAATGTAGCCCATATTGAGAGGAGCTGTAGCAGAGATGACATTTCAGGAGCACAAGTTAGTGCCTATTTACCAGCCATAAAGACTGAGTCAAGGGAATGTAGCTCCATGCTCTTGCTCTTGGCTACAGCTAAGGATTTCCCCTTTTCCCTCTCTAAAGTCAACCTAGACTATTTGACTATCTGAGGCAGCACTTATTGGGCATTAAAGGGTAAGATTAATTATACATGGTCTCATCCAAAATTAGAAGTTGGTTCCTCCTCCACCTAGAACTCCTCACTAGTCTGTAGAAAATGCAATATTTTCTGCATGGCCTTGGGTCTTTTACTGTGCTTTTGGATGTCCAGTTGACTCAGTGAGGTCAGCCTCCCTTGGTTTCTCTCATCTCCAGGGATTTGTGGCTCCCTGATATTAGCAGAGGGTTTTGTCTAAGTAGAATGTAAGATCTAAGTCAAAGATTGGTCTGAGAATTATTTTATAATGGCTTATATTTGTACTTAACAATTTGCAAAAATACTTTTAACTTTTAACATATGTTTCACTGAATTCTCACTCTGAGGATAGCCATGTAAGGTATGATTTTTTACTATTTCACACATGAAGGAACTAAGGTTCCCAAGAGTCTAAGTGATTTGCCTGAGGTTACTAGGAAATGAGAGTGATGGGATTTGAGGCTCCAACTATCTCAGGAATATCTTTTTCTTTGGTATGGGCCTGTACTTTTCATCTTTATTGGCTCAAAGGAAATCTGACTTTTTAAACAGTTGTTCAGGGAGGACTACCACCTCTAGTACAAGGGTTTGCTCAGCCTTTGTTAGTGCTTCTCACCCACCTTTAGTGTCTACCTGTCACCCAACTCTCACCTGTAATTCCAAAGCTGCAAGAATGCATAGTGGCTACATCCTGGTAAAACCGTCTCAGCAGATGGGCTAACACAGGCTGAGGATAACTACAGGCTTCAAACCCATAGGTGAGTTAGAGGGATTTCTACCCCATGCATATGAAGACTTCCCCAGTAGAATGGGTAACTTAAAACAATTTGTTCCAATGACCATAAAGGCCACTGAAGTCGACCCTGTGGAGCACTTAGTGCTTGGTCAGGCACTCAAGATACCAGTGTGTTCCTCTTTGTCCTAAGCCATCATCAATTCTGACTTTTGTCTTGCCACTGAACTTCAATGACATTGTAAGGGAGAGTGAGACTGATAACTTCACATAACTCTGCCTCACTTCAATCCAATTCACATGCAAGCCAAGACATCATCTTGTGATGTCATTGGGCCTCTTAGAAAACAAAGGATACATAGCAATACTTTGATATTGAAGCTTAAAATTTTTTTTCATTATGGTTTTCGAGTTATATCTATATTCCCTCATCTCTTCATATACCCTAAAATTGGACCATGTATTGTAGTCTAAATGACCATGATCCTTCTTTGAGTTTAGGTCACCCATGCTGCTGCCTAATGTCAGGTCCCTTTCCTGACTAATTTTATCTTCCTTTTCCAACCTGAAACTTCCATCATCTCAGCGAACTTCTTATTTCTGTACTTTGTCCTGTTTTATTGGTTGGATGGTAATAATGAAGCCCTGAGTATAGTTAACTGTGGATAGCTTTCTCTGGAACTTCATTCTCATTCAGCACCTCCCAAACACCTTCATATTGAGATTCAGAACACTGTCATGTCTTAGGGTCTTTCTCTGGGTGCAAAATTTCTAGAATTTAGTTTTTATAAAGCAATAATTTACTTCATCATCTATATTATCTTCTAAAAAATATAATTTCTCTGATTATCTCTCTTAATTAGGTCTATTTTTGTTTTTGCTTTGTCTGAAATCATGATTGTTATCCCTGTCTCTTTTACTCCAGCTGCAGGAAAGGATTCTACTCTACCACATTATCTTAACTCTGTGTGTGTCTTTCTGTTTCAAGTGTGTCCTTTGTAAACAACATTTTATTGGACTGTGGTTTCTAATCCATTCTGCTACGTGCATCCATTTTATGGGTGAACTCATCTCAGTCACATTCACGGTTAACTAACTCTATATTTCTCTCTATCCTATCATTCTTCTGTTTACCCTTCTCTCTCCTTTTTTTTAAAAAATCTTCTCTCATCTCAAAAGTCTGTTATGCTTCTGACCTTAATAAACCCTCAGATTTATCGTTTTCCTCCAACCCTCACCAACGGGAATTGGGAAAAGTAGGTTCTATACTCAGCTGAGTATTTGTAACTATTCCCTCTTTGACATAATTCTGATGAGAATAGGGTTTAAACATTGTCTGATTCTCCTAGGCCACCATTTTCATCTCTACTATAAACACTCTTCATTATGTATCTCTTTTTATTTGGGAAACAATTTCCCCATTCTACCTCTCCTTTCTCCCTTCTCCCAAGGCATCCCTCTTTTTCAACTCCTCCTCCTTCTTTTCTTCTTCTTGTTCTTGTTCTTCTTGTTCTTGTTCTTGTCCTTGTACTTCTTCTTCTTCTTCTTATCATAAAATGATAGACATTGATACTCTCTATTTCCTTTTAACTAGCATCGTCATCATCATCATCATCATGTTCTTAGGAGATACATGTATCATCTTCCCATATATGAGCAGTTTAACTTTATTGAGTCCCTTATGATTACTCTTTCATGTCTACCTGTGCTTCTCTTGAGTCTTGTGTTTGAAAAAAATTTCTGTTCAGCTCTGGACTTTTAATGAGGAATGTTCAAAAGTCCTATATTTCATTAAATATACATTTCCCCATCCCCCAAAGGATTATACTCAGTTTTGCTGGGTACGTTACTTTTAGTTGTCATACTACCTCCTTTGCTTTCTGCAATGTCATATTCCAAGCCTCCCTCCTCTTTAATGTGGAAGCTGCTAAATTTTGTGTGATCCCAACTATGACTGCACAATATTTAATTGTTTTTTTTTTGGCTACTTGCAGTATTGTCTCTTTGACATGGGAGCTCTTTAATTTGGCTATAGTATTCCTGGGAGTTTTCATTTTAGGATCTCTTTCAGGAGGTAATTGGTGGATTCTTTCTTTTTAAATTTTTTTTTATTCATCTTGAACTTAAATACAAAGGGACCAAAAAGAATATTTCTTTCTATGTACAAAGCACAACATAAAAGAAGATTCAATATTAAAACATGAATTTCCACTTCACACTGTTTACTTTAAAAAAACCCTACATATTAAATGCTACACATCATTTTCAAAGCTACCCTGATTTTCTGTGCTTCCAAGTTTTCTTTTGTTCTGTGCTATACATTTTTTATTTTTTTTCTCCTGCCCACCTCACTCCACTCTAGAGAAGTTTACCATTAGACACAAATATTTATGTATATATAATATATGCATATATGTACATATATATGTAAAGCCATACTATACATACTTCTATTTATTAGCTCTTTCTCTGAATTTAGATAATATCTTCCTAAATAAGTCCTTTGTAGTTGATTTGAATATTTATAATGATCAAAATGAAATAGTCATTCAAAGTTATTCTTTGAACAATATTGCTTTTACTGTTTACAGTGTTCTTTGGTTCTGCTAATTTCCCTCTTCATTAATTTGTACAAGTGTTTCCACGTTTTTTTTCTGCAATCTATTTGTTCATTATTACAATACATCAATACAATAGTATTCTATCATAATCATGTACCACAATTTGTTTAGCCATTCCCCAAGTGGAAGGCATCCCCATAATTTCCAGTTCTTTGCCATCACAAAGAAAAGTGTTATAAATACTTCAGAATATATAGGTTCTTTTCATTTTTCTCCAATAACCTTTGGAAATAGACCTAATAGTGCTATTGCTGGATCAAAGGGTATACATAGTTTTATAACTCTTTGGGCATAATTCCAGATTGCTCTCCAATGTGGTTGGATCAATTCACAGTTCCAACAACAGAGAATTAATGTCTCAATTTTTCCACATTCCTTCCAACATTTGTCACTTTCCCTTTCTTTCATCTTAACCAATCTGATAGGCATAAGGTGTATCTCAAAGTTGCTTTAATTTGCATTTCTCTAAACAATAGTGATTTAGAGCATTTTTATATGACTATAGTTTTAATCTCTTCATTGAAAAACTGCCTGTTCATATTTTTTGACCTTTTATCATTTGGGTAATGACTCGTATTCTTAGAAATCTGACAAAATTCTTTCTATATTTCAGACATGAGACCTTTATCTGAGAAACGATCTATAAATTTTTCTCCTAAATTTTTGTTTTTCTTCTAATCTTGGTACATTGGTTTTATTTGTACAAAACTTTTTAAATTTAACGTAACCAAAATTTTGCATCCCATAATGTTTATTCATAAATTATTCTCCTATAACTGTCTGATAGGTATTATGTTTCATGTTCTTATAATTTTAAAATATTTTATATATTTATATTTTATCATTATTTATTATACTATATTTGTATATTTTATACTTTTTTTACCTAGTAATATTATTGCTGGCTCAAAGGATATGCCCTTTGGTCATAGTTCCAAATTATTCCCCAGAATGGTTGGACCAGTTCACAAATACACCAGTGATTTATTAGTGCATCTATTTTTCCTCATTACCTCCCACATTTGTCGTTTCTGATAGGTGTACAGTGTTACCTCAGAGTTCCTTTGATTTGTATTTCTCTAATCAATAGTCATTTAGAACCTTTTTTTCATATGACAATAGAGAGGTTTGATTTCTTTTTCTAAAAATTTCCCAATCACATAATTTGATCATTTATCAATTAGCGAATGGCTCTTATATTTATAAAGCTAATTTCCCTATATATTTGAGAAATCAGGCTTTTATACGAGAAATTTGCTGTGAAAATTTTTGTCATTACTTCATCATCTGTATTATTTTCTAACATATCTAGGCCATGTGTCCATTTTCATCTTATCTTCATAAATAGTGTAAAATATTGTTCCATGAGAAATTCCTGCCAGACTGCTTTCTAGCTTTCACAACAATTTTTTTTATTAAATAATGAATTCATATCCCCAAAGCTTAAATCTTTACATTTGTAAAACACAAGGTTACTGTAATCATTTGCTTTTGTGTATGTCTACTCTGTTCCACGGATCTTTCTATTTCTTAGCCAGTACCAGATAGGTTTGATAACTATTGTCTTATAGTAATTCCCATTTTTTCATTAATTCCTTTGATATTCTTGATTTTTTTTGTTTTTCAAAATGAATTTTGATATTTTTTTTCCAGCTTAGTAAAATTGTGTTTTGGTAATTTGATTGAGATGGCATTGAGTAAACAGATTAGGTAGAACTGTCATTTTTATTATAATGACTATGCCCACCCATGAACAATTAATGTTTCTCCAATTATATAAATCTGACTCTATATGGATAAAAAGTATTTTATTAAATGTAGTTAAATGTAGTTCCTGGGTTTGTTTTAGTAGGTATACTCCTAGGTATTTTGTACTATCTACAGTTATTTTAATGTGATTTCTTTGACTATCTCTTCTTTCAGGATTTTGTTGGTGAAATTTAGAAATGCTGACAATTTATGTGGGTTCATTTTATATTCTGTTACTTTGCTAAAATTATTGTTTCTACTAACTTTTTAGTTCCATCTTTAGGCCATTCCAAGTATGCCATCATATTGTTTGCAAAAAGATAATTTTATTACTTCATTGCCCATTCTGATTCCTTCAATTTATTTTTCTTCTATTATTACTATTTCTAGCATTTCTTTTTTTTTATTTTTGGAAGAGGGAAAGCAGGGCAATTGGGGTTAAGTGACTTGCCCAAGGTCATATGGCTAGTGTCTAAGGCTGGATTTGAACTCAGGTACTCCTGACTCAAGGACCAGTGCTCTATTCACTACTCCACTTAGCCTCCCCATTTCTAGCATTTGTAATACAATATTGATTAACATTGGTACCAATGGGCATCTTTATTTCATTCCTGATCTTACTGGGAAAGCTTCTTGTGCATTACAAATCATACCAGGTGTCTGGTCTGAGAGTTCTCAAAGCTGCTGTATGTGTTGTTGCACCTGCCTCCAAGACCCTCTGCTAGTGCTACTACTGCTTGTGCTAGGCACTGGTCCTGAATCCAATATCACAGACATTTACTACCGACCTCATAAATTGTCTTAGGTTGGAAAACTATCTCACCCAGACCTTCTGTTGCTTCTGCCACTCCACAATTTGATTTAGGCAGTTATTTTAAATTTGTTTGAAAGGGACTATTGAGAGACTTCAACTAGTATGCTGCCTGTCCTCTACCATCTTGGCTCCCCTCTTTATAATCCCTTCTTGACCTTAAATCCAGTACACTTGACAAGTAGTCAACTCTATCCCCCTCTTTGCTACAGTTCTAGTTGTCACTATACAAATCAAACTCCGAATCAGGCTATTGTTTTGGTTGACATTGTCACTATATCATAACATCTCACTTAAATGATAACATCTGCTGTATGCACTGATATGTTTGTAAGAAAAATTAGGTGAATCTTGAATGATCCTTGGTCATCTCAGTGAGATCACTGTGAACCTCACCCACTAGTCCTGCATGTTCTCTTTTAATGCATTCTCCAAAATAAATATAGTTTCTCTGCTTCTCTCATATTCACATCAAACTCTCTTCTTTTGGGGATTACCTTTCCTCTGGATTCACAGAATCATAGGATTTTGAGCCCAAAGGCACCTTAGATATTATTCAATTCAACACATCTTATAGATGAGAAAGCTGAATTCCAGAAGTAAAATAAATTGTGAATTCATCACAAGAATCTTCGCCATATAAATCCACAAGAAGGAATTCACACTATATATTTACAAAAAACCTTTCCTTGTAAGGATCTTCCTGTTCTATCCTCATACCTCTTACACTTGTTCTCTTCTTTCTTTCTTTTTTTCAGTGCTTTCCACATCTAGTCTCCCAGATTTTTTTTTTCCTTTCTTGTTTTGATCTTGTAATCGTCTGCATTTTTTTCCTTGTGTTCTTATTGTTCTCTTTCTCTTGGTAAGATTGCTTGAACTATTATATCATACTGGTCTTCTATGAGAGGATCTGAGTTCAAATCTTGCATTGGATACACAGCACCCACTTTTATGTTGGTAACTTGGGGCAAGACATTATCTTTATGGGCCTCAGGTTCCTCAGCTGTCAGTGAGAGACTGGATTAGAGAGAGGTTAGATTAGGTGATCTCTGAGGTCCCTTCCCTTCTAGATCTATAGTCCTATGACCTTTGCAATTGACTGTCCTCCCTTTCCCAACCCACCAACCCACCATGGCGGAGTCAAACAAAATTTTGTGACAAATTTGAAGAGGGAGAAATCCCTTTAAGCTGGAAGATGAGGGAAGACTTAATGGAACTGAGAATTTCTGAGTTGGGTCTGATGGAGAAAATGGAGGAGGGACGTGGAGATAACCTTTTAAATCTTTTTTAGGATGGAGTGGACCAAAATGTGAAGAGGTAAAACATCAAAATGCAAATTAAAGATAATGAGTAATTCAGTTTGCCTGGAATATAGAGTACACAATGATAAGCAGTGTAAAGTTGGAAGGATAGATTGGACCCAGGTTATAAAGGGCCTTCAGTAATAGGATATGGAGCTTATAGCATAGTACATTGGTTTGAACATATACCAGAAGACAAGAAGAAAGAATTTGACCCTCTTCTTTAGAAGCCAGATTTGTCTGCTGGGACTCTAACTGGTCTCTATGAGGCCAGGGCTAGAACCCCTTAGGGGCAGAGGTATCCTCAGCTTCCTGGTTCAGCAGGTTGTTACTACACTTCTGTATATGAGTGGCAATGGTGAACAACTGAAGCTTTTTTAATGGGCAAGTGACATGATGAGATCCACAAATTAAGAAGATTACTTTGACAAAGGTGTGAAGAAGGATCAGAGAGGAGGAAGATTGGGAAGCAGGAACTGGCTTACTAGTTGAGGTAGTAAGACAGGTTGCAGTGAGATAGAATACGTAAAAAGGAATGGAGAGACGTCATGGAGGTAGAACAATATGACTTTGAACTGATTATATTTGTGATATGAGGAAGAAAGAAGAGTAAAAGATTGTGGGATTTCTGAGCCAGGATGAATAGAAAAAGCGTCCTCAGCGAAGGTGGAGAAGACAGAAGAAATTGCATTTGAGCAGGTAAGAAGAGGATGAGTTGAGTTGGCTACATGTTGAGTTTGAGGTACTACCAAAAGCTAGAGGGGTTCATTTAAAAGCTTTTGTTTTGAAACCCACAATTCCAGCCTGTATTATTGAAGAGACCCCAGGTCTACTTTGAGGTGAAACTCCACCTTTGATGATATCCTCTTGCTTGGCTGGATAGACCAAGTTCGTTTAGGGGAAGATCCTCTTTGTGGTAACGGTATCTTTATTGGTGGCTTCCGGGAGTTGAAAAGGGAAGGCTTTTCTCAGTTTTTGCTGAGCTTCCTCCCCTTCTTATAGCATGAGGGAGATGAGATTGAATATGATTTGGGGAAAGGGCTCAATACAAGGGGCAGTAAATTGGAAAGCAGTAAGAACCAAAGTGAGAATACTGAAAATATAATACTGTCTATGCTGAGACCTAGTCCCAGTGGCTTTGCTTGCTCAGCTGGAGTAGTCAGAGTCAACATGTAAACACGTGTTTCAATGCTAATGACTCAGTAGTGTTTTAAGATTCCCTGGGAATCAGGGAAAGCCGATGCCGAGTAAGTTGCATAAATTTGTATTTATTACATTTTAAGTGGAAAGCAGTGAACTGGTGCAGGGGCCTCACAGGACTGAGGCTAAACATGTCTCTTGCTATCAACTTATTCCATCTTTTATTTCTCACTTCCCTTGCTATTAACTTCATTTATTTATTTTTGCCTTCAGAATTATATGGCTATAATTTCAATCTATTACTATTTAGTAATGGTCCTTGTAACCACAGTCATCCTAGTTTTATTGTAGATTGCTCTAGCCTCCCAACTCAAGGCTGAGGATCCAATAACATGGTGTGTTATTTGAGAAAATTAAAAATGATTCTATACAGAGCCATCCCTTACACCTGAATGATAGTCTTTTAATTTGATTATGTAATGGCAACATTTGGCATCATGGCTCATCATCTTGTGCTATTCCTTTTAGGGGGATCATTAGAGATCACAAATGGAAACTCAGTTATCCAGTGTCAGAATTATTTTATGCTTTTATTTTAAGAAGAGATGTGTGTTAGATGATCACACAATTCAGTCTAGAACTGTTTGTATGATTGGACATTTAGAATAGTCATTATGGAATTAATATCAACTTGGCAAGAGTTATCAAGTGGAGTGTCCCAGAGATCTCTCCTTGATTCTACTCCATTCAGTGCTTTTTCTCATTGAGTTAGATGAAGGAGAGATGGCAGGGCTTATCAGAATTGCAAATGGCATGAGGCTAGTAGAATTAGCTCACATCAAATGATAGAGTCAACTCAATAAACATTTATTAAACACTTGACTGTACAAGGTGATGTGGCAAGAATTGTAGAGAAAAAGACATCATCACCAACAAAGAATCATGAACAATGGGTGAATCAAAGAAATCGAAATCTAATAGGGATAAATGTAAAGTCCTAAACTTGGACTAATTAAAATAAACTACAGGAGTTCAGGGGTGAAGTCAAAAGGCAGCAGATTTTGTGAAGAGATTATGGAGATTTTAGTAGATCGACATCTCATCATGATTAAAGAGTGTGCCATTGTACCTCTCCCCCAAACAAACAACTATTGAAATTTTGAGCTAATGAGATAAATTAAGAGAGGAACAGTGTTCAGAACACAGGAAAAGATAATCTCATTGCACCCTGCTTTCACTGGAGCATATCTATAGCATTATTCTTGGTGCCACATTTTAGGAAGGATGGTGACAAACTGGAAAGTGACTGGAAAGTGTCCAGGGGAAGGAGAATGAGTTTTTAATTTTTTTTTAATTGATTTGTTTGTTTACTTTTAGTTTAAGATTCAGTTTCACCAGTTTCTTGAGTTTCAAATTTTCTCCTCTCCCCCTCATGGCGGCATGCAATCAAATACAGGATCTACAAATACGTTCACATTAGACATTAGTCTGGTTGTATAGAAGGGTTGTAACCAATGGAGTGAACAATGGGAAAGAAGAAACAAAACCAAACATGGAAAAGAACGAGAGCATGTAGATTGCTTCAGTATGCATTTAAACTCTGTTCTTTCTAGATCTTTCTCTGAATGTAGACATCTCTTTCCATCCTGAGTCTTTAGAGCTGTCATAACCTTGCATTGCTGAGAAAAATCCAGTTTATCAGAGCTGGCCGTCATGGGAGAATGAGTTTTGAGGAGATTGGATGCATCCTATACCAGGATATATTGACTAGAGATAATTAGCCTGGAAAAGAGAAAATTTTTTGAGGAAATGTTCATAAGTCTTCAAGTATTTGAAAGGCTGAACATATAAAAGAGAAATTAAGACTTGTTCTAAATGGTCCCAGAACAGCAGACAGATATTCTAGACAAGATTTAGGTTTTTTGTATGGAAAAAATCCCCAATAATTACAGTGTCTAAAAGTGGCACAGTGGATAGAATGCTGGGTCTGGAATCAGGAAGGCCTGAGTTCAAACCTGACCTTAGATGTGTGATCCTAGGCAAGTCACTCAATCCTGTTTGCCTCAGTTTCTTGATCTATAAAATTAGCTGGAGAAGAAAATGACAAATCCCTCCAGTCTCTTTGCCAAGAAAACCCCAAATGGGGTCATGAAGAGCTGGGCATGACTGAAATGACTGAACAACAACAACAAAAGCATAATAACAGTTTACCTTGAGAGGTACTCAGTTCCTTCATCATTGGGACTCTTCAAATGGAAGACAGTTGACAATTTGATCTCTTGTAGGCGGATTTTCAATCAGGTATAGATTAGGCTAGCTGGTTTCTATGGTTTCTTCTGAGATTTGGCTGCTAATAATGCTTCTCAGTGTTAGGCACGCTAGCTACAATGAATAAATCACTTGGAGCATTCTTTCAAATGTCACAGGTACCATGAAAGAATATAGTCTGCTGGGCTAAGAGTTAAAAAGCCTGGTTTCTAAATTGCGTATCTTTAACTGATCTGTAAAGAACATTCCTATGAAATTCTATTTTGCCCAGTTTCTTTGATACAGGCTTAACTTTTCAGACTTATGAAGAAACAGACTGTTGAATATCTGAATACTAGGAATACTGGTTCCTAATTATCTAGCTCCAGTATGGCTTAGTTAATTATTGTTGGTAGAAGTTCTTGGATGATGTGAGCTATGTAAGTACAAATTAACACTGGCTGATATCCACCTATTAAAGATCCATTGTTATAAATGAAGGTCATTGTTCAAAGGAACATAATCATGATAGAAGCAATGAACAGAGCTAGGAGAAAATAGGATGTAATTTACAGTAGCTACAATATCATAGGGATATCATCCGAAATTTAGTTGGAAGAGCTGTTCCTGAGAAGTCATACACTTGCAGTCTGCTGTATTCTATGTGAGGCCTGAATCAAGAAAACTGGGGAAAGAAGTTACAGGGCATTTAATGCTAGTGCAGTGGGGGAAGTCATGGCTCTGAGCTGTGAGGCTGAGATTTTTTTCCTGCAGCTAACATAATCCTTATATTCCCTCTTTCCTCATACAGATTCTCATGGAAATCTAAAGCAATATAAGAAGAAAAGAGGAAACAAAAAATCCTTTGTTTTAAACCTCCCAACTATCTATCTTTTCATTTTGCCCCAATATATTTTAAGCCCCTCCATCCCAGACGCCTCCCTAAGTCCATTGTAAATTTGTTCTAAGGTTCCTGAATTTTTATTTTAAAAGGACTGGCAAATTTAGGCTGAAATAGCATAGGGAATAAGTGTGAGGAAAATATCTTTTACTGTGACCTTCCTTCCTTCCTTCGTTCCTTCTTTCCTTTCTTCTTTCCTTCCTTCTTTCCTTCCTTCCTTCCTTCTCTCCTTCCTTCTTTCTTTCTTTTCTTCTTTCCTCCCTTCCTCCTTCCTTCCATCCCTCCCTCCCTCTTTTCATCTAGCTGGGTGTTCTGCCCTTCAGAGAGAGGGTAAAATCCTATATAAGAACAGGTGGCTATCCTGAAAGCAATGTCCTTTATTCCATTTCAGTAGTGAGCATCCCTTTAGCTAGATTGGGCCTTCTGCTACCAAGCAGGTAAGCTAATTTTCCATAAAGTTATGCCACTGGGTAGAGTTTTAAATGTTTAGAAGGCTACTACTGCTGTGTTTACCTATCCTGAAAGTTGGAAAAATTTCAAATGCTTAATTTGCCTTCTGATGCTGTCCAACTGTGCATTTGCAGTATTTCCCCCATTATGTACCTCAGTGATGCCTTGAACAGGCCCGATCCCTGCCCTAATTTTGGCCTGCATCTTGCTACCACATCACTGAAATATGCTGGCCCCTTCTGGACGAAGAAAGCCTTAGAGCTAGAAGTGATGTTCCACTTACCCTATCGCCAGGGCATAGATACCTAGAATGGTTGATTCCTATTGGATAAATAATAATGGATCCAAATAATAAAGTACATGACTCTCTCTTTTTTTGTAACTGTAATAGTGTCTGTTTCTCATGTAGGTTATTGTAATGCCATGCACCAGCAGATTCCCAAAGGAATGCTACTGTGAACAGCTTTTAGAGTTCAGATTACAAAATAGAGTGAACACTCTGTTTATTCCATTACAAATCAAGACAAACATTCAAAACATTATAATATTCAC
>CM053583.1:362432257-362448050 GCA_028627135.1 Pseudochirops cupreus
CAGAGCAACATTCCAATTCTGTCTGTCTGTCTCTGGAATTCTTGCTTATATACACACCTCAGCCAATCCCCTTCTTCCACATCAACAGGGGAGTTCATGCCTTCTCAACAGTGGGACAGAGTTTGCACCTTCCACACTTAGCACTTAGCACTACTAAGTGCTAAGTATCCTGATAAACTAATTACTATTACAGTTATGTGGATGCTCTATGGTTTATTTAAATAGTGCTTGCAGGGAGGTACAAATAGATATCTCTGGTGTCATGTCCACAGCTTTCTGAAGGAGACTTTGTCAGAAGGGAGCAGGGGGAGGTTCATGAGGCCAACCCCACTCTGCTTTCTTCAGAGAAGCGCAACTAGACTATAATTATATCAATTATATCACCCCTGCTCTCCAAAAAAAGTGCTAGTCTAAGGGAAATGATTTTTAGGTTCAAGCTGCTCTCCTGATCATGGTCCTTTAATAGGGAAGGGTTGCTTCCCCTCCTGCATCCTAGGCAATTTCTAGTTATTCAAAGCCCATCACAAATATTGAAGAATGAATAAACCCACTTAGAAAGCTGATAGCAAACAGAAATCAGAGAAGTTATACAGATTGTAATATACTATGCAATATACAGAGTAAATGAACTTTCTTATTGTGAGTAAGAAATTTCAACTCAACTGAGAGAGGGATTCCATTTTTCCAAATGGGGACACTTGAAGTCTCTAGTGTCGCAAGCTGGAGACCAGAGATGTGCTTAAGGTGTCAGCTCCTATGTATGTCAGTTTCTCTTCCTCCTGGGACTTTTCCTGAAGAAAGCCTGGATTGACATGTGTCCTTTCTCAAAACTGGCAGCCAGAATATTCTTCTTTTTTTCCCAAATTCTCCCAGTTCTATCCTTCTTCCAAGTATAGAGTGATGAGCAATCATGGCACAGAGTGTAAAGTATAATTATTCTCTCCTCAAAATGGAAAATCTTATGCAAATACCCAGGCTTGAACCACAGGTTAAATTGAAGTTCAGAGTAAATGTTTGGGAAAAGGCCCTTGTTGAAGTCTTGGAGAATAGATGCTATGCAGAGGGCCGTGCTTTGTTAGACTTATATCTTGTGAACCTAATGAAGACATGAGTACAGAGAGGCAGGTTGGGATGATTACTATGAAACTAGGGTGTAGGAAAACATTAATAAGCAGAATTTAAAAGTATAAGGTGATATCCACAAAATCTATACTTTGGGTTAAATATCTTCAATAGAAGGGTTAATATAGCTGAGTTCTCTAAATGCCAATATATATCAGGTCTGAGAACTCAGACATTCACCTTGAATATTGGAATTGAAATAACAGGAGAAACCAATATTTTAAACTGATCTTTTTGCATAAGTAATTAGTAAGGATATTCCTTTTCTCATCATCTCACTTTCTCTCTCTCATTCTCTCCTCTGTCATCCTCTGTTTTCCTCCTTTCCACACTTCTCATCTCTCTTCTTTCCCATTTTCCTGACCCCCCCTCCCAGTTCTTTCCCTTCCTGTTTTCATTCTCCTCTCCCATTTATCTCCTTTCTCCTCTTTCATTTTCTTCTCTCCCTTCTCATTGTCCTTCCCCCAACCCTCCCCTCCCCCTTTTTCCTCCCCTCCCCTTACCTCCCTTCCCTTCCCTTCCCCTCTCCTCTCCTCTCTTTTCCTCTCCCCTTCTCTACTCTCTCTCTTCCTCTCCCCTCCCTTCCCCTCCTCTCTCTCTTCCTCTCCCCTCCCTTCCCCTCCTCTCCTCTCCTGTCCTCCTCCTCTCCCTTCCCTCTTCTGTCTCTTCTCCCATTTCCCTCCTCCCCTCCTCTATCTCCTCCCATTCCCCTCCCCTGCCCACCTGTATTCTCCCCTCTTGTCTGCTCCTAAACCAGACTGCCCTCCCAGCCGATCACTCCCACAGCCGACAGAAACACCAATCGCCCGCACCTATTAGGCTCAACAGAGTCTTGGCTGCTGAAGGAGGGGGCCTGGTAACCTCCTTTGCACAGCGGCTTCTAATTAGGAGGCCTCATCTGAGCCGCCCCGACGCCAGCTCTGCAGGAGATACAATCAATGCGAACTATGAGAAGAGACCAGAGACCAGAGCTCATTCCCTGGCCTCGCTGATCCCCCAGCGCCTGGCAATGAGTCCTAGGCGGCTGACTCCCTTTGGCACTAATCACCCCCATCAATTCCTCCTGCAACCCGGGATACGCACATTTCTCCCCCTCCCCCTCCCCCTCCCCCACTTCGTTTACTGTCTCTATAATGCCGGGCATGGGGAAGTATGTGCCCAGCTCCCATTAACTTTAATGGGAGCTCAGCGGGAGCTCAGAGAGAACATCCCCGGGAGCCACTAATTTGGTGGAGAAATAGTTCTACCCCCTTGGTGTCTTAAATCTTTTCCTTGGACTTTGTTCTTGCAGACGGGGGAAAAATGCTCCAAGGGCACGTGTGTAATGAGAAGGGAGACAACTCCAGGTGAGATATCAACCCTCTCCCCCAACCTGGTAAACGTGTGTGTGTGTGTGTGTGTGTGTGTGTGTGTGTGTGTGTGTGTGTGTGTGTGTGTGTGTGTGTGTGTGTGTGTGTGTGTGTGTGTTTTAACAAGCACACAGACCCCCCCAAAAGACTGCCAAGGACGAAATGGTTTAGCACAAGCCCTGAAGCAGGGGGCAGCGCTTACCTTTCTGTATGTTTTGCCGAGTTGGCCTGGCCATTGGGGGTGGGGAGATATGGAGGGGGCATTTGGAACTTTCAGCCCTCTCCAGTAACTGAGATCTCCTAGCGTCTGTATAGCGCTCGTTGAGCACTGCAGGCGCGCTGCTAGCAGTGCAGTATTTCCTCTAGGAACCAGGTCCTTGTGGGAACTCTGTATCTTGCCTCGTGTCATTAGTCTTCAGTGTGGTAAGAGTGGGGCTGATTAAAGTGACAAATGCCTCTTTCACTTGGGATTTACTGTCGCTTCTCTCTGCAGTCTAAGGCGGGCCTGAAAGTCAGCAGATCAGAGTTTTAGCCCATGTAGTTCTCTTCTGAGGCCAGGATTTCCTCAGTTTAGTTATTAGCGTGGTTTGTATTGGCTGTGTGGTGCCAATTTTGCCATCCCTTCCTAAATCTTATGTCCAGAGCCACGAAGGAGACCATCTGGAAAGTGAACGATGATCCTAAGCTTTGTTTTCCCATTGATGTTAGCCAGATTAGTTTATATATGTCACTTACTGTGCTTGGGAATGCTTCGGAATCTGTAAGAATTCTTTGGTTTTCAGACAGGCCCTAGGATAACCTCCCTCCTACCAATCCTCCTAGATGGACTGATCTGAATCATGTGTTTTTTTTAAAGTTCTTGTATTGCCTTTTATTTTTACACCATTCTCCTTTACTGATATACCTTCTCACTAATTTTCTTTCCTAACAAAGAACCCTTAATCACAACCAATCAACACAAATTTGTATAAGTTTTTATATTTGTTTCTATCATATTATCTTTGGTATTTTAACCCCAAGAAGGGATCATTAAGAAAAGTTAACTCAGTTTTCTAATTCTCTGCTGCATGTGGGCAAGCTGAGCAATGTGTGCATAATGTGGCAATCTGATGGGAACATGTGTGTGGTGGGAGGAGGCCAGAGTCAAAGGCCCTGATTCAAATCCTTGCTCCTTTATTTACTAGGCATGTGACCTTTAACAAGTCACTTAATGTTTCTCAGCCCCAACTTTCTCATCTGTAAAATGGGAACATAGAAATAAATGATTTTAGAGGTCTCTTCTAGCTCTAAATTACCATCCTGTGAAATTAAATCATGAGTCTTTTTCAGACAGGATGGGTTCTTTACAATAAAACCAGGTAGAAAGGAAAAGATGAAGCATATTCTAAAGGTATGAGCTTATGTCCAGAGAATCTACAGAATGATCCAGGGACTTGGATAAAGGGATTAATGCAGCAGAGTCCTCCTAGACCTGTAATCACAGGACCTTGGAAATCTCCATGACAATATACTAGGAGGTTTCTGCTTTTCAGGCCTGACAGCATAGCTCCTTCCTGATTGGTCACTTCCTTTGACTTTAAGGGACCTTATTAGTCTCTGACTAGGTACTTTCTCTGTCCTTATCCCATAGGGTATCTGTTCTATTCCAAAAGATGAATGAGAACTCCTGAGAGCAGTTTGAACGCAAACCCTGTGTTCCTTGTCTCTTCCATGGCAATCCTCTCATCCTCTGATACTTGCACAGAGGCCTGTAGGGACCCTGACGCTATTTAGTAGGCATGGAAGTGGAAGAATGAATGAGTGGGAAAAAACCAAGCCTTTATTGAGACCCTACTATGTGCAAAGCACCAGGGAAAGAAACAGAAAAGTAAAACTGTCCCAAGGGGCAGATAGGAGGCCCACTGGATAAAGTGCAAGGCCTGGAGTCAAGAAGAATTATCTTTGTGAGTTCAAATTTCGCCTCAAACACTTACTAACTGTGTGATCCTGGGCAAGTCATTTAATCTTCTTTGCTACAGTGTCTCATCCGTGAAAAGAGCTGGAGAAAGAAATGGCAAACCAGCTCACCATCTTTGCCAAGAAAACCCTAATGCAATCAGAGTTGGACATGACTGAAATGACTGAATAAACTGACTGTTTTCAGGAGGCTCACATTCTGATGGGGATGACAATACTTATGGCAGGTTTCAGTTGCAAGTCAGATGATGAGATCCCATAGTCCTCAGGGTGCAGCAGTAAAGCAGATGGTAATGTTTCTCTTTTCTCATTTTTATAAGTCATTTTCACTGATAAAATTCATATCAGTTCCTGATCCTAAACCATTTGGCAGCACCCAGAACTTTGGTAGCAAGAACTTTCTTTTCTGGGAAATCAGTAACTGACTGTAGCCCATGCAGGAACAGTTACCAGGCTGCATCTCCACAGGGGTGCCTCCTCAGGATGTTGACTGTAAGGGCTTTGCTGGAAGAATGACTTTCCCAAGGCTTTTGGGTTCAGGATCCTGGGGTATTTCTGTTTGGATCTGAGAGGAGATGGTATTCAAAGGGGTGGTGGTGGTTTAACTTATTGAGCATATAACTTTAACCTGACTGAATCTCTTAGCATAAACCTATCATGCTGTCAAGCTTTCCCTTCAATTTGCATATATGGACTATTTTATTTATTCTTTTCTCAGTGATCTGTGCCAATGAAGGGAACAGTGGCATGAATAAAATCAAAATGCCTACGATCTTGCAAATCCTCTCCATTTAGATTTAGAATATGTTACATAATATGTTGTGGTAGCAGATTCTCTTCTGAATTGTGCTGAGCTTGGTCTAATATTAACATTTTTTGGATGCCCTGAATGCCTACCAATTACTGGCTAAAAGAAATGCCCCAGATGTGTGCTAGATGACAAGGGCAATCCAAATTCAGATAACCAAGAGCTGCTGCTGTTTTTAAAACTCATCCACATCCCTGCTTCCTCCCATTGGTCGTCCCTCCACAGTTGGATTAATCTCATTCTTACTCCTCTGAGATATGGAGGTGGGGGGGGGGTTGTCAAACACAGGGGCAACTTAGAACATTTGCTCACAAATTTGGTAGTGCTGGTAGTGCTGATTGCAAAGGTTCCTAAATGAAAAACTAAATGTACCCACTTCTAGAGTCTGTGACTTGTCCACAGTCACACATTCTATTTGTGGCATAGGCAGAAGGCCTTCTTGACCCTAAGACCAAGCTCTCTGTCCACGCTTTTTTGTGTTACTTTTCTGTTGCTGGAATGTGCTATATCAGGCACTGTTAGAGAAAAGCCTAATGTGAATATTTCAGTGTGAGGCCAACAGCTCAAATGAAGAGAAATTTTTTTTAGCTTATGCATCATTTGCCTGAGATCCTTGCAATTGTTCATACCGCTTCCTTTCCTTGGGATTTGTCTATTTGCTCTTATTTTCTCTAAATAAATCAAATGTTCTCATAAGAAAAGATCTAGAAAATGGACATTCATCCTAAATAATTAAATTCCTTGCTCCATGATCTAATTTCCCTTAACTGCCTTGGTTTTATGCCTTTAGCAACTCTCATGATGAACACATAATTAGTTGGTCAGATTTGCTTTTTAATTATAAAAGATCTAGGGCTAATGTGTCATCACACAGTCAAGAAGTCAGTTTTTAAGAAGAAAAGAACATTTATGAAACTTATTATGTGCCAAACACTGTGTAAAACTCTTGGGTTAATAAAAAATAAAAGCAAAGACAATCTTTGCTCTTAAGAAATTTACATTCTAGCAGTGGTTCTCAACCTTCCTAATGCTGCAACCCTTTAATACTCATATGTGGGCATATCTGCATGTGGGCGGACCCACCTGGAGACGGATAGAGGAGCGATGTCTCTGTTCCTAAGACCATCTGAAATATGTGTTTTCTGATGCTCTTAGGTGACCCCTGTGAAAGGGTTGTTTTACCCCCAAAGGAGTTGTGACCCACAGGTTGAAAACCACTGTTCTAAAGGGTAAAGTAACATCTAAAAGGAAATGTGTGCATGTACATGCCTGTGTTTGTGTGTATGTCTTAGGTGGTGGTGGAATAAGTTCAGAAATTTACAAGGATGGTAAATGGAGCCATAAGACAGAATCTTGATACACTCCATCTAGGAACAATTACAGCGTGGATTTGATTATAAATCATATTTCAGAACTTTGAGGATGGGAAGGAAGATGGTGGAAGGAAGGAAAGTGTATCGGCCCTGCAAGGAAGAGGAAGGTAAAGAAAGAAGAGAGAAAAACAAAGAAGGAAATTATACTCTTTAGAAATAACCCCATCTTGATAAGACTTAGATCAAAAAACCTCTTAGCCTTGTCAGAGAATTATGAACTTAGGTGTGTGAGATGTCATGGGCCCCAGCAAATCAAATCCATATTGGTTTACTAAGCATCTACCACAGACTCCTTGATATGAGGAATGCAAAGAAGGGTGCGGCTTGGCATCTGCCTCCACTGCTTACTTGAATATTGCTAGTGCTGATTTGTCCTGTGTTTATCTGATCACGCATAAAGACCATGGACTTCTGGCCCCAGTGTCCATTTTAGGTTACTGAGCATTTTTTTTTTAATTTTTGAAAAATTTCCCTAGGACACAAGATACTTGCTATCTAAATGTCTATAATGATTAATGCATCTTGTCTATAGGATCTCTTCCTTTGTCTCTGTGAAAAGATGTTTTCATTCTTTGGAATATACCTTCTTGCCTCCAGCACTCCATCTGTCTCCCTGGCTCTTGGGCATCCTTCCCATCTTCCTTTCTTTCCCATTGTCCCTTTAATCTGACTTTATATTGTCTGTTGTCCGGTTTGTTCCATCTGTCTTCATACTCCTCTGCCTGAAATGGCTTCGTTTGCATCTGGATCCTTTCCAGCTTTTCTTCCCTCTGTGCCCTAATCTAGGCTTGACAATTCTTTCTCTGTACTGCAATTCCACACTTCAGGGTTTCAGGTATTTTCATTCTGTTTAAAGAACTGGAACAATAGTATGGGTAAAGGGCATCTTTCATTATTCTCTCCAAACTCGTGTTATTAGAAGGCAGCTGCAGAGCAGATTCCAGGATTGGAAATAATCATACTTTGGTATTGCTGAGATAGAAGGAGGGCATCTTGTTGCCTGTGTGCTAAGTGTTGGATGGGGAGTTAAAACTCCAAATGCTAATTATAGGCCTTCCACCCTCTCCCTGGGTGACGACTGGAGGGAAAGCACTCAACCTCTCTCTACCTCTGCTTGCTAGCTTCTGAAATAGGGCACTCCTGCTGATCTGCCCCTCCAGGGATCTTGGGATGAAGAATTCCTCTGTGAAGTGAAACACTTTGAACATTGCCCCTGCATTTTTGAGCATTTTGAAAGACTCTGGTGATTCTTTGCCTAACCCACTATGCCCTGCCTGGCCATAGTTTCCTCTTAACTCTGCTCTTGGGTCATTTGACAAAAAGATTGTCAGAATGAGATGCAGCACTATCTTTTTTTTTTAATGCTGCTCTCCATGCAAGAATTTTATTTATATCTGTAATAGAGATGCTGACCAAGTACTTCCTAGAATTTTTTTTTCTGATCTAGCAACTCATAAAAATGTGTAGTTGCAAAGACTCTGAGTGATCTAGATATGTCAAATTTAAACAGACAGCTCTTCATCTGTTGAGAATGGGGAGGGCTGTACAGTCAGTAACCATCATATAAAATAATAACTGATGTTTGTGTGCCTCTTGAAAGTTTACAAAGTTCTTTATAAAGATGCTCTAATTGAAGCCTGAGAGGTAAGCACTACAGGCATTAGGATTCCCATTTGACAAGTGAGGAATCTGGGTCTTGGAGCAGCTGAGTGACCTGCTCATGGTTACACAAAATACATAGTGTCAGATACAGGACTTGAGGTCTCCATCTTCCTAATGTGAAGTCCAGCATTCTGCCCCCTATACTACATAGACTTTTAAACAAATAGTATCATAGGTGTAGACCTAGAAGGGACCTCTGAGATCATAGTCCATCCTTCTCATTTTATAGATGAGAGAAACTGAAGCCCAGATAATTGGTTTCTTTGTGGGCCAACATCATATAAGTAGAAGGAAGGGAACAGAACTGAAATTTGAACTCAGGTCCCATGTCCACAATTAGTGGAAAATTTAAGTACTCTTTCCACTATAGCAGCGGTTCTGAACCTGTGGGTCGCAACCCCTTTGGGGGTTGAACAACCCTTTCACAAGGGTAACCTAAGAGCATCGGAAAACATGTATTTCCGATGGTCTTAGGAAAGGAGACACTGCTCCTCTATCCCTCTCCAGGTGGATCCGCCCCCAGGTGGATCCGCCCACATGCAGATACACCCACATATGAGTATTAAAGGGTCGCAGCATTAGGAAGGTTGAGAACCACTGCACTATAGCATGACATTAAAGTTGTCCACACACATAATAAAAATTTGGCGTTTGCTCCAAGCTGGTAAGGTGCAAGGACCTTGATAAACCATTGCCTTCTTTTGCCATTTATGGTTCTTGTTTGGTTTGATACCCAAATCAGGTTAAGCCTCAAAGTATGGCAATAACTACTGCTTTTCTGATTATAGAATAGTGTCATATTAATGATGTCAGGATTAAGGGCTGACATTTTATTAAAGTAAAGAACAGTGGAAAGAAACAGGAATGGAGTCAGAGAATTTGGGCTACAATCCCAATTCTGCCATTTAGAGCCTATGCAAATTTGAGCATGTAACATAACATCTTTGGGCTTCAGTATCCTTAAGTGATGAGGTGGGATGTAGACAAAGTTATGATCCTATCACCCTCTATTACAAGTGGTGATTTAAAACACAGATATACTAAAAGGTGGTAATTTTATTTAAAATATCTTTAGCTTACATAAACAAGTATGCCCCTAAAAATACGCCTACACCTTTCAGTGATTAGTGTTAAATAGACATGATAGAAACCAAGTATCCCTTTGATTTGTCTTTGACTTGTCCATATAGTGCTTGGAACTGGACTCCATTCCATTCAACAAATATTTATCAAGACCCTGTGATGAGCAAGGCAGTAGATTAGGTTCTGGGGATACAAAGTCAATGTGATAAGCAGTCATTGAGCCCAAGAAAATTATGTTCTATTGAGGAAATACAATACATAAACAAATAAATTAATACATTATCATTGGAAAGGGAAAAGGAGGGAGAGCAGAATCAGAGACAAGTATTAAGAAAGGCTTGCTTTAAAGGTGGTACAAAAGCTTAGCTTTGAAGGAAGGTAGAGATTCCAAGAGGTGAAGCTGAGAAAGAAGTGATTCCTAGGCATGGGGGACATTCTCTGCAAGGGTGGGAGATAGTGTTCCTAAGTATTTGCTTGAATACTCAGTGTTCATAAAGTCTTTACAAAATAAAATTTTAAGAAATATGTAATTAGTCACAACTTTTTCTAGTGTTTTTGATTTCACTATAATATGAAAAACACTTCTTGAAAGGATACCAGGGCCATAGTCTTAGTTTTGCCAGTGGCTATTTGTATAAATTTAGTTCTCTTTTAACCCCTTTGGGACTCTTTTTTTTTCCCTATAAAATGAGAGGACAGGACTAGGTGAACTCTCTGGTCCTTTCTACCTCTAAAAATGTAATTATTTGAAAATACCGTCTTTATATCATTCCTCAAAATTAAAATGCTTTGGTTTAGCAGTTTTTATCTGTGGCTAGCTATGTGAAATTTATGTTTGTATATGACAATATAACTGAAAAAGTAAAAAAAAAAAAGAATAACCATTTTCTGATTGATGTAACAACAAGCTACCTGCCTTCTTTCCCTCTTCTCTCTCTATCTGCCCTTCCTAACAACAGTGTAACCAATTAGACTCGATGACTGTTTCAGGCTGTTTCAGCCCATACCCTGAATCACCCAGAATGGAGTGGGAAGTGCCAGGGAATATTTAAAACCATGACCTACTGAATTGTGAGCAGTTCTTATGTGGTCATTAACACTTCCCAGAAGAAAAGAAAGGGATAGTTGGAATTTTAATGGTGTAGGCAATAGTAGGATCATAGAGTTAGAACTAGAAGGAACCTTAGAAGGCAGCTAGTCCAGCCTCTTCATTTTAGAGATGATGAAACAGAGGCACAGAGAGGTTTATGTGATCTTTCTAATGTCACTCAAACTGTAATTGCAGAACTCAGGTCTTCCTGATTCTTAAAGCCCACCTATCCACGATACCGTGTTGCTTCCTTAGTCGTATACCTGTGGATATTATAAATAAATGTTTGATGTGGATTAATTAACTAAGCCTAAATTAACCAGATAATTACTGCTCTATTAACTTTGTGCTGTAGATAACCAGTTTTGGTATCGCTATTTATAACAACATAAAGTCCTTCTGAGGATGAGACTAATGATCTTCAATGTATCTCAGTCATGGCCAAGGACTTCAGGGCATTCTAATTTGCTTCAATGGGCTTTAACTTGGCAGTTCCCATTAACATTAATGGGACTACCGTGTGAACACCTAGTACAATGACAGAAAAACATAGCATTAAAAACAAGCAAAGCCCTGAAATTGCACATAGGAATTATTTCCCACTATAAGCCACATTAAATTCACACTTCAAAAGCAGACAGATTATAGAAGTCAGGTGATTGATTATTCAATAATATGCTCACATAATCGGAATGTTCTGCTGGACTATAAACACATCCAGGCTAGGAACACATAACTCTGAAAATGTCAGCTTCTGTCCTCTGCCGGTGATTACAACCAAGTGGAAACTCTTTATGTCCCTAGGATATCTCATTAACAGCAACATCTGTTATTCATGTCATAACAAAATAAAACCTTTGTTTTTGGAAGACGAAGCTCCATGCAAACTGATGTTTGGAGAGGAGGAAGCCTGTCTGCAAACAGAATTATCTCTAGACAATATGGTCACCTACTAAAATCATTCTGGCAAGAAGTCAATAGGGATCATTTGTGCTGTTGGGAGAAAAATATATAAGTAGCTGTGTAATAGATGCCCTCCCTACATGTCCACTTTATACTGTTAAAAAATCAAATTTGAAATGAATAACTAGAATAGTATAACCTGAAATTACATATAGATGGATAGATAGATAGATAGATAGATAGATACACACACACACACACACACACACACACACACACATACAGGCATGTTTGTATACACACACACACACACACAAGAATGATCTCAATTTAATATCTCCCCCAGGCTTCCAGACATTTTCATTTTTTCAAAATGAAGTGAGGTTGTTTTAAGTTACCTATTTTCCTATCTATCCCGTAGATTCCCTTCTTTTGGTTTGTTACTCCCTTATAAACCTTTTTGCACCTAAATACAGTAAGATTTAAAGTCCTCGCTCTTTGTTTGGATACTTTTCTTCCATTTTCTTGCATCTATGTGTTCATTCTATTCCCTTGTGATTATATGATTCTCTTGGTCTTCCCAAGTATCTGTCTATCTGTCTGTCTTTCTACTTCTCACTTCATTTAGATTAAAAAAAAATCAGTCATCCAGATGTTTCATTGGATTAGAAGTGTTGGCTTCTGGGAGCCAAGATGGCAGAGGAAGCAGTAAATTGTTGAAACTCTTCCATACTCACTTCCAAACAACCATAAAAGAGAGCCTGCAAACAAATCCTGGAACAGCAGAACCAGCAAAAGATGGGGCATAGCAGTCTCTTAGCCCAAGAAACTTGGATGATCAGCAAGAAAAATCCATTTTGCTCAGGTGAAAGGGGAGTACAACCCAGGATGGTAAGCATCCCAGCAAGCCAGCAGCAAGCCCTACCTCAGAAAACCAGTGGGAGGTCCTGAGACCCTGAGTGGTAGAACAGGCAAATGCTAATACCAGGACCTCCCATCTGCCTTACCATAGCCAGGGGAATGGTACACTCCAGCTCTGAGAACCACCATGTGCTTCAGCTTAGTACTGGGCAAACAGGTAGATGCTAATGCTATGGGTACCTAAGTAAACAGGCAACCACCAGCCAGCATTTGAACTTCAGTATGACCCTGGTCAAACAGGCAGCCTCTAGAGACTTGACTATGACATGATTTAATGTAGCCACTGGAAACCACAGAAACACCCCAGTGGGCCTCACAACATGCCAGAGAGTACACTAGGATTCCATCTGAGCACCAGGTAAGATGTCAGATCCCTACCGACTCCAGCAGCACCAGCCAATCCCCACCCTACCCTCTCAGCACAGCACCAGACACCAAGTAAACAGGCAGAGTCTCAGCCACTAGCACAAGAAGCTGGAGACAGTACCTCAGACACCCTGGGCACAGAGTGCAAATTTAAAAGAAAAGAAGAAGGTAAAAAAAAAATGAGCAGAAAACAACAAAAGGGATTCTGACAATAGGAAGTTATTATGGTGACATGGAAAACTAAGACACAAACTCAGAAGAGGACAACACTGTCAAAACACTTAAGGCAAAAGCCCAAAGAAAAATGGGAAGTGATCTCAAGCCAAGAAAGTTCTCATGGAAGAGTTCAAGAAGGAGCTTGAAATTAATATAAGAGAGATAAAATAAAAATTGGGAAAAGAAATGAGAATGATGCAAGATAATTATGAAAAAAGAGTCAACAGTCAGCAAAACTGCTTAAAAAGTAGAATTGGTCAAATGGAAAAGATACAAAAATCCCCTGAAGCAAACAACTCCTTAAAGAATACCATTGGCCAAATGGAAAGGAAAGTACAAAAGGTAACTGAAGAAAACAATACATTAAAAGTTAGAATTGGGCAAATGGAAGCTAATGACTCTATGAGACATCATGAATTAATCAGATTCAAAAGAATGAAAAATTGGAAGAAAATGTAAAATACCTCATGGGAAAAATAACTCATCTGGGAGATAGACAAAGGAGAGACAATATAAGATCTACTGGACCTCCTGAAAGCAATAATCAAAAGGAGGAACTGGATAACATCTTTCAAGAAATTATCAAGGAAATCTGCCCTGATGTCCTGGAACCAGAGGGCAAAATAGACATTGAAAGAATCTACTGATCACCTCAGTTTTCTGATTCTCTTTTGAGATCTCAAAATAAAAATCCCAAGGAATGTTATAGCCATATTTCAGAACTATTAGGAAAAAAAATACTACAAGTGACCAGAAAGGGACAATTCAAATATCAGAAAGTCACAATCAGCATCACACAGAACATGGCAGCTGCAACATTAAAGGATTGGAGGTCATGAAACTGATATTTCAGAGGGAAAAGGAGCTAGGACTATAACCAAAAATTACTTACCAGGCAAAATTAAGCATAATTCTTCAAGGGAAAAACGGTCATTCAATGAAATAGAAAGATTTCAAGCCTTCATAAGGAGAAGACCAGAACTAAACCAAAAATTTGACCTCCAATATCAAGACCCAGGAGAAGTATAAATAGATAAAATGGGAAAAGAAAACATAAGGGATTCAATAGATCTAAACTGTTTACATCCTTTCATGGGAAGATGATACTTGTAATTCTTAAAAATTGTATCACTCAAAATATAAGTGGAAGGCATATACATAGATGATGTGCGTATAAGGTGAATTTGAAGGAATGATATAAAAAATTAACATATGAGAGAGAAGTACAAAGGATGAAGAAGGAAGGGAGAGGTAGAATGGGGCAAACTGTCTCACATGAAGAGGCAAGAAAGACCTTTAATAGTGGAAAGATAGATGAGAGAGTGAGTGATGGGCATCATTTGAAACTGACTCTCATCAATATTGGTTCAAAGAGGGAGTAATATACACAATCAGCTGAATATAGAAATTTATCTTACCTGAAAGAGAAGTAGGAGGGGAGATTAAGTAAAGGAAAGAAGTGGGGACTGACATAAGGGAGGGCTGATTGGGGAAGTGTTAGATAGAAGCAAAACACTGGTGAGGTGGGAAAGGGTGAAAGTAGGGATAGGACAAACAGGTGGAAGAAAAGGATGGAGGGAAATATAGAGGTAGTAATCATAACTGGATGTGAATGGGATGAACTCTCCTATAAAAGAGAAGTGGATAACAGAGTAGATAAAAAACAGAATCCTGCAATATGTTGCTTACAAGAAACACAGTTGAAGCAAAGAGATACAGGGTAAAGGTTAAGGGGTTGGAGCAAAATCTATTATGCTTCAGTTGAAGTAAAAAAACAAACAAACAAGGGTAACAATCCTGATCTTAGACAAAGTAAAAGCAAAATAGACATAATTAAAAGAGATGAGGAAGGAAACTATAGCTTGCTAAAAGGTACCATAACCAATGAAACAATCAAATTTGAAGAACAAAGAATAGCCTATCTGTTAGATCTATGGGGAGGGGAAGAATTCATGACCAAACAAAAGATAGAGAGCGTTCCTTAACTGATAAATGGTAAAAGAATATGAACAGGCAGTTGATAGATGAAGAAATCAATCTATACCAAAAAAATTACTTTATAGAACTAGAAAAAATAGTGACAAAATTCATTTGGAAGAACAAAAAGCCCAGAATATCAAGGCAATTAATGAAAAGAAATACTAGGGAAGGTAGCCTAGCCATACTAGATTTTAATCTGTTTTATAAAGCAGCAGTCAGCAGAACTGCTTGGTACTGGCTAAAGAACAGAGTAGTGCATCAATGGAATAGAATGGGTATAAAAGACTCAGTAGTCAATGATTATTGTAATATACTGTTTGATAAGCCCAAAGACCCCAGTTTCTGGGATAAGAACTCACTATTTCACAAAAACTGCTGGGAAAATTGGAATTTAGTATGGCAGAAACTGGGCATAGACCATCATCTAATGCCATGCACCAAAGTCAAGTCTAAATGGGTGCATAATCTAGGTATAAAGGCTGATACTGTAAATAATCTGGGGGAAGCAAGGAATAGTTTACCTGTCATATTTATGGAGTAAGGAAGACTTTATGACCAAAGAAGAGTTGGAGAGCATTATAAAATGCAAAATGGATAATCTTGATTACATTAAATTGGAAAGTTTCTGTATCAACAAAGCCAATGTAACCAAGATTAAGAGGGAAGTGGGGAATTGGGAAAGAATATTTATAACCAGTGTCTCTGATGAAGGCCTCATTTCTAAAATATACAGGGAATTAAGTAAAATCTATAAGAATACAAGTCATTCTCCAATTGATAAATGGTCAAAAGATATGAACAAACAGTTTTCAGAGGTAGAAATTAAAGATACCTATAAGCATATGAAAAAATGCTCTAAATCACTATTGATTCGAGAAATGCAAATCAAAACAACTTTGAGGTACCACATCTCACCAGTCAGATTGGCTAAGATGACAAAACAGAAAAATAATAAATTCTGGAG
>CM053583.1:362448550-362465903 GCA_028627135.1 Pseudochirops cupreus
ACCAACTCATACCTATCAGATTGGCTAATATGACAAAAAGAAGTAAATGATAAATGGTGGAGGGGATGTGGGAAAATTGGGACACTAATGTACTGAAGGTGATGGTGTAAACTGATAAAATCACTCTGGGGAGCAATTTGGAACTACGCCCAGAGGGCAACCAAACTATGTATACCTTTTGATCCGACAATACCAATACTAGATTTGTATCCCAAAGAGATTATAAAAAAGAGAAAAGGATCTACATGTGCAAAAATATTTATAGCAGTTCTTTTTGTGATGGCAAAATATTGAAAACTGATGCGTTGCTCATCAATTGGGGAATGGCTGAACAAGCTGTGGAATTTGAATGTAATGGAATGCTATTGTGCAATAAGAAATGATGAATAAGCAGATTTCAGAAAAACTTGGAAAGTCTTAAACATACTGATGCAGAGTGAAATGAACAGAACCAGGTAAACATTGTACATATTTTCAGCAACATCATGTGATGATCATCTATGAATGACTCATCTCTTTTCAGAAACACAGTCCAAGACAAGTACAAAGGACTCCTGAAGGAAAATGCTATCCATATCCAGTTAAAGAATTGATGGACTCAGAATGTAGATCGAAGCATATTCTCTATCATGATTTTATTTCTTTTTGATCTGTTTCTTCTTCCATAACTGTGATGAATATGGAAATATGTTCTATATGATAGCATATGTATAAATGACATCAAACTGCTTACCACTTTCAGAAGAGGGGAGGGGAAGATGGAGGGAAAAAAATTGGAACTCAAAATCTTGTAAAAATGAATGCTAAAAAATTTTCTTGATATGTAATTGTAGAAAAATAAAATATTGTTTAGATAAAAAATTAAAAAAGAAGTGTGACTAATGCAATCAAAAGATTGACTATGTTTTCCAGTTTTCAAAAATCCAGGCAGCATTTATTAAGCAACTACATGTGTCCTGTGTCAACGTACTGTCCTAGGTGTTGAGGCTACAGTCACATTCTGTAAATCTTAAGAAATGAAACATGCAATGCTCTCAGGAAGCATTCTAATGAAAAAGACAATAGCCAATAGTAAATAAACATGTATTAGGTACCTCTATATGCAAGACCTTGTGCTAAGCTCTGGGGATACAAATTGGAAAAAAAAGAAAGACAATCTTTGCCCTCAAGGAGTTTACAATCTAAAGGGCATAGAAAACACACAAAAAGAAGCTATGGAAGGCAGGAGAAGGAAGTCAGAGAATTCCCGTGGTGTCACAGGTATATGAGAAATGAGATGTCTGGGCTCAGCTCTCTTTATAAGTGGAATTTTAGAGTTCATGACCTCACATTTTAGAGAGAACGTTTTGTGTGTACGTATTAGTATACACAAAATAAATGAGACAGTTTAGAGGGAATTAGCCCCTGGGTTTGAGAAATGTGAAGAAAGCTCCCATGTAAGACATGCCATTTGAACTGAACTCTGGAGTTCACTGTTTTTGGCCTTAAATGATGCAGTACAGTCATAAAAACTTTCCCAGTTCGTGCACCCCACATAAGTGATGAATAGCAGGGAGAACACCTTTAAATTAAAACACTTTAAAATACATGTCAGTTATATCTCCTTGCTTCATTGTGTGTTTGGGAACTATGCGATAAAATGGCTTCTATTTTTCTAATAAAGCAGTGATATAAATGGACATTGTATTCCTAACAAAGGAATCGGTATCATGTAGATCATAACTGTATGACCGACAATTTGTCATAGAATCCAAAATAACACAACTTTAACTTTCTGCAATCATTGAAAATAATAAAATAGTGCTCCGGTATTGTAAAATCTACACATGGATAGTATATGGGGCCCTAGTGTGCTATAAAATGTATGTACGCCACATAAAAAGGCAATTTTATTGTACTCTACATACATTTCCCCTAAAACTAATCTAGCAATGACATGGTAGAAAAAGCATTGTATGTGAAACTAAAAATCCTGTGTTTCAGTCCCAGTTCTCAAACTTACTGGATGTGTGATCATGGGAAATTCATTCAACCTTTCTGAGCCTCAATTTCTTCATCTGTAAGATGGGAATAATAATACTTGTGATAATTCTGTCTTAGGGTTTTAGAGAAGATGCTTCATAAAGCTTAAATGGAGCTATTCATAGTCTTTTATTAAACATTTATTTAAAATAATTTTATTATTCCTTTTACACTCTGAAAGTGTTCATTGAGGGGATTATTTCAGTGGCCCAGATTTATTAATACTCTTATCTATCAAACTTTCAGCTGATACCCTCTTGTTATAATTTTTCCCAGTATTAAGCCTATATATACAAAACTAGAGTTTTTTTTTCCTTTCCCTCTGGCCTCCAGTCTTGACTCTTAGGATTTTCTCTGCTATTCCACAGCAGCTTTCTTAGCCTGGAAGTTTTATTTTACTCTTGCAGCTTTTTCCTCTATTTATCTGGTTCCTCTCAGAACCTCCATTTTAAGAAAAAACATTTGAGCTAGTGATATCTTCATCCTTCTCTGGGCTCTGGAGGCTCCTGACTTCTGGACTTTTTTTTACCAGGCCCTATGTATAGAGCAGCTCAGTGGTGCAGTGGATAAAGTTCTGGGCCTGGAGTCAGGAAATGGAAATTACTTAACAGCCGGTTTTAAATCCAGGTCTTTTCTGGTTTCCAGTCAAATTGTCTCTTGAATATTCCATGCTACCTTTATCTCCCATGTGCTGTGCTTGGCAAAATCCACTAAATATATATCCAAAGAGTTGTCAATTCTGTTTCAGTTTCTGCACATCTCTTATACATGTATCTTCTTGACTTATGTAGCTACAACCCTAGTTAAGGCCATTATTTTTCTCTCTCCTAGTCTATTGTAATAGCCTTCTAATTGATTTCCTTGTCTTTAGTATGTCTTCACCCTATTCCTTCCTCCACGTACCACCAAAGTGATTCTGGCTCTGCCTCCTGCTCTCCACAGGAAGCAGCAGGGGTGTCAGATGGCAGTGGCAACAGGCACTGAAGCCTCTTTAGTGAATTTGTATTAAATGAAATGTTAAAAATATCATCATATTAGCTCAAAGCCCCCAGTTAGGAAAATTTTTATCAAGCCTTAACCTCCTTGAGTTCTCAGGTACTGAATTCATCAGGAACCCCTGGGCAACTATCACTACTATGACAACAGCTGCTACTAGTTAGCATTTATAGAGCAATTAAAATTTTGGAAAAGCAATACACAAAAGTGATCTCATTTAATCTTCATAACAAATCTGCAAGGTATGTAATACTTTTACTCCCATTTTATAGGTAAGGAAATTGAGACTGAGTTTGTATCTTGCCCAGGGTCATACAGCTATTAAGTGTCTGAGATGGGATTTGAATTCTTTTCCTCTCTCTAGCTAGGTCCAACACTCACTGCGCAACTTAGGTGCCATTAGAACATAGTTTCCTTGAAGGCAAGGGCTATTCTTGCCTTTCTCTAAATTTCCAGTACTCAATACGATGTATGGAATGAATTCTTAATGATTGCTTTCTAATCACGTGATTGTTTCATTACATGGGTTCTAATGGCTGAGAACACTGAGGTATTGGCATATAGTTATTGCCTAACCAGTGCAATGGAAACATTCAAACAGGTAGAAGGGAGGTACTGTCAAAAGAACACCATGACATGCTGCCTCTCTAGTAAACATTTGGTTAATTGTAGGTATGAATTTAAAGTGTCACAGAAGTTTCAAAGATTGATATTGTTTCATAGTAAATATATCCATTTCTGTAATAATTGTCAGTGTAATTGGATGTTTTGTGGCATTCTGGAACTTTGGAATTCCTACTGATTTTCTGTTCCCTGTAAGTGGCTTTCACATTATCTGAATAATTTATAGCAGTAGAGAGAAACTAAGAGGTTAAAAAGAAAATCAATGAAATATTATTTGGGGACAGTAGGTAGAGTGGATTCCCTTAGTAGTCTCATTGATAGCTGTCCGTTGGCACTTCAGGAGACTCTGTTGGACCTGATCTTTTGCTTACTACCTGAGTAATCAAGGCCAAGTCACCTCATCTCTCAGAGCCTCAGTTTCTTCAAATCCATAATGAAAGGATTGGACTAGATGATATTTAATATCCCTTTCAGCTCTAAATATGTACTCTTCTGATCCTATATTAAGAAGGCAAAATGCCAGGACATTTTATGGTCATTCTTAGAGCAGATTTTTTCCACAGAGAAAAGAGTAATGAGGAAAGAGCTAGGGAGCCAAACTTTTGATTTCTCCCTCAGTGAATTATTTTATAATTAAAGCCATTTAAACATGCTGATGTTTGCATACACACAGATCAAACAGGCAATGGAGGATTCTGGGCAAAAGTATGATCCTGACTGTTGTGTCTTTTAAACAGATACAACTTTTTCTCAGTTTATTCATCAGCTAGATATTTATTCAGCAATACATTATATTTAGAGGGAAAAGGCAAAGGCACAAAGAGAAATGAGGAGGCTAAAGTGAGAGACCGAGAGAACCATAAGGGTCTTTGAAGAGAGATTGAGAGGGAGACATATGAGAGAATCAGTGGAAAAAACTGACATTAAAAACAGGTGGTTGGTGGTAATGGAAACCATCCTGTAGTTAGAGCTTCATGTAGTATGTTGCCAGTTTGAAGCAGGAACACATGGTGAAGGGTAGTTTATTACAGTCACTTAAACTTATATTGTGAAGGGTAGTTTCAGTGGAGATGAATAGAGATGCCTTAAGTAGGAATTACAAATAGGAGTATTTACTAATCTATGAGATTCATGGTGATGTCAAATTGGTTTAAGTTGCTGCCTGATGTAGGTTTGTAGGATACAAATATATGCAGTTGCACTATATTTTTTCTTCCTTCCTTCCCTTCTCCCTCCTTTCTTCCATTTCTTCCCTCCCTCTCTCCCTCTATTCTTTCTATTTATTCCTTCCTTCTTTTCTTCCATCCATTCCTTTTTCCATTCCTTCATTGCTTTAATTTCCTTCAATTTCCTTCATTTCCTCCTCCTCCTCTTCATCCTTGTCCTCCTCTTCCTCCTCGTCCTCCTCATCCTCAGTGTCGTCCTCTTACTCTTCCTCTTTTCTCTCTCTCTCTCTCTCTCTCTCTCTCTCTCTCTCTCTCTCTCTCTCTCTCCATGTCTCCCTCCCTCTCTCCCTGTCTTTCTCCCTCTCTCTCCCCCTCTACCCCCATCTCTGCCTCCCTCTTCCCCATTTAATATATACACACATTTCATATACTTGACTTTTACCACACAAAACTATCTCAAATTTATTTCACTGAAAATCTCTCAGATTAGTGAAATTCACTAGAACTACGGATTCCCATAAGCCCTAGAGTTCTGAATACATTAAGGGAACTTTGATTACAAACTTTGCTGCATCTTTCTGCCAGGAGGAAGTGACACAGATGTTATTTCTTTATAACATTAGTGAAATGGGAGTTAGCTAATCTGCATCTCTCTATTGTAAACATAATGCTTTGTACCAATGGAATGTACATGCCAGCTGAAGTACCAGTAAAGGAGAGGAATTTTCCTCCTTATTGAGGAGGAAAATTCATCCATATTTTCTCCCCACTTTATTATCTAACTCGCAGGTTGGCTTTTTTCTCCACTTAACATGAACTAAAACTCATCTCCAGGTCCTAGAAAATACTTGGCAGAAGGGTAAAATTACAGAATCATAGAATTTTAGAGTGGAGAGAGATCTTAGAGATATCCTGTAAACCATACAACACTATATAATTGTGAGGCGTCATTATGTGGTCCAACCTCAGTTTTTAGAAGAAGGAACCAACACCTAAAGAGAAACTTGGTATAGGGTGAAAGGTCTTTGGACTCAGAGTTAGGAAACACGGATTCCTGGTCCATCTTTAGCTAGCTGTTCAATGTTGGACAAGTTACATATTTCTGACTCTCAAGTGTTTTTTTTTTATTTGTAAAAGAATGAGATTTGGATCAAATGATTATTAAGGTCTCTTTTAAGTTTGAAAATTCTTTTATCAAGGTTAAGGGATTTGCTGAATGTCACAATGTCTGTCTTCTAAGATGAGAAGCTAGGTTTTCTGATGCTGGATTCTAGTCCCATTGCAATTCACTGTCTCCCATTTCCAATTACATGTAAGGCTGATTATTTGTCCCTAGACTAGTACAACCAAAAGACACAATTGTATTCAGATTCTCAGAAGAAATGGAGCAGTGTTAACATGGAGTGATTTCTACCACACATGTCTGACTGCTATAGCTCTTCTGGGAAGAAATAGGAAAAAGAAAATCAATCAGCAAGCATTTATTAAGTACCTGTTATGTGCAAGGAGATACAAAGACAAAAATGGAATTAGTTTTGCCCTGAAGGCGCCTACATTCTATTGGAGAGGTGAGACATATAAGTATACACACCAGATCAATACAAAGTAATTTTTTGAGGGAGTGGTGGGGTGGAGACACAATGGGATGTGATTCTGAAAGTCAATATGTTTTTGCTGCTCATTTTCCCATTCAGCTCCTCTTGCCAGATGCCTTTTATGTTCTAATCTGTTTTCTTCCTCACCAATCGTCAGGAGGGGGTATTTTCTTTTCAACTAGGAGTTCATATGAACCTAGGCTCACAAGATTCAGTGCAGGAAAGGATCTTACAGATCATTTAGTCCATTCTTCACATTTTACAGACAATGAAACTGAGATCCACAAAGGTGATTCTGACTTGCTGAATGCTATACATCAGACTCCACCTTTGTCCCTTAGTTCTGATAGGTCAGTTCTCACCTTGTCTTAGCTGATCTCAAATTCCATGCCAGTTGCCATTACTCACTGGGCTGGATACATTCAGGTTATCATCTGTTTCTCACCTCCTTTCCCCTGACTCCACACCTCTTGGATTTTTCCTGGTACTTCTGACTCTAATAAATGAACTTTCACTTTAAATTGCCTAGGATCAAGCCAACCTCATTAATGTGTCCTATTTCACTAAGTAAGGTACTCTCTTACTTACCTGTGGTTGTGTCCCCAGAATTTAGCACAGTGCCTCCCATCTCATTCTGTGCCTGTCTTTTGAGGATGGAGGAGAGGTGCATTCTTCCCAACAGTGAGCATCCTCATACCTGCTTATACCCTTTATATCCCAGTGACTTTGAATTCCTGTAGATCATCATCTTAACCCCATTCCACACCCCATTTATTGCCAAATTCCTCATTCCCATCACCCTCAATCCTCCAACTACACTCCACCCAGGTCTTCCACTGTGCTCCTTGGAATGTGTCCTGAAATCCCCTATTCTCATAGGCAACAAACTTTCCTTCATCTTAAATCTTTTCCTCTCCCATTCTTTTCATGTTAGTTCTTACTGAAATGTGGCTTCCTTCTGATAATACAGCTTCCCTGACCACCCTAACTGGAGTCAATACTACCCCTTCTCCCATTCTCCTCAGCTCAATGGTAGAGCAGGGCAGTTGGAGTGCTCCTTCATCCTTGTTGCCACTTTCAGGTTCTCCTCCATCATTCAGTAGCCCTTTTTCCTTTGAGGTTTATGATATTCATATCTACCACTTAATCAAAAGACTATTGTCTACACGCTCCTTGGATCACTCCTCTTATTTCCTCATTAAGTTCAATATCTAGCTCACAATTTTTCTCTCTTCCCCAACTGCTGTGTTCGTACTAGGGGACTTCAACTTAGCTATTGATTTTCTTTCAAATACTCTAACCACTTAGTTCTTCAACCTTCTCACTACCCATAAGCTACTCTTGTACCAACCTCAGACATACACAAAGAAGGTTTTACCCTTAATCTTGCCATCACCCACATATATACCACCTCTGTGTTCAAGAATTCTAAAATTTCCTTATATGACTATAATCTATTGGCTTTTTACCTCTCCCTCTTGTATAATCTTATTCTTCCTTGTATAACTTTATTCTTCAATCCTTACTATGAACTCCAAACATTTGACCCATTGGTTCTCTTTTAGTCCATCTCCCCCATACTATCCTTTCTCTCCTCTTCTTCCCATCTTGACTCCTTGGTGAACCTACGCAATGCTACATTGTCCTTCTCTCTTGAATTGCTATTCCTCTTACCATATCATTGCTTATGTCATCATAACCCTATAAGCATCAGCCCTGAATCGCTCCTACCATTTTTAGCCTTTGCTGCTCCACACATACTGCTGAATGAAGGCAGAGAAAGTCACACAACTCTTCTGACTAGGTCCACTACAATTCATGTTTTATAACCTCAACTGCTACATAACCTCATTGCTGCTAGGCAAAATGAACAAGAGGAAGATGGCAAGTAATAGAATGAAATAAGACTTTGCAATTGAGAAAATATATTTCTCTAGGACATTGAAACAGCTTCTCTACTAATATGTATGTATTTAGGCAGTGGTGGATTTTAGTCTAAACAATTACATATACTATTCTATGATCTTGCCTCTTTATATTTTATTTTCAGTAGTCTGACTTTCCCAAGACATATTCCTTTGATAAATGAATTTTTTTTGTCTTTTGTAAAGCATTGCTTATTATTAGTGGTAGGATGGTTTAAGTGGGTTTATAAAACTCCATCAAGCTTTCTACAGTCTGAATACTTTGAGTTAAAAAAAAAACAAAAGTGGACATGGTTTGAATTCTAGCTCACCCAAGTCAAATTACATATTAAATATTATACACGGCTTCACTTTTTCAGCTCTTTTATGTGCTGCATTCCCTTGCCCCTCAAAAAGGCAAGATCCTTGAGGGCAGTCTTTCTTTTGGCTTCTTTTTTGTATTTCCAGGTCTTACCAAATAAATGTAGTATATTCTTGATAAATGTTTCATCTATCTAATCTACTTTTCATTGAAAATTCCAAATTGTTTTTCAAAAAGTCAATCCTTTCATTTTACAGATGAAGATGTTAGAGTTCTAGGAGTAAGATGTAACTTATTAAATAGTAGAGCCAGAATTAAAATCCAGTTCCTCTGCTTCTCAATCCAGTGATCTTCATGATCCAAATCTTCATGACCCCTTGGTGGTTTCATAGCAAAGGTACTTGAATGGTTTGTCATTTCCTTTTCCAGCTCATTTTTCCATATGAGGATCTGAGGCAAACGGGGTTATGTGACCTACCCAGCTATCCAGGGTCACACAGCTAGTAAGTGTCTGAGGCCAGATTTGAACTCATGAAGATGAGTCATCCTGATTCCAAGCCCAGTGTTCTATTTGCTGTGCCACCTAGTTGCCCCCTAAAGGGAACTTTATAGGCTATCTAACCCAAACTCCCTCCCCATTACATAGATGAAGAAACTGAAGTCCAGGATGGTTGTGATTTGTCTAAAGTGACACAGTTTTTGGGAGAACTGGGATTTGAACATAAGTCTGTTGACTCTAATTCAGTGCTCTTGGAACTTCACCATAATGAAAGTCTGAAAATGAACTTAAAGCTCACCTAGTCTATTTAGAACTCATTGACCTGTGATTGTCTAGAGTAGCAAGGAAAATGGAGAGGAACTGTGTTTGTGCTCATTGATCAGGAAACTTGATAGGCTGTTGACTTCAAATAAAATGGTGCCTGTGATGGATAAATGCTACTTGCAAGCCTCATAACAAATGACTGAGAAAGCTGTTATTAAGCATGTATGTGTCAAACACTGTGCTATGTGTTAGGTATAAATATATAAAAGGAAAGACAATACTTGTTCTTAGAGCAGTTTCATTCCAATGAGAGGGACAATGCTTATGTGGAAGTAGCATCCAGGAAGAGAAGTTTTGTTTTGGAAAATTGTGGGAATGGTGATGGAGCCATAGGGGAATAGAATGGCATACCTTTTCTAGTAGCAATATCAGTATTGATTTAATCATGGTCCTGTAATTTGAAAGTTTTGGGTAAGGGAGATTGAGAGTACTGAAGATACTGGCAGGGTGACTGGTAAGTGAAGCTTTATTCTGAGGGTCCAAATGTAGTGGAACTGTATCTAGACAGTCTACATGTATTGAGCCATGTGAGACACTCACCAATCAATGCAGGGGGAGTTCCAGGATGGGAGTTGGGGAGGTGAAAGGTTTCAATCCTCCATTCTATGGCTGTTGGTCCTGGAAGGAAGGTGACTGAGGAAGAGGTGGTTGGGCATTTTCTTCTTTCACTTGCTTTTAACTTGTTTCCTCTAATAGAAGTTTCCTATGACATCAGTTTGACTCATCTATGGCTTTAGGGGCTCTGTTTCACCAATCCTCAAGTTATGGACTTGAAGTAAAATATATATTTTATGGCCTCAGAAGACAGATGATAAAACACATCCAGCTCCTTTCAGGAGAGAGGTGGCAAAGTATAGGCATAAAATATTGATTATGCTGGCAGACATATTATATTCCTTTTCCTTAACTATTTTTTCTATGATATAATATATGATATATTATTTACTGGAGGCACAGAAAATTGGGAAAGAACTGTGATATAAGAAAAGTACATCAATAAAACTTTAAAATAATATATGTAGTTAATGAAAATAAATTTTTTTCATAAATGCATGTATGCATCTTGACTTTGTGCCCAACTTGGGAATGATGAAAAATGGTAGGCAGTATCTTTGGTCCATTATGAATGTCATAGACACTACATTGAACAGTTGGTCAATTAGGGATTCTATATTAAGGTTTGAGGTGGCCAGAAGTTCAGCTTTGACAGGCAATAGGTTGAGCCATTCATTCATGACCCTTCATGTCATAGGACTTAACAGATTGGATGTCTTCAGTATTTCAAAAAGCTTTGATGGTGTCACATATGCAATGGGTTAGATTCCATGGATGTATCTCTCAACCCTTCTTTGACTTGTTAGTTAGTATTTTGAGAATGTCTATAGCAAAAAAGTTGAAATTCTTAACCCAACTAGATTAGTCCTTGAGTAACAGACAAAAATTCATTGTCAGAACCATCTTGAGGTTTTTTAGGCTTGTACTCAAACAAAGCCTTTCCAGCATGGTAGAGCTTGTCAAATCTTACAGTCTACTAGTATGACCATTGAGAGTCCAGCATCATCTCCATGCAACAATAAGGCATTAGAGTAGGTGGAGGTCACTTAACACTAAACTATCCAAACCATTTGACCTAGCAATTCAACCTCTAAGCCAATATTCCAGTGAGATCAAGGGAAAGGTTCTGTATATAACAAAATATTCATAGTGCCAGTCTTTGTGGTAGCAAAACAGTGGGTCCAAAGTAGATGCCAATCTATTGAGAAATGGATGAATGAAGTTATAGGAAAATAGAGGACATTGATATAGAAGAGAAAGAGACCTTAACAACAATGTGGACCAATCCATTTTATAGATTAGAAAATGAACCAGAGATCATAGGAATTATCCAAAGTCACACCTGCATGTTCTCAGAGGCAGGATTTGAACTCAGGAACTTTAACTACAGAGGCATTACTCTTTCCACTATGCCATGTTATCTTACCTGATTGTAGTATGTATTTTATTAAGTAACATTACCATATAAGGTTCCATAGAGTGGGTAGGGTGACAAAAGGAGGGCTTCTCTCTTTTTTGTGCTGATGAGAGTCAATGGATAGGACGTCTCACTTTTCATGATTTAACTCAGTGCTTTGTTGGAGTTTAGATAAGATGGGAGGGGTAGAGTTTAGAGAAAAAAGAATATTCATTGCTCTCCACTGTAATACACCAGTCTGACTAGTTCAACACTTAGCTGCAACTAAGAACATAAACATATGAAAGTTTTTTTTTTCTTTTGTAGGAGACACAATTTGATAAAATGACTATAGGGATGGGGTGGGAAGAGAAAGCATAACTCTCTTGTACCTGAAATACTTTGCTTATGGCTTGTGTTCCTAATGCATTGAACATGTTAGCACTCATTCAGAACTCTTTCTGTGCTATGATTATCTGTCAAAATTGATTTCTAGGTACATCACAAGTTAAAGGGAACAGTCTCTTTGATATTGATTTTAAAGAAACTAAAAGACCACAGGACAATGATAATCAGGCACTTTGATGTCCTCATGATTGAACATTAGCCACTTTTCTTTATTGAGGTATTACAAAGGTAGCCCCAACCTAGAGCAATATAAATTAAATGAACAGTGAACAACTCTCTGTTTTGATAATACTAAAAAATCCCTATTTCTGCAGATACCTCTATTGTTTTCAGCCTGAGGTGCTAGTAATGAAAAGTCATTGCTGAGTTTTGCTAGAGAGACTTTCAACTGGAGTAAGTATGTTGATTTAGGCACACATGAATAACATCACAGTGGGTGTTAGGGGACTTAGAGGCCATCCCACTAAACTGGATTTGAGCCTTAGGATTTTTGTTCATGGCCTTGAATTGCAAAACCTTACATGGCTCAAGAAACTATTTGTCATTCAATTTCTGGGGGGCAGGTGGATAGTGCAGTGGCCAATGTGCTGGATCTGTAGTGAGGAAGACTCATCTTCCTGGATTCAAATATGGCCTTCGGCACTTACTAACTGAGTGACCCTGGGTAAGACATTTAACTCTGTTTACTCAGTTTCCTCATCTTTAAAATAAAATGGAGAAGGAAATGATAAACCACTCTCTTATTTTTACCGGAAAACCCTAAATGTGGTCACAAAGGCATGACTGAAACAACTGAAAATCAGGAGGTAGTATATGGAAGGAACACTTAAGTTAGAAAATTTGTAGACCTTTATTCAAATCTTGTCTTTAATAATAATAATAATTAATAATAATAGAAAACATTTTTATAGTTCTCTAAAGTTCGAAAAGAGCTGCAGTTTATTATCTTTTTTATCCTTACAACAACTCTGGAAGTAGATGTTATTGTTATCCCAATTTTACAAATAGGGAAACCAAGGCTGGTCAAGGTTTAATGTCTTGCCCAGGGTCACACAGCAGAAGAAGAATTCAAACTCAAGTCTTCTGACTCCAAGTCTAGCATTCTGATCACTATACTACCTATTTGCTTCTGCTACTTGTGTGACTTGGGGAAAATGATGTAATATCTGTGGCCTTACATTTTCTCATATAGAAAACTAGGGATATGGCTCCCTAGATGATTGCTCAGGCACCTTGCGGTTTTAAATTGTATGGTTTTATTATCCTATGATCCTAAAAATGGGGGAAACAGGTGATACTATAATAACGTACCTTGGAGGCATGCTGAGGTTCAGCTTTTAAAGCCCTTTATGATCTGGCTCCAGACTACCTTTTTATGCTTATTACATGTCATCTCCCTCACATACTCTATTCTGGCCAAACTGTCTAATTTGCTCTTCCTTGAACATGAAATTTAATTTTCTATCACAGAATCTTTGCACGGGCAGCCCATCTCCCAACATGTTCTTCACCTTTGCCTCTTAAAATCCCTAGCTTCCTTCAAAGCTCAGCTTGAATACCCCCTCCTACATGAAGCCTTTCCTGATTTCCAGCTACTAGTGCCTCCAAATTTAAAAAAAAAATGAAAAAGAAAGAAAATTATCTTGGTTTATTTTGCATATATTTGGCATTTATTTATATGTGTAACCATTGCTTCTCTTATAGATTGTCAACTCTTGGAGATAGGAACTGTTTTGTTCTGCTTTGTATCCCCAGGACTTGATACATTATAGATGTCTTTTTTCTCTTCTCGGCTTCATCTCCTCCATGCTGCATTCCATCAGCTCCTTAGTTAGTTCACTATACAATATACAATAGTTAATCCACTATACAATAATTTAAATATTTATTTATAGAAACAACAGCAAGGCAGGGGCATCTAGTTGACACAGTGGATAGAGCAAATTAGGTGAGGGATACCTGAGTTCAAATCCTGACTCAAATGCTTACTAGTTGTGTGACCAAAGGCTAGTCACTGAGCCACCCTTTGCCTCAGTTTCCTTACCTGTAAAATAGAGGTAAGAAAAATACCTGTTATTGACTCCCGCAGTTGTTGTAAGGATCAAATGATATAATATTTGTAAACCTCAAAGTACTCCATATCATTACTCTTACTAGTGCTATTATTATTACCATGTGGCCCAGTTGATAGAGAGCTGATGTCAGATCCAGGAAACCTGGAAGGAGAAGTCCAAGCCCCACTTCTGACATGCTCACACATGCTCACACAGGAGAGGTTATTTAATCAACATAATAATACCCAATATTTATATAGTACTTTTATGTTTAAAAGCACTTTACATGTTATCTCTTTTGAAGCTCACAACAGCCCTGTAAAGTAGCTGTTATTATTATCCTTCCTTTACAGATAGGCCTGGGAGAGGTTAAATGACTTACCCAGGCACACAGCTAAGTGTCTGCGGCAGTTTTTGAACTCAGCTGTTCTTGACTCCAAGTCTAGCTGCCTAGCTGTCACTTAACCTTTCAGTGCCTCCAGGGAACTTTTTATGATGATAAATTACAGAACAGTTGCTGATTTACATGGACAGACATAATCCTTTTAAGATAATCTTTCATTTACATAATATGTCTCATAAGTACAATTTATTTTCATATTGTCTCCTTTGTGACAATGAGAGCTCCTTAGTATGAGAAATTATTTTTAAACTGTGTGTGTGTGTGTGTGTGTGTGTATACCTAATATTTACCATAATGTCTTGTTCCTAATGCTTGCTTATTGATAGACTAATAGTCTTTCTGACTTTGATATTGGTTCTCGATCCACTATATCTAATAATCCAAGTAAACACCTAATCTGTATTAATCAGGCAAATGCAAGGAGGCATCATGGCAGGGTTAGATCTTAAAGGAAAAGAAGCATTTCTGAAGGCAAAGACTAAGGTTGGGAGTCTACAATGGAATTCATTACAGACAGAGGGATATGTGCAAATGCCTCTAGGTAGCAGAGGGCAGGATCAGAATGTCTTCATTTGCTGAAATCATCTTGTATATATTAGGTGCATAATAAATACTTTTGGATTGATATCATCCACCTAATACTTTGTGCATGAAAGGACCAAGAAGAATCTAATATCATGACTTAAAGGCAAACTACCTATTGCCCTAGAAATTTAGGTCACAGAATTCAAGATAATACTATATCTCATCAGTGATATCATCAAAGCACCTAAAAAATGAAGGTGTCTCCATTACTCTCAATGAAATAAGTGAAATAAAAGGGCCAAGAATTTTTTATGTAATTTCATTTTGAGTCCAATTTTCATTTCTATTTTAAGCTTTAGATGCATATTAACAGAAATGACAAATGGTTAGAAGCCAGTTGATGGGAACAATGTTATGCTGGGAAGTGGAAAAGTTTGAGTAGCTGCCTGACAAATGAATAAGGGTGATGTTCTCCGAATACCACCATCATTTGTTATTGAGTGTGAAGGTAACTCAGCCCCCATAGCCACATGTATATTGACCCAGTTAACAGGCTAAGAGATTTTAGCTAATACTTCGGTTTTCAGAGAAACTCATTGCCTTCAATCTAATTCAGTAAACATTTATTAAGCACCTACTAAGGACAAAAGTGATTTTGTTGTCATTGGGCACTCAATATGAACATTTTCTCTGTCAATACACATCGGCATCTATTCTATATCTTACAGTTTTAAAGGAATGATTGGAAGATATTAAGAGGTCAAGTGAATTTCCCAGAGTGCTACACCTACTATGTGTCACAAAGACTTGAACCCAGATTTTCCTAACTCTCAAGCCAGTTTTCCATTACCTATGCCACCCTGCAGGGATGGAGGGGCCAGGAAGAAGGGAAGGGCATAATCACGTAGATAGTGCCAGGCACTGTGCTAAGTACTTTACAACAGCCCTTCAAGGTATTGCTATTATCTCTATTTTATAGTTGAGGAAATAGAGGCAAACAGAATTTAAGTGACTTGTCCAAGGTCACACAGCTAATGAGTAACTGAAGCTGAATTTTGAACCAAGTCTTTCTGACTTCAGTCCTGGTGCTCTATCAACTGTGCCACCTAACTGCTTCTGATAGGGAATGGACCTTTAACTTTTACTCACAGGTGAGAGAATCCCTTCAACCAATTTAGGTCAAGTCCTTTTCTGAAACTTATAGTCTTAGAGAATTACCTAGATCACTGTTAAGGTTAGTGACTTGCCAGGGGTCACATAGTAGGTATAATAGGTCAGACTTGAGCTTAGATCTTTCTGGCGTTGAGCTAAGCTTTATCCACTAGTCCATACTGCTTCTCTATAATTGTTATAAATATATGTCTAATTTCTGTTGAGTGAATTCTGGGAGGTATCGTGGAGGAGTTGGACCTTAAAGGAGAAGAGTTATTTCAAAGGCAAGATGGAGGGGGTTAGGGAATGGAATGCATTCCAGATATAGGACTGTGTACAAATGGCCAGAAGTAATAGAGGGCAGGACAGGATTTGGGAAGTACAAGTCTTACATTCTGATTGATCAAATAAGATATCATTTATAAAAGCATTGAGCAAAGTGCTTGTCATATAGGTGCTTTATAAATTATTTTTACTTGCCTCTCTCCTTTCCTCTTTGTCTGGAAAGGTAGATTGGAGCCAGACCATGAAGGGCCTTGAATGGTAGAATAAGGAACATAATTAATGACCTTATATATAGTTTCCCACATACCATTTATGCACAGGTGAATTGTTAATGATTGTGAACAGATGGATCTCTTACCACCTCTTGTTACTAAAGTTCAGAATAGGAATGTTGGATACAATGTCTTCCTGTTGTGTTTCTTATTCAGCTCCACATGAAAAATGACTAGGTGGGACTAAGTATTCAATAAGTATTCAGAAACTATTTAATTTTGAATATATTGGACAGAGTTCCAAAGACTGGTTGCTTTGAGATATATTTCCTTTGATTTTAAGTAAAAAATACTACTCAGTTTTATGCCATTTATTAAATTTTCTTTCTTTATTTGGGAGGGGAAAGAACAGGTATAATGGAAAAAAAAAAGGAGAAAAACATAAGACCTCTTTACAGCAAATTTGATTTTAATATATGGTCTGCCTTGATTTCAGATATAATCTTTTAAGTCAGCTTAAGGAATTCATTTTTCTGTGATGGATGTCACAGAAGGAGGGGAGAGATTAGATTTCTCCATCAAACTAAATTTTTTTTTTATTGTAGCAATCCCTCTGGGCTAATTCTCTACTTCACTTGCATTGGTGGGCTTGGTTCCCAGAAGTGAGATGATTATCCCTCCTTTTAGGATTCTAAAGGTAACTTTTTTTTTAAATTTTTTTTATTTACTCATTTACTTTTAATTTACAAGATTCAGTTCCACAATCACTTGAGTTTCAGATTTTCTCCCCTCCCTTCCCCCCCCCCCCCATGGTGGCATGCAATCATGTATAGGATCTGCAAATACTTTCACATTGTACAATAGTTTGGTCATATAGAAGGGTTGTAACCAATGAGTGATCACTGGGAAAA
>CM053583.1:362466403-362482310 GCA_028627135.1 Pseudochirops cupreus
TGGAACTCTGCTTCCAGAGGGGAATGCTCTATCCCAAATTGCTGGGGTTTTCCAGCTGCTGGAGCTATTAGGGGACTGTTTTTTTTTTGCAGCCCCCACCAGCTTTGGCTCACTGAAAATGCACCCCAGGACCACCACCCAAGACCACAATCTGGATCTAGGCTCCTCAACGCAAGAGCACTTTGCCTCTGAACAATCACTTGGCCCCCCTGCAGTCTGCAGGCCGGGAGCTCTGAAGCAGCTATGAGGAGGCAGCTGCAGGGCCACTGCTTCTGCTGCTTCCTTGCCCTGGAGGCAGTTCGGCCAGACTGCCTTTCTCCCCCAAGTTTAGCTGAGTTCCACTGACCTTTCACTTAGTCCTTGTTTCTTATGGCTTGATAATTCTGGAAACTGCCACAGCTGCCACTGATCCACTGTCCTGAAGGCTCCAGCTGCAGCTCATCCTGGCCGCCCCTAGGGCCATGCCGCAGTTTCAGGCTGGGCTCTTTTCATCTCCCAGTGTGCTGCACTGAGCCCTTTGTGCCGAGCTGCCTTCAGTGGAAGATGTGTTTTTCTGTATTTTTATGTGAGTTTTGGAGCCCTAAAATTTGTTTAGAGTCATATTTTATGGGTATTTGAGGTGGCTATGTGGGAGCTGTGGTACCTTACTGCTCCTATGCCGCCATCTTGGCTCCACCCCCTGATAATTACTCACTTCAACTATTCCTAAATGGTTTTACTTTTTAAAGTCTTATCATACTCAGGTCTATTCCAGTCTTTCTTGCAAATTATGCAATTGCTAATCACAATCTTAGACATACATTTTACATACATTAAAGGTAAATAGTCTGTCCTTACTGAGTCCCTTGTAAGTAGACTTTGGTATGTATCTTATATTTCTTTTGGCTCTTGTATGTCAAATCTTCTATTAAGTTCAGGGTTTCAGGTTTTTGTTTTTTTAAACAAAGTCCTAAAAGTCTGACAATTCATTAAGTGTTTGCTTTTTTTTCACTCAGGATTATGCTCAGCTTTGTTGGGTATGATATTTTTTTACCAGAACCCCAGCTCTTTTTCTCTTTGATATATAGTGTTCAAAAGCTTTAGGCTTTTACTGTTGCTGCTGCTAATTCTTGTGTGATTCTAATTGTGGCAGCACCATATTTAAATTAGTTTTTTTTTCTTATTGCTTATAATATTTTATCCTTAATCTGGAGATTTTGTTCCTGTGGGTTTTTCTCATCAGATTTCTTTCAGGTGGTGATGGATGGATTTTTTTTCTATTTCTACTTTCTCCTCATGTTCTAATATTTCATGACAATTATCTGTAATTATTTCTTGTATTGTTGTATCAAGATCCTTTTTTTGATTGTTCCTTTCAGGTTAGTCTGGTTATTCTTATGTTTTCTCTTCTTGATTTGTTATCCAGATCAATTTTTTAATGATGTGTTTTACATTCTCTTTTATTTATTCTTTATATTTTGTTTTATTATTTCTTGATCTTTTATAACTTTGCTGACTTCCCTTGCCCAATTCTGATTTTCAGGGAGTTGTTTTTTCCCTTAAGTTTCCAGATCTCCTTTTCTAATTTGTTGACTTTCTTTTCATAATCTTGTTCATCTTGAATTGTTTTTATTTTTAAATATCTTTCCTCAATCTCTCTCATTTTATTTTTAAAGTCTTTTTAAAGTTCTTCTATGAATTCTTTTTGGGCAGGTGACCATTTGACATTATTCTTTGGGGTAGAAGAGGGTTTCTTTGCTTACATATCCTCCTCTGAAAATGAATCCTCGTCTTCTCTATTACCATAGCAACTCTCTATGATTAGATTATTTCTCCTCTGCCTGTGCATTTTTTTTTAACATTTGTGGTAGTTTAGTTTTTGTAATCATCTCTAGTATGGGGATGGTGCCTCTGACTTCAGATCCTACTTTATTTCTCCCCTCTGACCTGGAACTAGAACTAAGACTTCAAGCCTCCTGTAAGTGCCCACAGTGAAAAGAATCTCCAAACCACTGCTTCTGCATTCACCAGGCATGTGCTAGTTGGCTGCATCTCCACAGGACAGTTGGGTCTGGCATTCCTTGTCAGTAGAGATTTCCTTGATCTTCCTTGGCTCAGATGTTCAACTCCCTTCACTGTCCTGGGGTAATGTAATACCATGCACGAGCAGCTTCCCAAAAGAATGCTACTGTGAACAGCTTTTAAGATTCTGATTAAGATTCTGACAGTATATGAATACTCTATTCAAGAACAAATCAAAGGAAAACATTCACAACAAATCAAGATACAATATACACAGCAATATATCTTATCACAGAAAATCACAATATAGTGTGCACAACAGCTCATCATTAAAATGGCCACATAGTTTTCACCAAAGTGGTCACAGTATTTAGAACAAAGAGTAAAATAACAATCATCTGATATCCCTAAGGAAGTTTGCCTCCTTACTCAGTCATTCAGTCACCTCAAAATACAATAGTCAGTCTTCCACTCAGGGGGCAATCATAGGTTAACTTAATCATTCACTTATCTAGCAATCAGTCATTAAGTACCGTTAATCTCTAAATACAGTCATTAGAAAATTACACAAACCCTCCACCCCTTGGTCTCTTGTAAACTTCAGTTTCCTCACACATTCAATATCCAGGGAGAGGCCTTTTATTCATCTTGACTAGGGGTGGTCTCTCAGATTCCCTGGATACCCTTCCATGGTCCCAACTCCTACCTGAATCCACCAGTCACCTGGATTCAGAGGCAGACAGCTCCCAGGTCCTTGTCCAGTTCTCCGGGCAGTTCTTGTTACAGACTAAAGTAAGTTCACAGAGTCCAGTACATCTCGAAACTTTCACAACTTCTGTTCCCAGGAACTCAAGGATTAACTATGCCACAAACAAACAAAGTCTTAGATCCAGATCATGCTTCTTCAGTCCTCTAGCACTTCAGCTGGCCCTAGGACCCAGAAGAAATTTCAGCCTGCCAGGCGGCCTTCTCAGCAGCAACTTCAGCCTTCACCAGATTCTGGTCTCAAGAAAATCCTCTCTCAGTTCTCAGTCAGCTTCCATATGCTCACTGAGAGAAACTCTCTCTCTCTTCCACCAGGAGCCCGCCAGGAGAAAAATTCTGATTTTGCCTGTCTGGGGCTTTTCTTATATATATGCGCACACATTGGCTTCCTGTTTCAGCCAAACTCTTCCTGTTATGTCAGCAACAGAAGATAGAGTTCCCACCCTCTGCCTCTTTTACAGAGGTTTGACTAAGGGCTAAGTACCTGCTTACTTGACATAACAAAAAGGGGTCTTCAAATTTAAGTTAATTACCATTAAAGATAAAAGTTCCTTTGACTGGGGCTCAGGTAGCCTCCCAACCCAGCTAACCCCAGAGCTTGCCTTTTATGGCTTAAGTGAACCTAGGCTGGAGGTGTTTACTCTTCACAGGGACCAAACCTCTTCCTGGAATTTTTCATATCAGTTTGTCCCAGGAGGACCCATGTTCTGCCACTACATTTATTTATTTATTTTTACTGCTCTGTGTTTGCCCTGAAGTGCTATTTTATGTCTTTTGTGGGGAAAAATCTTGAGAGTTTAGAATTTTCTGACCTACTCTGCCATCTTCCCTTTATCTGACTTTTGATTGCATGGTCCATACAATTTTCCAAGAATGGAGGTGAGATTATGTGTAGATAAACTAAGGGTAATTAGTCTTCCAAATTCCAGATACTAATATTAAAAATTGTGTTGGGTAATTACTGTTCAAACTTTGCTGAAAAAAATTTAGAAGTTTATCATTAAATTCTCTTCCTTTCTACTCCCCATACCAAGGCCAGGGTAAAGCTCTGATTGAATTATTACTGTAAAAAAAAGTTCGGTTGTTCTTTGTGGACTACCAAAGTGTTTAAAATCCTTACCTCCACAATCTAAGTCCAATTAACATTTCCTTCTTTATCTAATACTACTCTCCTTACAGCCAAACTGATTTATTTATTGTTTCCTAAGCACACCTTATGTTTTCCCATTCCACGATTACTTACACTATTCTCACTGTCTAAATACTTCTCTTTTTCATGTTGGAAAGCTACCAGTCGTTGAAAGATAAACTCAAGTACAACTTTCACCATGAAACCTTTTCTTATTTCCCCTATCCAGTGGTGATTTTTCCTTCCTCTGAACTCTTACAGCACTATCTTTTCTAAGCAACTACTTATTCTGTTTTATATTCCACTTATTTGTACAAGTCTTTTTATTTAAAAAAAATTTTCTTTATCACTTACTTAACTAAGATCCAAGGTGATTTTTTTTTAGGGGGATGTGGGTTTTAATGACTGTTGCATAATGAAAATGCTATAATGTAACCTCCTTGAGAACAGGGGTTATGTTTGGTTTATCTTTGCACATTTCATTTCCATGCCTCATTAAACTGTATTATACTAGTATGATACAAAGAAATATTACCTGACTGGTGGTAGAGCCAACATGGTGGAGTAAAGACAGGCACTTGCTTGAGCTCTCCCCATATTCCTCCAGATACCTGTAAAAATGACTCTAAAACAAATTCTAGAGGAGCAGAACCCACAAAATGATTGAGTGAAACAAATTTCCAGCCCAAGACAAACTGGAAGGTCTACAGGAAGGGTCTGTTGTACCAGTCTGAGAGAAGAGTGCAGTTTAGTATAAGCCACACCAGCACAGATCATGCCCTAACAAACCTGGAGCAGGCCTCAAGGGACTAAATCCCTGGTAGCTGTGGCAATTTCCAGAATTCTCAACCCCAAAATTCCAAAGACAACTTAGAAGGTCAGTAGGAAAGGTCTGCAAGATCTGGGTGAGAAAGAAAAGAAGTAGCATTCGCCCCAGCCCCACAGAGGCAGCTGCTTCCAGAGCTCTCAGCACACAGACAATGGGTGAATTGAATGGCTAATCAGAGGGGGCTTGCAGGGATCTCTTTGCTAGTGCTAAGGCAAAATTCACTTGCTTTGCTTGTGCTTTTATCTGGGTCACAGTCCCCAGTCCTAGGGTGAAGAGGAGCACTGATGTGGTGGAGCTTGTGGCAACAGTGGGAGGGAATCCTCTTCACAGTTCCAAGGCAGAAAAGTATGCTTGTGGTCACTCACAGATGACATAACAGATCAGTAAAGGAGTAAACACCTCTTCCTTGAACATACAACCTTGGAAGAACTGAAAATTGACAGGTTCCTAAAAGTATCTCTGAAAACACCTGCACAAACCCCCTGAGGCTTGGGAGAATATACCTTCCACACTGGAAGCAGAGTTCTACCTTAACAAAGAGTTAAAAAGTTCAGTAATTGGCTGGGAAAATGAGCAAACAGCAGAAAAAGTATCAGACTGTAGAATCTTACTTTGGTGACAGGGAAGATCAAAACATAAAACCAGAAGAAGACAACAAAGTCAAAGCTTCTGCATCCAAAGCCAACAAGAAAAATATGAATTTGTGAGACCTTGGGCAGAGTCAAGATGGCAGTGTAGAAGGAGGAGACCTCTGCAGCTCCCCCCATAACCACCTCAAATACCTGTAAGATATGACTCTAAACAAATTTTAGAGCCCCAGAACCCGCAAAATTACAGAAAAACACATCTCCCACTGAAGGCAGCCCAGCAGGCAGACTGGAAGGGCTCATCACAAAGCGCTGGGAGCCACAACCAGCTGGGGCTCAAACTGTGGCTTAGCCCTAGGGTAGTCAGGACAAGCCGCAGAGGGAGCACTTGGGAGACTGTATCACCAGCAATGGTGACAGTTTCCAGAATTATCAACCCATAAGACCCAAGAACAAAGTGAAAGGTCAGTGGAACTTGGCTAAATTTGGGCCAGAAAAGGGGGTCTGGCTGCTGGCTCCCAGGGCAAGAAATCAGTGGAAGGGGCCCCTGTAGCCACCTCCATGTGGTTGCTTCAGAGCTCGTGGCCTGCAGATTGCAGGGGGGGGGGGCAAGCGATCATTCAGAGGCTAAGTGCTCTTGCCTTACTGCCTGGATCGGGATTGTGGTCTTGGGGGGTGGTCCTGAGGTGTGTGACCAGTGAGCCAAAGCTGGTGGGGGCTGCAGAGACAGTGGCTTCCTAATACCTCTGGCAGCTGCAAAAACCCCAGTGATTTGGGACAAAACTTTCTCCCCGGGAAGCAGAGATATACTGTGGCTCAAAAATCAAGTTAATTGACTGGCAACATGAGCAGGCAAAGGAAGCAAACCAAGCTCAGGAATCCAACTTTAGATTCTTTTTTGGGGACAAAAAGGATCAAAGCATCAAATGGGAGGAAGACAGCACAGTCAGAACTCCTAAACCAAAAACTTCCAAGAAAAATGTAAGCTGGTTATGGACCATAAAGGAGCTTAAGAAGGATTTTGAAAACCAAATAAGAGAAGTGGAGGAAAAATTGGAAAGAGAAAGGAGAATGATGCAAGAAAATCATGAAAAGATAGTCAACAACCTGACTGAAGGAAATTACACCTTAAAAATAGATTAATGCAAATGACAAAAGAGGCCCAAAAAGCCAATGAGGAGAAGAATGCCTTAAAAAGTCGAATTTGCCAGATGGAAAAAGAATCTCAAAAGCTCACTGAGGAGAATAATTCCTTCAGAATAAGAGTGGAACAAATGGAAGCAAATGACTTTAGGACAGTGGTTCTCAACCTTTCTAATGCCGCCCCCCTTTAGTATTCCTATGTGGGCATATCTGCATGTGGGTGGACCCACCTGGAGACAGATAGAGGAACGGTGTCTTGGTTCCTAAGAGTGTTGGAAATATGAGTTTTCTGATGGTCTTAGGTGACCCCTGTGAAAGGGTCATTCGATCCCCACAGGGGTTGTGAGCCACAGGTTGAGAACTGCCACTTTAGGAGAAATCAAGATACTATTAAATAGATCCAAACAAATGAAAAAAAAAGAAGGCAATTTGAAATATCTCATTGAAAAAACCACTGACCTGGAAAATAGATCCAGGAGAGACAATTTAAAAATTATTGGACTACCTGAAAGCCATGATCAAAAAAAGAACCTAGAAATCATCCTTCAAGAAATTATCAAGGAAAATTGTCCTGATATTTTAGAACCAGAGGGCAAAATAGAATTGAAAGAATTGAAAATTGAAAAATTGAAAGAATCCACTGAGGACCTCTTGAAAAAGATCTCAAAAAGAAAACTCCTAGGAATGTTATAGCCAGGTTCTGGAGTTCCCAGATTAAGGAGAAAATATTACAAGCTGCCAAGAAGAAACAATTTGAGTCCTGTGGAAACACAATCAGGATAACCCAGGATCTAGCAGCTTCTACATTAAGGGATCATAGGGCCTGGAATATGATATTCTGGAGATCAAGGGAACTAGGATTAAAACCAAGAATCACCTACCCAGCAAAATTGAGTTTAATGTTTCAGGGGAAAATAAGGTCATTCAATGAGGTGGAGGACTTTCAAACATTCTTGAGGGAAAAAACAGAACTGAACAGAAAATTAGACATTCAAACACAGAAAGCATGAGAAAGTAAACATGGGAAAGAAACCATAAGGAATTTATCAAAGTTGAATTATTTACATGCCAACATGAAACAATGAGAACTGTAACTTATGAAACTTTTCTCAGTATGAGGATAGGTGAAGGGAATATAAATGTATATATATGTATACATACACACATATCTATATAGGAGGGTATATATGCATATGAGTACATATGTGAGTATGTGTGTATATATGTGTACATAGACAGAGGGCACAGGATCAGTTGAATTGAAGGGGATGATATTTTAAAAGGTGAAATTAAGAGGTAGGAGAGGAATAGAATGAGCAGAAACAGGGAGAGACAGAATGGAGTTAATCATCTCATATAGAAGAGGTAAGGGATAACTGTTAAAATGGAGGGGAAGAACAGGAAGGCAAAAGGGAATAGGTCAACCTTACTCTCATAGAATTTGGCTTAGGGAAGGAATGACATACACTCTAAATTGGCTATCTTGCCCTACAGGAGAGTAGGTGGGATGGGGATGAGAGGGAGATGATGGAGGGGAGGACAGGGTGGGGGGGAGGGTTGTTAGAAACACACACTTCTGTAAACAGACAGGGACAAAGTAGCGAATAGAACAAGGTGAGGAGGAGATAGGAAGGAGGAAAATATAAGCAGTCTTTCACAGTATGTCCATTGTGGAGATGTTCTGCATAACTACACATGTAGAGCCTATATTGAATTGCTTGTCTTTCCAGTGGGGGTGGGTTATGAGGAAGGAAGAGAAAGATCTAGAATTTAAAGTTCTATAATCCATAAAATGTAAATATATATATATATATATATATATATATATATATATATATGTGATTACTTGCAAGTGGGTATTAAGATATACAGGCACTGGGGTAGGGAGATCCATCTTGCCCTACTGGAAAGTCAGGGAGGTAATGGGGAGGACATAGGAGAGAACAGATTGGGGGAGGCGATATACAATGGGATCATTGTTTTGGGGTGTTTGGTAGGGGAAAGATGGGGAGAAAATTTGTAACTCAAAATCTTGTGGAAATGAATGATGTCAACTAAAAAATAAACAAAGGTTAATTAAAGAAAACAAAAAATATGAATTTGTCTTAGGCCATGGATGGGCTCAAAAAGGATTTTGAAAATCAAATAAGAGAAGTAGAGGGAAAATTGGGAAGAAAAATGAGTGATGCAAAAAAAAAAACAACAACGAAGAATGAGTCAACAGCTTGCTACAGGAGACCCCAGAAAATACTGAAGAAAATAACACCTTAAAAATAGACTAAACCCCAATGGCAAAAGAGGTCCAAAAATCTAATGAGGAGAATGCCTTAAAAAGCAGAATTGGCCAAATGTAAAGGGAGGTCCAAAAGCTCACTGAAGAAAATAATTCCTTAAAAATTAGAGTGTAACAAATGGAAACTAATAACTCTATGACAAACCAAGAAATTATAAAATGGAACCAAAAGAATGGAAAAGAAAGAACCAAATTATAGAACCAAAATTATTGGACTACCTGAAAGCCATGTTCAAAAAAAGAGCCTAGACATCATTTTAAAAGAAATTATCGAGGAAAACTGCCCTGCTATTCTAGAACCAGAGGGTAAAATAGAAATTTAAAGAATCCACTGATTGCCTCTTGAAAAAAGATCCTAAAAAGAAAACTCCTAGGAATATTATAGCCAAATTCCAGAGTTCCCAGGTTATGGAAAAATATTGCAAGCAGCCAGAAAAAAACAGTTCAAGTACTGTGGATATGTTATCAGGATAACACAAAATTTAGCAACTTCTACATTAAGGGAACAGAAGACTTGGAATATGATATTCCAGAAGTCAAAGGAGCTTGGATTAAAACCAAGAATTACCTACCCAGCAAAACTGAGTATAATCCTTCAGGGGAAAAAAATTGATATTCAGTGAAATAGAGGACTTTCAAGCATTCTTGATGAAAAGACCAGAGCTGAGTAGAAAATTTGACTTTCAAGTATAAGACTCAAGCATGAAAAGTTAAAGGGGAAAGAGAAATCATAAGGGACTTATTACATTCTGTTTACATTATATGTAAACATGTAAACTTATTACATTACTGTTTATATTCCTACATGGAAAGGTATTTGTAACTCATGAGACCTTTCTCAGTATTAGGGCACACACACACGCACACACACATACACACACACATACACACATACACACACAGATAGGGCGTACGATTAGTTGAATATGAAGGGATGATATCTAAAAAATGAAATTAAGTGGTGAGAGAGGAATGTACTGGGAGAAGGAGAAAGGGAGATGTAGAATGGAGTAAATTATATTACATAAAAGAGGCAACCAAAGCTTTTACAGTGGAGAGGAAGGGAGTATGAAAGGGAATGAGTAAACCTTACTCTCATTGGATTTGACCTTAGGAGGATATAACATACATACTTTTTTTTTTGCTTTTTTTTGGAGGGCAATTGGGGTTAATTGACTTGCCCAAGGACACAGCTAGTTTTTTGTGTTAAGTCTCTGAGGCCAGATTTGAACTCAGGTCCTCCTGACTCCAGGGCCAGTGCTCTATTCACTGTGCCACCTGCCGCCCCTGTAACATACATACTAAATTGGTTATGGACATCTATCTTACTCTATGGGAAAGTAGGGGGGAAGGGCATATTATGGGGGAATGATAGAAAGAAGGGCAATTGTAGGAAGAGGATAATTGAAAGTGAGCACTTTTGAGGAGGGACAGGGTCAAAGAAAAGAATAGAATAAGTGGGGGGTGGGATAGGATGGAGGTAAATATAGTTAGTATTTTACAACATGATTATTATGCAACTGTTTTGCATGACTACATATGTATAACCTATTGCTTTTCTTCTCAATGAGGGTGGATGGAGAGGGAAGAAGGGAGAGAATGTGGAACTCAAAGTTTTAAAAACAAATGTTAAAAATTGTTTTTACATACAACATGGAAATAAAATATATAGACAATGGGATATAGAAATCTCTCTTTCCCTACTGGAAAATGGAAAGGGATAACAGAAGGGTGGGGTTGATAGAAGGGAGGGCAGACTGGAGGAAGAGGTAATCAGAATGCATGCCATCTTGGGGTGGGGGGAGGGGAAGGATGGGGAGAAAATTTAGAACTCAGAATCTTGTGGAAGTGAATGTTGAAAATTAAAAATAAATTAAGAAAAAAAGAAATATTTCCTGAATTTTAATTTTTTAATTAAATTATCACCATTAAAGAATAGTAATTATTAGCACTTTTGTGTGATTTTTCCCCTTTAAGACTAATTGTTGCATATCTGACTTAAAGTGTCATATAAATGTCAGTTATTTCTGTCATTATCATCATCATTATCACCTCAGAAACATTCAGTATTTCCCTGGTTTCTACAGAAGAATTATATACATTTTTTCGTTTTAGTATTTAGGACTCTCTAAAAATAGAGCCTCTCTTTCATGCCTTCTGTCATACTAATCTCTTTCATCTACCCTATGTTACTGCCATATTGGACTATTCTTTCTCTCCTTTTCTTGTTCTGTCATCTTCCATATCCATGCTTTGTGATATTTCACACTTCATGTCTGGAATGGACTCCCCTTTACCAACTATGTCTCTTAAAAGTCTCTCTCTTTCTTCAAGGCCTGGTACTATTTCCTGCATGAAACTTTCTTGACCCTTCCCCCAACTCTGAGTGTCAAAGCATTTTACCTGACCTGTCCTTTGCTATTTTTGTTCCTTTTTTCTTAATAGTATTTTATTTTTTCAGTTTACATGTTGTAGTGCCAACACAATATTCACGGTGCTGACAGCAACTGTAAATATGCAGGCATAATTCTCAATTGCAAAATATAACAGACTGCATATAGAAGAGAAACGCAGAATTTTTATTCAAACACCAGGAAACCAAATCACCAAACTAGAAAGCCAAATCCATCATAGCATCAAAGAAGTTAATACTCCACAACACAGCAGAGAGCCACACCATCCTTTAGCCTTCCCACAAACCAACACTCACAAGCCTAGCTGTCTCCCTGGGTGTGTCCTCTCTTTCCCACCATCTAGCTGCTCAGACTCCCAGCTTCTTGTGGGCTCTGTTCCACCCTTAAGCAAGTTCCTCCCACCACAGGCTCCATATGATTACTTTCATACTATTAGGGGGCAGGGAAGATCTTTAAATTCCCATTATGATTACACATGTAAAGATATTTTCACTATTCTTTTTTTATAAAATTTTGAGTTCCAAATTTTTCTCCATCTGATCTCCAAGAAAGCATGCAGTCTGATATAGGTTACTAATGTACAATCATATTAAACATATTTCCACATTAGTCACATTGTGAAAGAAGAATGAAAACAAAAGGGAAAAGCCATAAGAAAAAACAAAAAATTTAAAAAGTAAAAATAGCATGCTTCTATCTGTACTCAGATTCCATAGTTCCTTCTCTGGATGTGATTGGCATTTTCCATCATGGGTTTTTTGGAATTGTCTTGGATCATTGAATTGCTGAGAATATACAAGTCCACCATAGTTAATCATCACATAGTGTTGCTGTTGCTGTGTACAGTGTTCTCCTGGTTCTGCTCACTTCACTCAGCATCAGTTCATGTAAGTCCAGGTTCTTCTGAAATCTTCCTGGTCATAGTTTCTTATTGCACAATATTATTGCATTACATTAATATACCACAACTTGTTTAGCCATTCCCCAATTGATGGACATTCCCTCAATTTCCAATTCTTTGAAACCTCATAAAAAGAGCTGCTATAAATATTTTTGTACATATGGGTCCTTTCCCCATTTTTATGATCTCTTTGGGATATAGACCTAGTAGTGGTATCACTGAATCCAAGGAGTGTGAACAGTTTGGTTGCTCTTTGGACATAGTTCCAAATTGCTGCCCAGAAGGGTTGGATCAGTTCACAACTCTATCAACAATGCATTAGTGTCCCAATTTTCCCACATCTTCTCCCATTTTTATCATTTTCCTTTTCTTTTCTATTAGCCAATCTGAGAGGTGTGAGGTGGTATCTCAGAGAAGTTTTAATTTTTATTTCTCTAATCATTTTTATATGATTATAGATAGCTTTGATTTCTTCTTCTGAAAACTGCCTGTTCATATCCTTTGACCATTTATCAATTTGCGAATGTAATGTTAATGGAATAGGAAGATCTTCCCTGTCCATTGATAGACCTTTGTGACTACATATGTTCAGTCACAGATGTCTTTATGCTTTGAATTCCAGCCTAGCTATGATGCATCCCGAGTCACATAGAACCATTGGGGAAGGAACTTGCCCAAATAGGAGCTTGTTTAGGGGAGGATTGCTTATGGGAAGCCTTTCACACCTTTTGGTACTAAACTAATTAGGCATCAAGTCACAAGAGTTGTGATGCCTTCTGGCTCAGGGCCTATTCGTTAACAACTGTATATACTGGGAGGTTGGTATTTTACTTTGGGGGCTCACTCATGAGAAGGACCTTTTGATTCCCTGGGTGGGTTTCTGAGTAGGCATTTGTTAAAAAGCCTCCCAACTACTCAGATGTTTGTGCTCTCCTGATCCCACGGTGCATGTAAGTGGTTGTATTACTTTGTTCAGACACTAGGAGCCCTGTTGGTTGTATTTTTCTGCTTGTATTTTCTGCTTATCTGTAATTAAAGTAAGATTGTTGACCCCTTTAAAAGTTGTCTTTCCTTTAGCAAAGCAGATCAAAGAACCTATGCTAGCAGGCCATCCTGGGTGTACTGGGGTGCTTGCTATTATAGTGAATGACTTGTATTCTTATAAATTTGGCTCAGTTCTCTCTGTATTTGAGAAATGAGGCCTTTATCAGAAACACTGGCAGTAAAAATTGTTTCCCATCTTTCTGCTTTTTTTCTAATCTTTTTGCATTTGTTTTGTTTGTCCAAAATCTTTTCAATTTAATGTAATGAAAATTATCCATTTCACATTTCATAATGTCCTCTATCTCTTCTTTGGTCCTAAATTCTTCCGTTCTCCACAGATGTGACAGGTAGACTATTCCTTGCTCTCTTCATTTACTTATGGCATCATCTCTTATGTCTTGCTATTATTTTCTATCCCATGTATTATCATTATCTGTGTGAAAGTCTTCTTTTAGATTGTGAGTTCTTTAAGAGCAGAGTCTGAGCCATATCTTGGTACACCTAACACCTAACACAGTATCTCAGAGTAGGTATTTAATAAACATATGTTCAGTTACTTCAACAGATTTAACAATTAATGTTAATAATTTCATAGAGTGGGCAATTTCCTTAATTGATTTGTTCTCTTTTCTATGTGTTTGAAGTATGGAATCCCTGTTTGAACCAAATCCCATCGGGTACTTCGTTGTTATCTCTTGTACATAGTAGTGGCAGTCTAAATATTGAAGAGAACAGACTGCTAAAGAAGATATTTAAGTAGTCCTCTAAATTGGAACACTATAGAGAATATGACCATAATAACACTAGACACAAGAACAAATTAACATACAAAGTACACTTAAAATCCATTGAGGTGTGAAATGGCATTCTGGATAGAAGCACGTAAAATATATGAGGGAGAGTTTTGTGAAAATAACTTTATTTGTAGAATGAAGGTGTAGCACGGAGAGTTTATGCTCAATAAAGAAGATTGAGACAATTGATGTTTACTGAGTAAGGAATATTTACTTTCTCAGCAGTTAGGTTAAGTAAACACTGGATTTTCTATTTACTTTATTGTTTGTAAACTTTCCCCTAGATGGCAGACCAGGATCACTTACTGAAAAGTTACCAGCATGTGAAAAATTCTACACACATTATTATATATAATTTCTTCTACATTTAGAAATGTATTGTATTGATTTCAGTTGTTTAACCCTTCTGGATATTTTCAGAAGTATTAAATGGAAATAGCTTTGTTTTTTGTTATCATGTAGTCACTATAGCAGAAGTAACTTTGTATGAAATATCTCAAATTTTCCCCTTACATTTATAGTTCAAAACACAAAACCATCATCACTAAAGATCTGCCAAAATGTGGACTATTGTTTCTAGTAGGTTTCTGTGCAAATACAGATTCTGCAGTATTCTGTTATTTTACAAACAAGTAAAAATCACATTTTATTTTATTTTCATTTTTTTTAACTTTTGTTTATTTTTAGTTTACATCATTCATTTCCATGAGATTTTGATTTACAAACTTTTTCCCCATCTTTCCCCTAACCACCACCCCAAAACAGCAATCCCACTGTATACCCCCTGACACAATCAGCTCTCTCCTATATCCTCCCCAATCACCCCTCTGACTTTCTGGTAGGGCAAGATGGTTCTCGCTGCCTCAGTACCTGTGTATTTCCCTCCTTCCTATTCCACCCCGCATTTGTTCTGTTCTCTACTTTGTCCCTGTCCCTTTACAAAAATGTGTGCTTCTAACAACCCTCCCCCCCAACCTGCCCTCCCCTCCATCCTCCTCCCTCTCATCTCCTTACCCCCTACTCTCTTGTAGGCCACAATACCATATTTAGAGTATAATCATTCCTTCCCTAAGCCAACTTCAATGAGAATAAAGTTGACCCATTCCCTTTTGCCTTCCAATTCTTCCCCTCGATTGTAACAATTATCCCTTGCCTCTTCTATATGAGAGGATTAACCCCATTCTGTCTCTCCCTGTCTCCTCTCATACTATTCCTCTCCCACCTCTCAATTTCATCTTTTAAAATAGTATCCCATCCTATTCAACTGATCCTGCACCCTCTGTCTATGTACACACATATACATACACTCATATATGTTTTCATATGCATATATACCCTCCTACATAGACATATGTATATGTATGCATGTATGTACACACACACACACACACACACACACACACACACATATATATACACACATTTATATTCCCTTCAACTATCCTCATACTAAGAAAAGTTTCATAAGTTATAATTTTCATTTTTCCATGTTGGCATGTAAATAGTTCACCTTTGATAAGTTCCTTATGGATTCCTTTCCATATTTACCTTCTCATGCTTCTTGTATCTGAATGTCAAATTTTCTATTCAGTTCTGATTTTTTCCTCAAAAATGCTTGGAAGTCCTGCACCTCATTGAATGACCATATTTTCCCCTGGAACATTAAACTCAATTTTGCTGGGTAGGTAATTCTTGGTTTTAATCCTAGCTCCCTTGATCTCCAGAATATCATATTCCAGGCCCTTTGATCCTTTAATGTAGAAGCTGCTAGATCCTGGGTTATCCTGATTGTGTTTCCACAGGACTCAAATTGTTTCTTCTTGGCAGCTTGTAATATTTTCTCCTTAATCTGGGAACTCCAGAACCTGGCTATGACATTCCTAGGAGTTTTCTTTTTGAGATCTTTTTCAAGAGGTGATCAGTGAATTCTTTCAGTTTTTCAATTTTCAATTCTTTCAATTCTATTTTGCCCTCTGGTTCTAAAATATCAGGGCAGTTTTCCTTGAG
>CM053583.1:362482810-362515049 GCA_028627135.1 Pseudochirops cupreus
TAGTCCAGTTTATCAAGGTTGGTCATCATATGTACGATGTGTCTGTGATTGTGTACAGGTTTTGCCTGGTTCTGCTCTTCTCACTTAGCATCAGTCTGTATAAGCCTCTCCAGGTAATTATGAAGTCCATCTCCTTCCCATTTTAAAGGTAACTTTTTAAAAAAATAAGTCTTGTCACTCCTGAGATCCCACCATTGTCTTTTCTAGGGATTTTCAACCATTAACCTCAATTGACTTTTACAAAGACTATATTAACTAAAAAAGGTTGGTACTGCCATCTTCCTCCAAAAACAAAACAAAACAAAACCAACAACAAAAAACCCACAGCAACTAAGAACTAGAAATTCATTTTCTTTTTGTATGCATGATATGTGTGGTCAGAGTGAGTTCAAACTTGAAGTAATAAATATAATCAGGTACCAGTGTAGTGAGTGCATGTGGCAAAGGGCTAACTTGTTGCTCCTGGTTGGTGAGAGTCCTTTCCCCTCTTAAGATAGTCCCCATGAATTTCCATTTATGAGGAGTTCTCTTCTGGTGTCTGAGGCTTGGGGCCTTTGTAGAATACGTGGTTGATGCCTCTGAAGCCTCCTTTCCTTGGTGGGTTCTTGGTATGTCTCTGAATTCCTCATACTGTCTTTCATTTCTGCCTCTTGAATGCTGATGCTGATACTGGGGGAAACACCAAAATTTTCAACTTTTAAAGTTAACAAATTCTTCACCTGGTTCACCTTGGGAGGTAGGGGTAGGGTGAGGAGAAGAACTCACTCCTGTAACCCAAATCCTCAAAGACAATTCCTTCCCATGGGTTCAGCTACTCCTCAACTGAATGATTAGCTATGAACCATTTTGTTTTTTAAATTATGTGACCCAAAGGTGTTACTGTTTCTTTTAGCCAGTCCCAAGGTATTTCCTGTATAACCTGTCTTTATCTAATGATCAAAGCACTTTATTTCTCTCGAATTGATTAGGGGTTTATTTTTACCTAGTTTTGTCACTATCGACTGATTCATTTGAGCTTGCCTTCTGTGATTAATTGTACTTGGGGAAGAACTGCATCCTTACATATTGAGAGTAGAAAAAATAGAAATTTTGCAGATGTAATCCTTACTAAGTTTATTTTTTGTTTTGTTATTAAATAAATACCATAAATACTCATCATACCATCCTTAAAATAGGATACAGTTAAATATTCCCTGACTGATTCTTCCCTTTAAGATTTTGAAGGACATAACTGATCACGCTTTTCAGACGTTCAGCCAAGTTAAAAAATAAAACCCTTTTCTCCATTCATCCAATTCCCTGCTTAAATTAGATTTATGTCTGATTCCAGGAGAGACTTGTTCGGCTATTACAGCTTGTACTTCTTGCAGTCACTACCTTAACCTATATCTCTAAGCGGTTCTGAAAGTAGTTGGGAGCCTTTTGGGATCAGGTACAATATTATCTCCAAAGAATAGTGGGGCATAGCTATTGCTGGCCCTAACATATTCCAAATGATGTATTGTATGACTACAGCACGTTGAATGAGAGATGTTCTTGTGCTTCCCCAGGTAAACTAACTGGGTCTAATTTCAGGACTTACCTATGGGTTAGTGCTTCAGATCAAGCATATGGAGAGTGTGATATCTGATAGGACTTCAGAAAGAAATGGACAAATAATGTCTTGGTAAAAATGAAGGAAATTGATCCAATTTAGTTGAGTAAACATAAAGAAGTCCAATAAAACAAACGAAAAGGAGTTTTTTTTAAAGTAGGACATGGAACCTATCTTAAATTTCCATAAAACAGGCTAACTTCATAAAAAACCATATGTGAAAAGATCTTAAACATTGATAGAAAGTTAGACTATCTAGTTACCACTCTCTAACAGATGCCCGGGAAACTTTTTCCCTCAATTTTTTATTTATACATTTTCAATTACTACAACACAATTATGATTACAGAGCAAAATGCCACCCCAAACAGATGTCAAATGTTCTTAATAAAACCATTCTGTAATTCATCACTGTGTCAGAACGTATATAAAAAAAGAAAATATCGGAATGCTGTCAAGCTCATTGCCTCTGCCAAGAGGCTTTACCCATTTCCCAGTAGTCACTCTAACTAGTTATGCTTTTTGTCTCTTGAGTAGCAATGGTGGCTGGATTTAGTGAGAATAATTGGGAAAATGAATTACAAATGAGAAATTTTTACATGACATTTTCTTACTCTTCTGTATGTGTCTCTCTTTATGTAGATGTGGATCTACTATAGACATTCTACACAATTTATAATAAAATGTTCCAACCATTAAAAGGCATATCAGTTCAGTCCTCTATAAAATATAGATGTCTTTAAGATGCTTTTTTAAAAATATCGTTTCAGTGGCATCAATAATGTCGAGGTGACTTCAATGGTGTACATAGGTTGAAATTTTGGGGTACTTTTTTCTTACTCTTTTCTGAGTTACATGCATGACCATTACAATGCTGATTAGGTATGACTTTTAATGACTTAGTACTTCAAACATTTATTAAATACCCACAATATGAAATGCACTCTGTTAATTGATTGGGATACAAAGATGAATGAAACACTTCTAGGCCCCAAAGAGGGGGTATGCTAACTTGACAAATAAGTAAATATAGTGTATATACAAAATAATTCAAAATAATCTCAAAATAATCTTAAAAACTGCAGTGGGGGTGGAGAGAGAGTGAGAATTTTGAAAGAATTCATGTAGGTGGTTATTCCTAAACTGTGCTTTGAAGGAAGCAAAGGATCTATGAGGTTTAAGCAAGGTGGATTTGCAGAGTAGATGTAGGAAAACCCACAAAGGCGATACTGTGTCCAGAGCACAGCCAGCAGGTCACTGGGACTAGAATGGAGACTGAATATAGGGAAATAATATAAAACAAGTCTGAGTGGTAGGTAGTGCCTGTATTGTGAAACACTTTGAATGCCAAGTTGAGGATGGCTGGAAATTGTAGCTATATATAATATGGAAAGACTACATAAGAACCACAGTTTTGTATAATTCTCAAAGAAAGTATAGGCAGGAGTCAACATCTAACAATAACAAAAAAAGATAAATGTTGTCTTGATGAAAAATATGCAACGTGGACTTTCCCCCCCCAACTACTTGTGGGAATAGTAATAATATCATGCAAAGAAATCATGTGTCAGTTCAGAAGCTTCTGCTCTATTGGGTCCAAATGGAAACTTGACTTTTTCTCTCTAGCCAGTCTTCTTAAAATCTCAAACAAATTCTGATTTTTAGCCGTGGTGTCAAAAATAAAAATTAACCTTTTATTTCATAGTAAGTCAGTTATTTGTGAATTGAAAGACTGAACTGTAGCATACAGTCTGCCTAGTTCATTGGTATTAATCTATGTGATGGATTTCTGTTGCCAAGACTTCAGATTATTGGCCAAACCATCATGAGTTAGCCAGACTGAGATTTTAGTCTTTTGGGTTGGCCATCCCCTATGATTATGGGGGTTTTGAGTAGTTGCTCTTCATCATAACACAGAATGAAATACTAATTAGAATTTGACTTTTGGAATGTCTTATTTGACAAGATTAATCATAAAATTTGAAGGCTGGAATTGTCATGAGAAAAATCCGGTGGACATTAATTTTTCTGAGAGCCATAACTGAGCTTTCTTGAGTATATTACTTTTCATACTTAAAAAATAAAACATGTAAGAGACAACCTTCCAAACCTTTTTTTTTTGCTGTTGGAAAATGTTTGTATCTTTTCCCTTTGTTTCTTTAATTGCTATCACCTCACCCCCAAGATGTAATATTTATAGAAATTTAGAAACAGAAACCCTTTGGGTGGGGGATGGTTTACTTTTTTGTTTGTTTGTGAAGAGGGCAAGATGAATGAAATTTTAGGAAAAATGTAAATATATGTGATGAACTTTTCTCACATGCTGTAAACATGATGAGATAATATGGTATAGTGTATAGAGAGACCTTGGTACAGAAGAGCTGAGTTCAAGTCTTGCTTTTGACACATAATATTGGGATAGGTCAATCAATTCTTAGTGCTCAAGAAATTTTCTAATGAATTCATGAATATATGGAAAACCACTTACTATATGCTTATTATGTGCTGAACACTGAGCTAATCACTGTAGGAAGAACAGAAAAAACAAGGTAGTCCCTGTTTTCAAGTAATTCTTATTGTAATTGGGAGATCCAACATATTAGAGTTCAGCTGGAGGGCAGACGGAAAGTCCAAGACATTCTGAGGGGACAGTCAAAGATCTAATGACAAGGACCAGGAGTCATTAGGTCAGATGGCAGTGCTTGGGTTTCTCAGGTTTGAAGTGGTGGACACATAGTAAAGACTTAGAGAACCTTAAGATTCCCGTGGTAGAGGTGGTGGGTCACCATATCACTGAGAGGATTAGAGTTGGTGACTGCTAGCTTATCGAGAGAGAACTAGTGTGCTTGCTTAGCAATATCAAGTGAGCCTTAGATATTCATTAAGCTTTCATGTTTAACATATTGGACTTAAAAGCACAGTTTATTTGCAAAATATTTCCAAATTTGATAACTGAATTCATATTTATATTTAAAGATTATGACTAATGTGTAATGGTTATGGCACTTGAAGATCTTCCACGCCCCTTGAACTTGCTGATGTAGCAGGAAGGGGTAGAGCAAGAAAAACCCGGAGCCAAGCTAGAGTCCATGGAGTGGTGATTGGAAACAACAGGCAGCAGCAGTGGCTGCTGTTGTGGCACGAACTCCTTTTTTTGAGCCAGGCAGAATCTCTGCTAAGGACTCCTGCTGAGGATTCCAGGGATAGGAACTGGGGGAGGAGGGGAGGCAGAGCTGTGGGGAGCAAGCTGCCTGGATGCTAAGCCATGGCCATAAGTGAGGAGAGGAGGATCTTTGCCTGAGGTAGCCTGTCCTGTTTTGAAGGCTTGAGAATGTGGGTGTGTTTACTACATTAATTACATTTTCCAACTTCATAACTACTGTGATGGCTTTGACTTTCTGGTTTTGGGTCTCAGTTTTCTGGTATTTGAATAAATGTTCTAGCTATATTTCCCATGTGGAGAGCCTGTTACATTTTGTGATTAATAACCATATCGGCATATTTATAGTTATTGTAGGCATTGTGAATACTGCATTGTTGATACAACATGTTATGCTGTTGTTTTTTAAACAACATGTTAAGCTGTTATTTTTTAAACTACAGTTGGTAATCATCAATGATAAATATTCAAATACAAACAAAAATTAAGATGATCATATAGAAACCATAAACTATTTGTAACTCCTTTTTAATGTCTATATTAACTTTCACAAGAGGGTTTAAAATTTCCTGTTTGCCTGTGTTTAATTTATCTATCTCATTAGGCACCCACTACATGCCAGACACTGTGCTAATCCCTGTGGATACAAAAAGAGGCCAAATATAGCATCTGCCCTTAAGGAGATTATATACTAATGGGAGAGCCAACATGTAAACAAACATACAAAGCAAGGTATATAAAGAATTAAAAAGAAATCATTAACAGAGAGAAGGTACCAGAATTAAGAGGGATGGAAAGATTTCCTATAGAAGCTAGGATTTTAGTTGGGACTGAAAGGAAAGCAGGTAGGTCAGCAGTCCAAGGGGAGGAGGGAAAGCATTGTAGCCATGGTGGCCAGCCAGAGATACTCAAGACAGTAGATAGAGGGTCTTGTTTATGGAGTTTAAAAGGTCTAATGGATATCCAGTTTGAGATGTCTGAAAGGGAGTAGGAAATGCAAGCTTGGAGGTCAGCAGAGATATTGGGGATGTATAGGTAGATTTGAGAATCATCAGAATTAAAGATATTAATTAGGTCAAAGGGCAGCTGATTAAATCACCAAGTGAAGTAGTATAGAGGGGAAAAAGAGACCCCATGACAAAGCCCTTAAGGGACACCTATAGTTAGAGAGCATGATCTGGAGGATAATCGAGCAAAAGAGACAAAGAAGAAATGATCAGATGAATTGGACGAGAGTCAGGAGAGACTGGTTTCCCAAAACCATAGAGAGAAGAGGATCCATTGATCAATAGTGTCAAAGGCTGCAGAAAGGTCAAAGAGAATGAGGATTGAGAAAAAGCCACTGGGTTTATTAAGTAAGAGACAATTTTAATTGGAGAGAGTATTTTTGGTGGAATTATAAGGTAGGATGATGAATTCCAAAGAGTTAGGAAGACAGTAAGAAGAAGGAAAGTAGAAACATCTATTGTAGATGTCCTTTTAGAAGACTAGCTACTAAGTGCAGAGGAGATATACAATGATACAGGGCATGAAAGAATCAAGTGAAGTTTTTTTTTTTCAGGATGGTGGATATGGGTACATTTCTAGACAACAGGAAATGAAACAGTAGGAAGGGAGAGGTTAAAAATAAGTAAAATAATGGGGATGACAGAAGGGGCAATCTTTGGGAAGAGATGAGATAGAATGGGATTGCTTGAAGAAGTAGAGTGGGTAGCTTTGAAAAGGAATAAGGACATGTCATTTTATGAGATGGGGTAAAAGATGAGAAAGTAGCAGGAGGCACCTAAATGATAGGAGATGAGAAAGAGGGGAGAAGAGGAAGTTCATGATAAATGGCCTCAATTTTTTTTCTGTAAAATATGAGGCAAGTTTCTCCACTAAAACAGGGGAGAGATGGGGAGCTATGGGAGGTTTGAAGAGAGATGAAAAGGTTTGGAAGAGCTGCTGTGGAGAGTAGGAAAATGAGTTCTCCTTTGAAATCCTTTTCTCTGTAATTTTTCAGATCTTGTTACTATGATTATCATATTCTATATTCAATTAGCCTGTTATATTTCTGATTCTGCTTTCCTTACTTTGAATGATATCATAGGCTTTTCTTTAAAGCTTTGTGTTTTTAAATTTGTCATTTTTTTTTCCTTTTTTTGTTCTTATCCTTTCATTTTTACTCATGTCTATAATCTCTGGAAAATTCCCCCATGCTCCTATGCAGATGATCAACCCAACTGTCTAGAATTTATGGTCTTAGTGTCTAGGACACTTAAGGGTAGGGATTTTCCGGTGGTCACAAAAGAAGCAATCACAGGGCCAGTGTTGAAACATAAGTCATGTGACTTCAGAACCTCACGCCTTGTCCAACAAACTTCCAGCCTTTGCCACATGGTCTCTTGCCTTTTTAAAAGAAATTTGGAGTACATGGTCTCTGTTGCTCCATTCACCTCAGAGCTTCTATAAAATGGAAAATGCCTGCTCTTAATGCAGGAATAAACAACAAAAATGACAAAACTTGTTGGCAATGAACTGTGAAATTGTATATTTTACTCTAAGAGACCATATGTGTCTTTGGTGAGTTTTCCACCCTATGCCAAAAACCCTTTATGGGATCAGATGTAATGACCCACAGGTGTATTTTACCTATAATTTTTGTAAACTCAGATTCCTAAAATAATTTTAACCTTCCACAGTGAATATTTAGGGATATTATTTTTAGTCTGCAAAATCATATCATAAGTAAACCAGCTCTGAAAATTTTGCCTGCACTGATGTGACTAGATATTGCAGTTGCAGAGTCTGTCTGTTTCAGATGGAAGTGCCCTTCATGTTTCACCTCAGCAGCCACCTGGTTGGTGTGTATTCTCCCTCCCACACAATCTGTCACTGCCAAGAAGACAATATCCTCTGAAAGCGTTGAGAGGAATTGACAATATGGGGCTCTCCCATTCTTTCATTTCTGGTATAACCCAAAGGGAACTGGATCCTTATAAATATAGTGACAAAATTTGGTAAGGACTTTTCATCCTTTCCTGGGATGTTCTTCCAGTTCTTCTTCCATGTTGTTTAGAGGCATTTTAATTCTGGTTTTCTACCATTTCCCATGCTTTCTAAATGGTTCTTACATTGCTTTTGATAATTTTATATTTCACATACCAAGTTTAATGTTGTTTAATCTTCCTCATGCTTCCAAAAAATGGTCTTTCTGTGTAAGTCCTAAAGAAAAATTATCTCAAATTTCCTATATCTATTATTTCCTGGTGTCATATTTAACTTTATTATCAGAGTTATGTGAAATGAAAAACAAAGGGGCAGCTAGGTGGTGCAGTAAATAGAGCACTGCTCTTGGAGTCAGGAAGATCTGAGTTCAAATCGGACTTCAGACACTTAACACTTACTAGCTGTGTAACCTTGAGCAAGTCACTTAACCCCAATTGCCCTGCCTTCCCCCTCCAAAAAGACAAAAAAAAAGAAATGAAAAATAAAACACCTAAAAATAGTACATAAATTGAAGTTCAAATGTCATAAAACCAATGGGTCAACTCAGTACTTCCCAAGCACTTTCTTTGGGCCTCACTCTGCACTGTCACTGAAAAACGTACAAAAAATGTTGGAGGCATGGAGCCAATTTTCCCCAATTTAACTAGGGAAAATATTTAAATTCAAGAAATAATTAAGGCATAATGCAAATTAGACTTAATCATGTATTACAACGTATATAGTTCAAATGAGAAATGCTCAAGAGGGAACAGATGAAAAGTCCTGAACCAAGGATTGTCTTACTATGTTTTTGGTTAGACTACACCTATGATATTGCTTTCAGTTCTGTACTTCACTATTTTAGCAAGGACATTGATCAGCTGGAGAATGTCTATACCATCGTAATGAAAAATCTCAATATAATGTCAAAATAAGAATGTTGAATGTGGAAGGAACTGGGAATATTTAGCCTGGAGGCAGAAAGACTTAGGAATCATGAGGAGAGTCTCTAGAGGGTGATTAGACTTGTCCTAGTAAGCGTATAGATCTTGAGATAATGTACAGAAGTTATAAAAAGACAAATTTGGGCTTGATGTCAGAAAAAATGTCCTAACAGAGCTATCCAAAAGTGGAATTGGGAGGTAGCAGGTTCCAGCTTATTGGAGATCTTTAAGCAAAGGCTGTTTGGTGACTTGCTGGTTATGATGTGAGTTGCTGGTTCCTAATGTTTTTGGCACTCTAAACCCATTCATCAACAACTGCAACCACAACTACAACCACAACCACAAAACAGTAGCAATAAAAATTAATAATTTAATATAATAATGTGATATGATAAAATGTATTACATACAATATATTCTAGAATAATAAAATATTATATCTAATAATATAATAAATAATTAAAATATAATAAAAATGATAGTTAATAATCAGAATAATTTAAAAGGTTATTCATAATATTCTTTTATATTTATTCATTAGGTGCTTATCCTAACGACAATTCTGAATTTCCCCCCAAAATGATTCAAATTAAAATTTATATTATATTCTTATAAAATATAAACTTTTATTCTACCTATAATTATGAAAACTCTATGAATAAAATAAAACTAATTTTAAAAAACTGAAATTTTTATGTGGGATTTTCTGTAAGATTTAAAAGAATATCGAGCAAGACCCCATACACTTCCTATTACTATGAGACTTCATATTACATTTATTTTACAGATGTTGTCAAGTGTAAGTAACTCATAAATAAAATAAGTTACAGGTTGGAAAATATTTCAAATAATATAAGAATTGTATGTAAAAATAATTTTAATGTTTGAATCTGTATTTGAACAAAGGTTTGCAGTATTTTGCTCAACACTAGACAAACATTCTGAAATCTAGGTCCTTGTCATGTTTATTTCTGAATTTTTATTTAAAACAAGAATAAGATAAAAATTCTTACTCCTACAAATATGTGGTGGAAAATGGTAGGAAAATTTTTAAAAGCTCATTTGCTGAGAGATGGAAATTCAGTTTTTATTTTTAGTCACCTAACTACCTTTTCTCTTGGCTAATGACAAGTATTGTATTGAATGATAAATATATATATATATGTTAAAATTTTATATATAAGCCAATTTTTGTCTTTTCAAATATTATTTTCTTGTCATCTACCACTAGTTCAATGACTACTCTTGGACAGAAACTCTACTGAGTGATTGATTAGTATTCCTAACCAGGTCACCTGAAACTTTGCAAAATATAATAAGAGTAGCATAGGTGGAAGAAAAGTTTAAATTGGAAAACAATCTGAATACTGCAATGTGAGGAAATATAAGGTTTGTTTCTGTAGAACATTTGTGATAATGTCTCATGATTTCAAGATGGCTTGTAATTCATATACTCAGTGATCATGGTTTTTAAACAACCTGACATTTGTGCTTTAAGAATGAAAACATTCATCATATCTTGATCATGTTATTACCCATGTGATGAGGTATGATTATAGGGTAACAGAGGAGAATGACAGAGCTACTCTGGCACAGCATACAGAATATAAATGAGAATATGCACATGTGCCATGTGTCTGGTCATTCCTTGGGAATCCATTTGCACTTGAATGCCAATCCCTTGTGGTGATTTGAAAGCAATCTGATAAAAGATTGAGAAACTGTAAGAATATGTCACACTTAGAAGAGCTCAGAGTTTAATATATTCATTGCATGAACACAAAAATCACTGAGTGCATGATCATGATGGCTTTAAATCACTGGCAGAGCAAACCTATAATGCTTTAAACATAGACATTCTTGGGCAGCTAGCTGGCACAGTGGATAGTGTTGGACCTGGAGTCAGGAAGACTCATTTTCCTAAATTCAAATCTGATCTCAGATACTTGTTTGCTGTGTGTCCCTCGGCAAGTCATTTAATCTTATTGGCCTCAGTTTCCTCATCTGTAAAATGAGCTGGAGAAGAAAACGGCAAACAGCTCCAGTATCTTCACCAAGAAAACTTACATGGGGTCATGAGAGTCAGACGTGAATGAAGTAGTCAACAAAAAATAGTCAATAACAAAAATATGCATTGTTGTCCAAAGTCAATATTTTATAGCATAACTGGATACTTATTTACTGCTTAAGGTCATATTGAATGAACTTGTAAACCTAAAAGATGTCCATGGACTAATAATGGGAATTGGTCTTGTTAAGAAAAATTTTCTTAGGTATAGGATGAATTGGATAGACACTGAGCAAGCTTCCAACTCTTAATTCTACTAATTCCCTGTTTCCTTAAAGTGCATTTACAGACACCTCTCTATGAGAGGTGGGGGTGTCCAGATTTTAGCAGGTTGGGAAAAGCTTAATTTTCCTTTTGTAGTTGATTTCTAGTTCAAATTTCCTTTGCATAGTTGTCCTGTATGCAACAATCTCAGGTTCTCTTCTTTATGACTCCTTGAAAGTTTGGTACTTTGGTACTTTGGAAGCTTAGTACTTCAGTTATTCAACTGTTTCCCTAGCTTGTTCCTGCTAATGGGTCAATGAGATAGCAACAAGAGTACGCTAGAAGAGGATTAACATTCTGTCTACTCCAAACACCATTTAATATCCTCTGTCTCCCTCTCTGCCCTTGAATTTCCCCATTACTCTTGCCTGCCCAAAAAGAACATCACTTTTCTCTGGGACTCTTCTAATTGCTGAGAGAGTTGGGCTACATCCATCCACTCCTAATATTGTTGTTATGATAAGAGTAGGGCATTGAACAAAAGTGATAACAAATAATTCAGAAATGGGAGAAATCATGTTTGGCTTGAGTAGTCAGTGCCTTGTCAGAAATATAGACATTGGGTTGCTTATTTCTAGGGTCTAATGAGATAATATTTATTAAGTGCTTAGCACAGTGCCTGGAACTATATAACTGCTATCATCATCATCATTGTCGTCGTCATCATCATCATCGTTGTCATCATCATCATCATCATCATCATCTAGTCCAGTTTGGAGAAAGGTATATCATCTAGGCATGTGGGAATGTACCTGATGTGTGAGAGTCAATGTTTCAATTGGACAATAAAGATAGTTTATGTTGAGCAACTGTGGGAAATAAGATTGGATGAGTAAGGTATGACTAGTAAGGACTGCCTTAAGGCCCTTGAATGCTAAGTGAGGAGTTCAAATGTGAGCCAGTAGGAAAAAAGTCATAGGTTTTGGAGGAAGATTCTATTATGAAAGGTATTGACCTCAGAGTTTAGTTCAGGCTGAATTGGATGGGGCAGATATTGTACACAGGGAAATTAAGGTACTATGGCAGTTATCTTGTTTTATAATTGTTACAGTTTTACTAGGGGGGATGGCCATTGAATGGAAAAGAAGAAATGGGTTTTTGAAACTGGGAAAAGTAAGAATAGACTATATGTGGTGATTAGATATGGGGAGTAGAGAGGAAATTGTCAAAGAACACTTAAAGGTTTGAATCTTAGGGGTCTGGGGAGGGGGATGGGAACAAATATATTTGACAGAAATGAAGTTGTCAAATAGAGATGGTTGATATAATTTAAAACATTCCTATTCTACCTCAAGCCTCTAAATTAGCTATTTTGGCACAGACTTAAATGTGATATTGTGTGACATTCATGAATCTTGACATCTACCTGACCAGGTAGCCTGAGTTTTAGCATTATATGGGATGTGAAAAGAGATTTTCACAAACATTTCAAAGAGCTTCAGTTCTCATCCATTTGCCCCTGTCTTTTGTTGAGTTTTTGAGTCACATACTTATCTAAACTTAATCCAGTTTCTTTTCTTTGATAATCCTGCAATGCACCTGTTTCATCACACTCTAAGTTACAAGCCACTATCAGCACTGGGAACAATTGTTGAGTAGAGAAAAATCATCTTTAGTTTAACTCAATACAGTCAGAAAACATCATGCTTACTATGTTCCAGACACTGTGCTAGGTTCTGGGGATACAAAAAATACATGAACAATCCTTGCCCTTAAAAAAGCTTAAATTCTGCTTTGTGTGTGTGTGTGTGTGTGTGTGTGTGTGTGTGTGTGTGTGAGAGAGAGAGAGACAGAGAGAGAGACAGAAAGAGAGACAGAGAGAGAGACAGAGAGACACACACACACACAGAGAGAGACAGAGAGAGACAGAAAGAGAGAGAGAGAGAGAGAGAGAGAGAGAAAGAGAGAGGATACTCCTGGAATAGCTCTCCAGAGGAAGAGGTCCCCAAATTGAGCTTTGAAGAAAGCAACATGAGCATTCTGAGAGGTAACATTGAAGAAGGACAGATTGTGCAAATACAGGAAGATGGTTAATAGAAAGCTGCATAAGAATAGTTCATAGTAAGTTTTACTGGTAGATAGAAGGTGTGTAGCAGAATGTATGAAGTGAGGCTGGAAAGGTAGGTTTGAGCTAGATGGTAGAGGGTCTCAAATGCTTGACTGATTAGTATATTTTATTCTCAATGCTAAAAAGAACCATTGAAGAATTTTAAATATGAAAGTGCCTTAGTCAAGTTTGGAATCTCAGTGACTAGTGGTATGAGAGAGAGAAATTAGAGCTGGAAAATATGGATTGTATGTTTGGAGCATGTTCTGTCAACAAATCCATGAATGTTTAAGAGAAGATTGCCATCTTTCCCTTTTGGAGCTTGCGTATTTATATTCTGATTTTTTTGTTTAGCACCAACAATTTAAATAATGAGCATCGCTATCCCTTTTATGAAGGATCTAGCTTTTGCTTAGTCCAGCTGCAGTACTTAGTCCCAAACACAAAAATGGTCGAAATTTGTGAATATTGTAGCATTAGAAAAGAGTGCACACAAAGTACTCTACTATGTCTTTAGAAAGTCTGGCTTAATCCCAAATTCCTTGGTGATGTGAGACAGAATAGTGTCATATAAAGCAATGATTACCATGAAAGTGTGCAGGAAGCTGTCAAGTAAACAGCACTGTGATCTGCTTGGAAGCAACCCATTTATATTTATAGTTTTATACCAGGCACATGAGTGAGCACAACAATTCAGTAGCATTGAGGGAGAATTTTAGCAGGTAAATTTGAAAGCATACCATTTAAAAGTGAAAAACAGTTAACAAAACCATTTCACATTGTTTGAGAATGTGGAGTTGGATTGTGTCTGTAGTAGTTAAATCTAATGCAAAGACCACTCATTAAAGATCTGAATTCCTGTGGGTCCTTGAGCTGATGGCAAAATCTTGCAGAACCATCTCTCTTCTAAAAAAATCTCCCTTTCTTTAAAGAATTGGACAACAGACTTATTTCCATTACCAGTAGATGCCTGGGTTTGTATTTTATACTGTGTCTCACAGGACTCTGTCCTGAGCCCTCTTTTCTCTTCCGTCTGTACAATTTCCCTTGATGGTCCCATTAGCTCACGTGGACTCAGTTGTCATCTCTTTGCTGATGATTCTCAAATCTGCTTAGTTAGCCCTAACCTCTCTGCTAATCTTCGGTCTTGCATGTATAATTGCCTATTGGATATCTCAAACTGGATGTCACATAGATACCTTAAATCCAACACATCCAAAACTGATCTCATCTTTCTTATAAAATCCTCCTTTCTTCCTAATTTCCCTATTATTGTTGAGGACATCGTCATCTTTCTAATTACCCAGGCTTGTAATGTAGATATGTAGATGTAATGTAGATATGTAATGTAGATATAATCCTTAACTTATTACCTTCACCACCCAGGTTTCTTTCCAGAAATTCCCTCAGTACTTGAAGATACAAATACATTCACCAGTTTCAGTGTGAGTTCTTTGATCCAAGAAGCATATATGGACCTTGAGGCTAATTATAATTTTCTCCCTTCTTTTCTACAGTTCCGCTCTCCTCTCTGTATGATTATTCATTGTCCCATCAGCTGCCTCTTCTCTCCAGCTCAGCTCATTCATTCCTCACCAGTGGCTAAGGGTGTCATTTCCACCAGTGCCACTGTTGCTCATTAGAGCAACCCCAATTCGCTCCTTTCCTTCTGACCTCCCAAAGTGTTCAATAAAAAAATCTCTAGTGTGATTAAGTCCATCCTACCCTCAAATGTCAAGAAAATCCAAATCTCTCCCAGTGCAGAGTGAGCTCTGATCTTTGTCTAGCATAAGTCCTAGAAATCCAGTTAGTTTTCAAATTTCTATAAGAGTTCTTTTTGGTAGACATCTTAAACTAATCTGTGTGTTATACTAGTAGTCATAGAATATTAGAGCAACCAGAGAAAAGACCTCCAGTACATTGAGCATATGTGTGTTCCATGGGAAATTTGTGGAAGTATATTCATAAGTGATATACTGTTGTCATCTGTATTGATTGGAGGAATGCATATATGGGAGAGATAAAATTGTCCAGTTTTCAGAGGCTGAAAGCCTAGGAGGGAGAGTTGGTGTATCAAATGATAGGGTGAGGATCCTAAGTAAGTTTTGATAGGGTAGAATGTTACATAAAACAAACTAAGATCAAACTGGCTAGGATGAGTATTGTAATATGATGGAGTTCAACAAATCAGTTTCACAATCAATCAATCAAAGATTTATGAAATATAGTTAAGCAATAGGGAGCCACTGGAGTTCTGGAATGACTTCATATAGATGGTGGGATTTAAATTGTGATGTAAAGGAAGTCAGTTAAGATAAGATGTAGAGGTGAGGAGGGAAAGAATTTCAGGTATGGGATAGAATAAGTGCAAAGGCACTGAGTGCAAAGGCACAAACATGTTTGAGTAACACTAAGGATGCCAGAATGATTCAATCCTAGAGAAAAAAGTGTCTGTTAGAAGACTGGAAAAATAGGAAGAGTTCAAGTTGTGAAGAGCCTAACTGCTAAAGGTCTTTATAGGAATGGCCTTGAGATGACTTCAGATTTGATTTAACTAAGGATATTTAACCCAAGGAAGAGAAAAATTAGGGAGATATTTTGATAACTAGCTATCTTCAGTATTTGAAGAGCTGTAATTTGGAGTAAAAACTAGATTTGTTCTACTACTTGACAAAGAAGAGGAATAGAAATCTACAATGGATAAAGTTTCAGAGAAGTGGATTTTGACTCAATATAAGGACAGACTTCCTAACTGTTTGTATTGTCAAAAAGTAGAAGATGGCCTTCAATGTCCAGTGGGTGTTGGGTCCTTCTCACTAGATGTCTTCAAGTTAAGACTGGATGACCATTTTTTTCCACCATATTAAAGTGTGTTTGGTCTACTAGAGACCCACATGTTAGGTGTGAGCTGGATATGAAATATAACCAATGAGGAGCTCCAAAGAATAGTAGTGAAGGAAGTTATCAAGGAGGTATATGATATGAAGAAAAGATAGGTCAGGTAGCAAGGGTAAAGGATGACAGGTAGACTCCTGGAGTGCTCTACTAGTACCATGGTAATGTCAGGAGAAAGTGAGGAAGGTCTCCAAGAAAGTGGGTGGACTCCTTGGTAGTGAATTTTTGGGAGAATATTGGTAAGAGTCACAGGAAGGGCAGGCATGAATAGGTTATAATTTTCATTATTTAAGAAAACTCCAAATTTGTTGAGAAAATAGAGCCCTGTAAATTTTTGAGTCATATTGTTGTTCAGACATGATTTGGACTAGATTGCCTGTGAAGTCCTTTTCAACTCTCAGATTTTGTAATTCTTTGATTTTGTGAAATCATGGATTTGTTAAAGAACCGAAGTGTATATATCAGAGAAGATGATCCATCTTAGACCTTAAATATCACTTTGTTTTGTACACTCAAATGCATTTATTATATAACATTGTGTTATAGCTATGTATGATAGTATCTCATTTTCTCAGTCACCTACATCATGTAAGCTTCTTAAGATCTGGAGCTATCTATTCTAAACTTGCTATATCTTCCAATTTTATGCACCTATTAAGTGCATAATTAATGTTTGATGGATGTTATTGCTATTATTTATTCTTTTTCATAAACATATTTCCATAAGTATATACAAAAATCAGCTAATTTTACTAATAAATATTAGTGTTATAGCCACATAAATCTATATATAGCAAAATAATGCTATAATTTTCTGAGAAGGGATCACAAATTTTAAACTAGTTGCTTTGCCTCCATTAAAGTCATTAGTGCCATTCAGAAAATACAAATGGTTTAAACTTTCTGTAAGTAATTGTATGTTTGAATTTCACACACCTTGCATTTACTGGCAAGAAACCGGGTTTAGTTAGTAATTTCCTATACAGATACGTATAATCAGTGCAATAGGCTTTCGTATAGGCATTATGGTCTATTTTATAAGCATAAGAGTCTATCCAAGAAATGAAAATAATGGGAAAAAGTTTTTAGAGAAAATATTTAAGGCATGTAAAATTAAAAAATAATTTATTTCACCACTTTTTTCCCTTTCAAATTGGTTTTATGTTTTTGTTGTTAAATTGATAAATGATATCTGAATAATTTCACAATATTAAATGCCAGTTTGCTACTTTGAGGATCAGTGTTAAAGTAATCCAATTTAACTCAACAGATACTATGAATGTTTTTTTCATAATCTAAATTCTTGGAAAGACATTGGTTCCTTTCTATGAATTTTCTGACTGAGCAAAAACATGAGAAAATTTTAAATTATCCTAATATTCACACATATCCACACATTCATAACACACATATGCCAACTCTCAACAAACTGGTATACAAGTGAAACTTGATCAATTACTTAATCCAACTAAGTGGATACTATGTGCGGAGGAGAAGACATTGATTTATGTTTTGGAAATTATAAGTTTTCTATGCCTGTTGGACATCCATTTAGAAATATCCAAAAGGTGACTCATGATGCAAAGCTAAATAAAACCCAGGAGAAATATCATGGGGCACACACACACACACACACCCACACACATACACACACACACACACACACACACACACACACACCCACACCCTATATATGTATGTATGTATCTACAGCATACATTCATATATACTATATGTGTGTATGAATATATACACATATACACACATATATGCATATAATATACACAAACATACACATATATAAATAATGAGTTAACCGTGTAAACCTATAAGTTCATCAAGTGAAATAGAATACAGGTGTACCTTGGAGTTAGTTATTGAAGGTTCAGTTCCAGACCACTATAATAAAGCAAATATTGCAATAAAGCAAGTCACATGAAGTTTTTGGTTTCCCAATGCATATAAAAGTCATGTTTACACTGTATTGTAGTCTAGTAAGTGTGTGCAATATTATTGTGTCTAAAAATTGTATGTATATTAATTTAAAAATATGTTTTTTTTGCTAAAATCATGCTAACCATCATCTGAACCTTCAGAGAGTCAGTCCTTTTGCTGGTGGAGGAACTTGCCTCAGTGTTGATGGCTGCTCACTGATCATGGTGATGGTTGCTGAATGTTGGGGTGATTGTGGCAATTTCTTAAAATAAGACAACAATGAAGTTAGCCCCATTGATTAACTCTTCCTTTCATTTGGATACCTACTGGCCATTGTATGGTTATTAATTGCCCTAATTTAAGCATTATTGTGTCTCAGGGAATAAGGAGGCCCAAGGAGAGAGAAAGAGATGGGGGGAACAGCTGGTCAGTGGAGCAGTTGGAACACACACAATATTTATCAATTAAGTTTACCGTCTCACATGGACATTGTTTAAGGTGCCTCAAAACAATTTCAACAGTAACTTCGAAGACCACTGATCACAGATCACCAAAACATATAATAATAATAAAATCTGAGATAGTTACCAAAATGTGACATAGAGACATCATATGAGTACACGCTATTGGGAAAATAATGCCAATAGGATTGCTTGATGAAGGGCTGCCACAAACCTTTGTTTTGTTAAAAAAAAATCCAATATCTATGAAGTACAATAAAGTGAAGCACAATAAAACAAGATATGCTTGTATAGGGAAAAGGGGCACCCCCAGGACAAAGCCATCGCAGATATTCTTAGGACTTTATTATATTCCCTAGATATTTGAATGTGTAAGCCAAGACACTGACAAGAATCTTGAAATTCTATAACATGTTTAAAATGAACTACATTAAAAATGAAATTTTTTTTTCTACTTCAGTAGGAAATTATTTACAATTAGTCTTAAGTGTCAGGTTTATTCTACAACCAGTAACAAAATAGTTTTCCAACAACCTTGGGATGTAAAAAATGCAGGTATTATTATCACCATTTTTGGAAGAAGAAATTGAAGAACAGAAAAATTCAAAGTGACTTGCCCTGGGTCTCAAGGCTAGTAAATATCAGAATAGGGTTTTGAATCTAGGTCTTCTGAATGCAAGTCCAGTTTATTTTCTACCACACAATGTAATTTCTCTGCGTATGGTTTTGTTACACTCATTCCGCTTAGTGTCCTGGATACAGTTCTCAAAATGCTGGTGAGATTGTCAATGACCCTTCAAAAATGTGTTGGGCAGAACTGAGCACAATATTTCCAAAGATGTCTGGTCAGCACTGAGGACAGCGTGACCATCACCTTCCTTTATCTGGAGTCTTTGCTTCTTAAAACTTCAGATTAAATTGGTGCAATGGTTTTCAAAGTGCCTATATTACAATATGATGGGGTATAGGGAAAATAGTATGACTTCTGTTTCTATTTATTTTAGAATATAATAATTAAAACAGTTAATATTTAATACTGCATACAAATTGATGCTGGTATCCTCATTAAATTCATAAATCAGATGGTCACATGTCAGATCTAGCGCATAAAAATGACTGAAGTTCCATAATCACAAATGGTTGACAGTGGCATCCTCACTCATTCATTAATTTACAGAATATTGCTATATATTGCAGTTTATGTTGACCAACAAAGTAGATTTATAGTTTGTACTACCTAGGTTAACAAACCCCCACGTAATGGACAAGTGGTTTAAAGAGATTGTTGTAAAGAAACCATGGACTGAGGTGAATACTAATCATATAAAACAAAGGAAATAGCAGAAAAATAGCAGAGCTGACTGTTCCTACTTCTAGTATGAGTTCTTCATTAGAAACATTATGAGGTACAAATAAGGACAATCGAGTCAGAGCTGATAAAAGTCAACTTCAAAATTTTCAAGGAAAATCATTTGAAATATAGATTTATATAAGCTATCTTTAATGATGAACTTCAACTTAATAGTATACTGCGCCTTGATATATTAGCTATCAAGACATTAAAAACTAAATTTTTGTTGACAAAATGTAAGGGCATAAAATCTCATATCTCCACACCTAAAAAATCTGGAAAATGAAATTGCCAAGCCACTTAAAAATGTTCCAATGCATCAGCCTTGAAGCCATTTATGGAAAATATAAATGTGTAACACTTTCCAATTAGTCTATAGGAACAGCTGGTTGACATCAAGGATGATGGAAATTAATAGCTGAATTTCAATCAAAACCTTTGTATGACTGGTCGTTGGGACAGAAAAATTAGTGCCATGTTTTAGTAAATTCAGTCATCAGCCTCCTTTTCCCATTTGGAGCTATACATCCTAAGAAAATATATTTTTTTATCTATAATAGGCATTAAAATAAAGTATCAAAATAAACTGAACTCAGAATCAGACCATTGAGTCACTGTAGCACAAACTGATAAACTAATATTTTCAAAAAATGATGAAGCATATTCACATTGCTGTCTTCCTAAAATATTATTCATAATAATACTTAGAGAAAAAGTTTATAATTCTGTTACTAAATAAAATAATTTAAAATTATGTATTACATTTTTATATTATCCTTATAATATTTTTCTTTTGTATGCTTTTTAATATAAGTATTTTAGTATGGTAGTACATTTGTATAATGTATAAGTATAGATAATTTTCTAATTACATACAGGTACATAATTTAGATACATACATGTATACATATCTGTAGATATATTTGTAATACATACTGTTTTTTATTGATTAGGATATATGATCAAATATGTTTTAGAACCACTATATTAGAGGACATTTCCAAGTCTAAAATCCAATGCTTCTTTGATTCTGATCTCAAGAATATGATTATTTGGGGTGGCTAGGTGGCACAGTGAATAGAACACCAATCCGGGAGTCAGGAGAACCCAAGTTAAAATCCAGCCTCAGACACCTAACACTTACTAGCCATGTGACCTTAGGCAAGTCACTTAACCCCAATTGCCCTGCCCTCCCCTTTCCAAAAAAAAAATGCAAAAAAAATTATTATTTGCACTATGGTAGTTTCCAAATGTCATAGGAGAGGTTTGTGGTACAAACTAGACTTCTTTCATTGTCCACTGTCCAAGTAGAGATTGAATACTTGTTTGACTCATCATCAGTCAATGCTGATGAACTATTAAATAGAAGAATAGGAAAAAAAACGTTCTTCCTTCCATGTTCATGAGAATCCATAAAACTCGTGAGTTCTTGGACATGTCAAAGAAAGTCATTATCATTTGTTCAGTTTTATCCATAATAACAGTAAGAGTCATAAAATGTTAAAGGACACACATTTCCCTTCTATTAATAATTGATTCACTTTTGAGGAAAACATTTTTGGAGTTTGTATATTTCTTGGTAAGTGTACAGTATTTCAAGCATTATGTATTTATGTTTGATCCTGACAATTATTGCATAGAACATGTAATATAATTACTTTTTATCATCCTTACTTTATAGATCAGGAAACTGAAGTCAAGTGATATAGTCTGTCTATTTCTATCTATCTTTCCATCTATCTATCTCATTTGATCCTCATATCAACTTGTGAGACAGATGCTGTTATTGTTCCCATTTTATAGCTCTGGAAAGTAAGGTCAAGAGAGGTTCTATATCTTGTTTAGGGTAACAGAGGTATTAAATGTCTGAGATGGGGTCAAAGTCAGTCTATGTGCCTCAATTAAAGGGAAAAAAATTCAGAAAAAATCCAAGGATTTCTCCCAAATACTTTCTTTTAAATTTCTGTATACAAATCCAAGTTCCTCCAGTGGACAGGGTTAAATCATGTAGGTTGTAGAAGAATTACTAATCTATTTTATCCCTCCTCATGTCTACTTTTTTAAAACAAGTTCATGGTTAGCACCTTAACTAGAAAGAGAGAGGTTCATAAGATCATAGGCATAGAATTAGAAGTGACCTCAGAAGCCATTTCTTTTTTTTGCTTTTTGGAGGGGAGAAGGCAGGGCAATTGGGGTTAAGTGACTTGCCCAAGGTCACACAGCTAGTTTTTTTGTGTGTGTTAAGTGTCTGGGGCCAGATTTGAACTCAGGTCCTCCTGACTCCAGGGCCAGTGCTCTATTCACTGTGCCACCTAGCTGCCCCTCAGAAGCCATTTCTAACTTTCTCATTTTACAAATGAGGGAATAGAGGGTCAGTGTCATCTTTTTCCCAAAGTCAGGTAGGTTATATGTATTAGGCTGGGTTTTAAATCTAGTTTCTCTAATACCAGAGCCAGTAATCTGACATCTTTTATTTTATTTTAACTAGAGAGCAAATGTAAAGTCTAAATCATTTATTGAGGCTCTCTAGGCCTGATCTAGAACAGAAATCCCATTTTAAAACTGGAGTTAACAAGAGATCCGGGTTCAAAATATACAACTTTTGTGCATTTTGAGGGATATCTGTAACTCTAGCATCAAAAAAAAAAATTACTTTCCATCTAACTACTTATTATCATGTTATTCATACAAATTTGCCAACATGAATTAGAAAGCTAAATTTATATGGACAACTCATTTCAGAAATCTTTTTTTTAATCTCCCGTTTTATAAATACATGTAGAAGAGTAAAAGAGAAAGTCTCCTCTATGAAGAAGATTAAATGTAGTTAATGAAGAGATAATGGAATTGTCTTCTGTGAGTACGTAATGGTTTCCCAGAGAAAGATAAAAGAAATGAGTTTATTTGGTAGAAGATGATAATCAACACAGAATGTCATTATCATTAATACCTCCATGCCAAATAATTCACTTTTAAAAGTCAATAAAATTCAATAATTTAAAGTGACCTTACAGACCTCCATGTCTACTGATGTGATATGAGGCCATACTGGTAGAGAAGAGCCTTATTTGAAAGCAAGTGCAGAAGAAAAAGAATTGAACCAGGAGATGTAAGCACAGTTTAAATGGTTATAACCACCATATTTCCCACTGACAAATGTCATACATAACATGGTCTTTATCTAAGGCTAAAAAATAAATAACTGGTTGTCTTAACTGTAGAAGAGACCTTTCTCAAGTGTGGGGAAGAATTTTCTCCCCTTTATTTATGGTAAGAGCTTCATTTAAGTTTGTTGAATGTGATAGGATGTAAAATGGAAGGACCTTCACATTTTTATTCTCTCATTTTACAGAAAAGAAAAATGAAAAACAGAAAAGAGAAGTGATTTATCCAAGGAGAAGGAAGGAACATTTCATAGGATGCCCAAGCAATTAGTTTCAAAATGAGCATTTCTTTTGTGTCTACATAATGTGAACAAGTGTTTTGGCTATTATTTTATACTAAATTGACTAGATTGGTGATTTCAGTGGTAGGGAATGTCTTCCTTTGAAGAAGAGAATGGATGCAGTGATCTGAGAAGTATGTGGGACAGTAAAAGAGCTCTTGCTCTGGAGTCTGTGGATTTGTGTGTGAATCTTATCTCTGATGCCTTCTACCTCTGTGACCTTGGACAAGTCACTTAACCTAACTGGTATTCAGTTTTTTCATTTATCAAGTGAAGGTGTTGTACTAGATGGCCTCAGAGGTCTCTTCAACCTCTTGATCTATGATGCCAATATGCTAAGAATTTATTCCATAAACTCAGTTATTTTGGAAATGACTTCATGGCATTACAACTTGAGAAAAACAATGAAAGTGTCCAAATAAGGAAAAATAGGATAGTGGCCAGGTTCCATAGGAGTAAAGGGAGAATCAGAGGAAGTATGAATGTTGGTTTATTTATTTAATTATTAAGCTTTGTTAGAAGTGAGGCTTCAGTAGATGGGTAGGTGAGTAAAGGAAATGCTGAAAATGGTTTAAAATCACATAGATCAATAAAATTTCAAAAACAAAGAAAGGAGGAACAAATACAATGGCAGATAAATGACTGTGTATGATTACATGTAAGTAATCTGCCCTCCCTTCTATCATTCCCCGTCTTATCCCCTCCCCCATATTTTCCTATAGGGTAAGATACCCATAATCCATACATAGATATGGTTGTTTTCCTTCCTTCTTGAAGAGGACCAAAATGATATCACTATGTTGGAGATAAGGTATGGTATGTTTGACTGTGACTGTGACAGACCAGTTTGAGCTCAGAAGACTCTACCACAGGTCATATATGAATAGATCATATAAACCTTTGGAGTGGAGGTGTCTCTAAATTTGTGAATCTCATATTTCTTTCTTTCCCAATTTATTTATATATTCTTAGTTTTCAACATTCATTTCCACAAGATTTTGAATTACAAATTTTCTCCCTGTCTTTCTCCTATCCCTCCAACCCAAGACAGCAAACCTATGGAATACTCTTTCCCCAAATCTGTTCTCTTTTATATTCTCCCCCATTCCGCCCAAACTTTCCAGGGGCAAGATGGATTTCTATACCCCAGTGCCTGTATATCTTATTTCCCAGTTGCATGTAAAAAACAATTTTTTTAAACATTTGTTTTTAAAACTTTGATTTCCAGATTCTTTCTCTTCTTCTCTCCTCACCCGCCCCCACTAGGAAGACAGGCAATTCAATATAGGTTGTACATGTGTAGTTATGCAAAACATTTCCATAGTATATTGTGAAAGACTAACTGTATTTCCCTCCATCCTATCCTACCCTCCACTTATTCTGTTTTCTACTTTGACCTTGTCCCTTTTCAAAAGTGTGGAATAAATTCTTAGCATATTGGGGTCATAGATTAAGAGGTTGAAGAGACCTCTGAGGCCATCTCGTACAACACCTTCACTTGATAAATGAAAAAATTGAATACCAGTTAGGTTAAGTGACTTGTGACCCAAGGTCACAAGAGTAGAAGGCATCAGAGATAAGATTCACACATATCCACAGACTGTAGAACAAGAGCTCTTTTCCTGTTCCACATACTTTTCAGATCACTGCATTTTCTAACTACCCTCTCCCGCAATCTGCCCTCCCTTCTATCATCCCCTTCTTATCACTTTCCCCCCTACTTTCCTATAGGGTAACATACTCAATTGAGTGTGTATGTTATTCCCTCCTTAAGCCAACTTTAATGAGAGTATGGTGGACCCATTCCCTTTCACCTTCCTGTTCTTCCCCTCCATTGTAACAATTTTCTCTTGCCTCTTTAGTATGAGATAATTTACCCTATTCTATCTTTCCCTTCCTCCTTCTCCCAATATATTCCTCTCTCACCTCTTAATTTTATTTTGTAGATACCATCCCTTCATATTCAACTGATCCTATGCCCTCTGTCTATGTATACATGTACAAACATATACATACACTCACATATATATCCTATACATACACATATGTATACATATATGTACACACACATATATTCCCTTCAACTATCATACTGAGAAAAGTCTCATGAGTTACAATTATCCTTTTTCCATATAGGAATGTAAATAGTTCAACTGTAATAAGTTCCTTATGATTTCTTTTTCCTGTTTACCTTCTCATGCTTCTCTTGCTTCTTGTATTTGAATGTCAAATTTTCTGTTCAGCTCTGGTTTTTTCATCAAGAATGCTTGAAAGTTGCCTATTTCACTGAATGACCATATTTTCCCTTGAAGCTTTATACCGGGTAGGTGATTGTTGGTTTTAATCCTAGCTCCTTTGACTTCTGGAATATCATATTCCAAGCTCTTCAATCCCTTAATATAGAAGCTGCTAAATCTTGTGTTATCCTGATTGTGTTTCCATAATACTCAAGTTGTTTCTTCCTGGTTGCTTGTAATATTTTCTCCCTGACCTAGGATCTCTGGTATTTTGCTATAATATTCCTAAGAGTTTTCTTTTTAGGATCTTTTTCAAGAGGCTATTGGTGAATTCTTTCAACTTCTATTTTGCCCTCTGGTTCCAGAACATCAGAGCAATTTTCCTTGAGAATTTCTTGGAGAATGATTTCTAGGCTCTTTTTCTGATCGTGGCTTTCAGGTAGTCCAATAATTTTAAAATTATCTCTCTTGGATTTATTTTCCAGGTCAGTGGTTTTTCCAATGAGATATTTCAAATTGCCTTCTATTTTTTTTATTTGTTTGGATCTGTTTTACAGTATCTTGATTGCTCATAACATCTTGCTCCATTCTAATTTCAAAGGAATTATTCTCTTCAATGAGTTTTTGAAATTCCTTTACCATCTGAGCAATTTGGCTTTTTAGGGCATTCTTCTCCTCATTGGCTTTTTGGACCTCTTTTGCCATTTGAGTTGGTCTGTTTTTTAAGGTGTTATTTTCTTCAGTCAGGCCGTTGACTCTCTTTTCACGATTTTTATGATTTTCATTCTTATTTTCTTCCTAATTTTTCCTCCACTTCTCTTACTTGATTTTCAATATCATTCTGGAGCTCCTCTATGGCCTGCAATTAAGTTTTTCTTTGAAGCCTTTGATGCAGGAGTTTTGACTTCGTTTTCTTCTTCTGGTTCTGGTTTGATCCTCTTTGTCCCCAAAAAAAGATTCTGTAGTCTGATTGCACTTCCTCTGTTTGCTCACCTTGCCAGCCAATTTGACTTTTGAGCTCTTTGCCATGGTAGAACTCTGTCTCCAGATTGGAGAGAGCTGTGTCCCAAATTGCTGGGGTTTTCGCAGTTGTCAGAGCTATGAAGAGGGTGCCCTCTCTACAGCCACCACAAGCTCTGGCACACTCCACCCCAGGACCACCACCCAAGACTGCAACCCAGATCCAAGCAGGTCAGGCAAGACTGATTACCCTCTGAATGGTTGCTTCGTCCCCATATGATCTGCAGGCCAAGAACTCCAGAGGCAGCCATGTGGCAGCAACTGCAGCCGCCATGCTGCCACCACCTCTGTTGCCCTGGGGCAGGGGCCAGACCACTTTCTTTAGTCACCTGGTTCCAACAGAGTTCCCTGCCTTTTACTTTCTCTTTGGTGTTTATGGGTTGAGAAATCTGGAAGCTGCTGGTGATTCACTTTCCTGAAATCTGCTCTGGCCAGTCTGGGCTGCTGGTTGAGGCCACCCTGGGTTTGGATCCATGTGGTTCATGTGGGACTGTGCTTGGCTCCCAGCTTGGTGCAATAGACCCTTCCTGTTGGCCTGCTGGGCTGCCTTCAGTGGGAGATTTGTTTCTCTCTGTTACTTTGTGAGTTCTGTAGCTCAAAAATTTGTTTAGAGTAATTTTTTTTACAGATATTGGAGGTGGTTGGAGATGGAACTCCAGCAAGTTCCTGCTTTTACTCTGCCATCTTGGCTCCACCCCTCTCATATTTCTTTTTCGCTACTGAAATTCTACTTTGTTGATAAGAGCACCACACCTTCTTTGATGTTGGCACATCATGCTGGGAGATTCTTTTCCAGTGTCTCCAATGTACCCAATAAATTACAAAGTTCTTCAGAGGGACATTGAGAGCATCCTTGTATTATTTCTTCTGACCACCATGGAAGTTGCCAGCCTTGCATGAGTTCTCCATAAAGTAGTCTTGTAAGCAAGCATGCATTTGGCATTTGAACAATGTGGCCAGCCCGTTGGAGTTATACTCTCTGCAGTAGAGTTTGAATGCTTGGCAGTTTAGATTAAGAAAGGACCTCAGCGTCTGGTAACTTATGTTGCCAGATGATCTTCAGAATCTCTTGCAGACAATTCAAATGGAAGTGTTTCAGTTTTCTGGCGTGGCACTGGTAAATTGTCCAGGTTTCTTACAACAATGAAATCAGCACAACAGCTCTGTAGACCTTTAGTTTGGTAAACAGTCTAATGTCTCTTTTTTCCCCATACTTTTCTTTGGATTCTCTCAAACACTGAGCTAGCTCTGGGAATGTGTGTATCAACTTCACCATCTATGTGTACTTCGCTGGAAAGTATACTGCCAAGGTAAGTGAACTTATCCACAATGTTCATAATTTCTCAATTAATTGTAACCAAGGGTTCTATATGGATGGTGTGGTGCTGGCTGGTATAAAACCTGTGTTTTCTTGGTATCAATCGTTAGGCCAAAATGAGCACAAGCAGCAGAGAACTGATCCATACTTTGTTGCATCTCTGCTTCAGAGGCTGCATTGAGTGCACAATCATCTGTGAACAAAAAAGTCATGCACCAACTCTCCTTTCAATAACTGCTTCCACTTTAGTCTGGTCTTATAGTCTTTTCTAGTTAAATAATTTACCATCAGTATGGTACAAATACACCCATACACAGTTTGAAAGGCATCTTGAAAGGATCAAACCTCTCCTTAAAAGGTGAAAGTCAATAAACACATACTCGGACTTCCTTGTCACTGTCATTTCTTAGGTGCAGTGGTACTCCATGATCATCATATGCCACATTTTGTTCAGGTTTCCCCAAATAAATGAGTACCCAATTTTTTTTTGGTATTGTGACTCAAATATAACTTGTCTTTTTTTTTGGAGGGGGGAAGACAAGGTAATTGGGATTAAGTGACTTGCCCAAGGTCACACAGCTAGTGAGTCAAGTGTCTGAGGTCGGATTTGAACTAAGGTCTTCCTGACTCCAGGGCCATTGCTCTATTCACTGCACCACTTAGTTGCCTCAAATATAACTTAAGTCTTAAGTGACTGATATGAGAATTTTTGAAAAGCCTTCAAACAGTAATCTTTTTGGGTATTTTCAAGTAGAGAGTGGGTGGTACAGAAGGGATTCTCAGTTAGCTAAGAGAATCTCTTGCTATTTTGAGATTCTGTAACCTAGAGTCTGTAAGTAGGCTTTAATGAGGGTAAGGGCACTAGGTATCTGAATGACTGAAGAGGGAGCAGTGACTATGGAAGGAGAAGGAACTACATCATTGATAGTGGAAAAAAAAAAGCTATCTAAATCTCTGATATAGATCCAATCTATACAAGTATCCCCCTTCCCAAGTAAGAACATGTTTTCTTGCTGCTTTTCCTCACCTGACAAAAAAAGTCTGTCTGAGATATTCCATTATTTATTATTATCCATGGTGTTGAATAAAGTAGATTCTAGGAGTTAGAATTAGGTTTCTGGTAGGTGAAAATTAGGGTCATTTGAAGTTGCTAACACAATTAGAATTATCTGATGTTTTATCTGAAATTTGATGACCTAGAATGAATTATATTCCCAACCTCCAGTGCTGGTCTTTGAGATATCTCCGTCATAGAGAAGGTCTTTTGATAAGGTAGAAGATTCAGTAAGTGAGTATAATTGTTGCATTTTGATGGTGCCAGATGAGGACCAAATGAAAGTCTGTAAAAACAAGTTCCCAGATGCTTGACAGTAGAATAAAAAAAAAAATCTCATCCTATTATCTCTTTAAGGGCCATTTACTTTTTTTTAAATCTAGGCAATGAACTTTCATTCTCATTAAGACAAGCTCTACATTCACAGTACTTAGACATTCTGGGAAGAGTGCTTATTAAAATTCACAGGCAGAAAGAATAGCTCTGATCAGCAGTAGAGCAAGAAGGGTCGCCTGTCAAATCTGGCAAATTGTCAGGTATGAATGAATCCCCAAAGGCCTGTTTTCCCGCTATCCAGTTTTACCCCACCTTCATATTATTATTTATATTTTATATATGGGGTGGTACAACAAACTTGATTTACTGATGTAGGTACCACCTGCTGTGGGAACTTCCACGTTGATGTAAATCCACAAAGCAACTAGGAGTAGAGAGAGCTGAAACAGGCATTAGGAAGGCCTTAGTTCAAGCCCTACCTGTTACAGACCTCTCTTTCAGACCTCTTAAATTGTCTTAGGCTGAAAAAATTTCTCCTTCTGACCTTTTGTTGTCTCTGCCACTCCAAAATTTGATTTGAGGTGTGATTTTAAAGTTGTTTGGAGGGGACTGTTGGGAGAGTTTACCTGGGTCCCAGACTGTACCCCACCATCATGGTTCTGCTATTCCCCCCCTTTATATTCTTTTTTTTTTTTTTTTGCTTTTTTTTAGAGGGAGGAAGGCAGGACAATTGGAGTTAAGTGACTTGCCCAATTTTTGAATTAATTTAAAATAATCATAATAATTTAATTATAGGTTTACATAACCAGTTTTGTGAAATATAATTTCCAAAATATGAAGGTGAGAATGGGATTATTTTACATATTTTTGTAATGTCTGGCTTAATTGAAGACAGCTGGATTTTTATATCTGCTTTTGCATTCAATCAGTTGTTATATGTTGTTTTGATTTAAGTATATAAAGAAAATCTGTCCTCATAAGATTTGTAGTTGGAAAAGAGAGGATTATTTTAAGAGATAAAAGCCATTTTAGTTTTATTATGAAAATAGTTTTGATCCTATGGACCCCCAAAAGTGTTTTGGGGTCTGTGGACTGCATTTCTGCAGGAACAATGCAATATTTACAGAGCTGATAAAGACTATGACTATTATCACATGACCTTCAATCCAACATATGCCAGATTCTCTAGGTAGAGAACAGAACTGAAACATTGATTTACACACCAGAAAACTGAATCCCCAAACCTGTAAACTGATTCCACCATAGCACCAAAGATATTCAGAAGCCATAATGCTGAGAGCCACAGTATCCCTCAGACTTCCCACAAACCAACATGCCTTCCCACAAATCAATATGAGATCAATATTTACTCACAAACCTCTCTAAATCCTTAATGAGCATCTTCTCTCCCCTACAGTCTTGGTAGCTCTGACTAGCCTCCTGTAGGCTCTGCTTCTCTTCAGCAAACTCCTCCCACCAAAGGCCCCATGTGACTACATTCAACCTATCAGGGGGCAGAGTTTATCTTCACAGCAGAGAAGCTTCCTGTGGACTCTGCTTCCCTTCAGCAAACTGTCCCACCAAAGGCCCCATGTGATTACATTCAGCCTATCAGGGGGCAGAGTTTACTTTCAAAGCAGGGGAGGTTTTCAAACTCCCCCCTAGGTGTATTAAAGGGCAGGGAAGATCTTCAAATTCCCATTCCTATTACAATTTTGAGAACTGCTTCACCCACCGACCTTTATCTTTATTGTGACTGACACTGGGATTTGGGGGGAAAGGCTGATTTGATGGACTTAGTATCCTGAGAGACCTTCATTCAAGTGTCTCTGACACTCCCTAGCTCTGTGACCATAAATCAGTTGCTTCATCTGTAAAATGAAATTAATAGTTGTAGCCCGTCATAGGTTGCCCAAAAGATCATAGACCTAGAACTGGAAGAGACCTCAGAGATTATCTAGCCCAGTTCCCTTATTTTACCCTTCACAATATTCAGGCCCATAGAGATTTGCCAGAATTCACACAGACAGATTCATACTGTTGTTGGGATTCAACCTCAGGAGCCATGACTCAGTTCAGCTCACTTTCAACTTTACCACCCACTTTCTACTTTATCTCTTATAGGTCCAGTATCTGGTACTTTGTCAACCTCAAAAGCACCCAAAAATTAACAAAAATAAAGCAATATTTACCCAGACCTGGTCTGGAAAGAAAAACAAACATTTATTGAGCAACTCCTGTATGCCAGGCATTATGCTAAGTGCTTTATAAATATTATTTCATTAAATCTTCACAATAATCCTGTGAGATAGGGACTATTATTATTCCCATTTTACAGCTGAGGAAATAGGAATAAAGAAGTTAAATGCCTTGCCCACAGTCAAATTACTAGTAAAGAGATGAGGCTGGATTTGAAGTCAGGTCTTCCTGACTCCAGAGCCAGGATCCATTGTATTATATGCTTCATCTGCTTCTGAATGGAAGGAAACTTTGCTAATAATCTTTCAGGATTAGAACTTTGAAGAATCCTCCTAATTTTCTCTCCTCTTTCCAAGGCTGATACAGCCTTATTAATTAGTGTTAGTAATTAGCATTAATTAGTAATGACAAAAATATTTTAATGCTGTATCATTTGATTATTAATGTTAATTTGTGATATTCCCTTTTCTGTCAAAAGGACATCTCTTAAACTAACTTAAAGAGAGGTTCTTCCCTGGACATTCTAGCTAAGGAGTCCTATCACATTAAGAATCTTCCCAAGGTATCTGTTCCTTAACTGAGGGCCATCTCCAGTCATACTGATCTATATCTGATCACTTCACCCAGATGGCTCTGGAGGAGAAAGACTTCGCATAGCCCTCACACTCAAATTCAATTCACTTGCATGTCATGGCATCACTTCCCCAGTGGCATGGTCCTCTTTGAGAACAAAGGACAAAGAACCTCTGTGAGTAGTAGGAGCTGCCCCACTGGGGACCTAACTGAAACTGGCCATTTGGGCAACACAGCTCTTCCTTCCTTTACTGATGGGGGACTTCAATTACTGAGAGAATCATCGACCCTAAATTTATTGGTTATTAGCTAACCTAGTTAATAAATTAATTTTTAATACTCAGACACTTTTTCATTGGAATTTTATTCATAACTAACTTTTAAAAGCCTCACTTTCCTAGTATTTGTGCTAATTTATTTTTGTTATTTTAT